>CM031372.1:61423147-61803863 GCA_018208015.1 Medicago ruthenica | reverse complement strand
CCAAAGATAACATCTATTCCGCTCAACGGAATGCAGACTAATCCATACCAAAGAGTCGATCATACATAATGACTGAACAATCAACACAAACTAGAGTAGTCGATACAGAACCACTCGCAGGCGTTTCAATAACCATGCGTCCCATCATATTTTCTACTTTAAGACCCAACCTCTTAACACAATCCATAGAAATAAACGAATGGGTAGCACCCGTATCAATAATAGCAGACAAAGGAGTATTATTGATAAAGCATGTACCTCTGATCAAGTTGTCCGCCTTCGCATCACCACCATCTAAAGCAAACACTTTTCCTCCAGCCGCTCTAGGCTTCTTACACACATTGCTCTTATGACCCGTTTCTTTGCAATTGAAGCAAACTAGACCTTTCTTGCATTGATCAGCCATGTGGCCAGGATCTCCACACTTGAAACATTTTCCATCACTCTTCGGGCATTCAAAGAAACGATGACCCGGTTGTCCACACTTAAAGCAATTCCTATTACCTCCAAACTTGTTACCACTACTTCCACCTTCATCAGGTTTCTTCCCACCTTTGCTATACGGTTTACCTCTAGCCATGTCCTTTCCCCTCTTCTCATTTGCGGCTTTGTAGTAATTAGCTTTAGCTTTACCATCCTTATCACATATTCGGCTCTTATTCACCAACATCGGAAAATTCCGGATCTCGCTAAATCCAATCAACTGCTTAATGTCTGGCCTCAGCCCATTTTCAAACTTCACACACTTGTCTTCCTCAGCTTCCACCGTGTTGTAATGAGGAGCAAAACGACACAAATCTTCAAACTTGGCCGCATATTCAGAAACAGATAAACTTCCTTGCTTGAGCTCCATGAACTCAATCACCTTACGGTTCCTCTCGTCTGCCGGAAAATACTTGGTTAAAAACTCTCTCCGGAAACGAGCCCAAGTAACTAAAGCTCCACCAGCTCCCAACCTCTGACTAGCATTTCCCCACCAATGATCAGCCTCATCATGGAGAACATACGCTCCTAGCAACACCTTATGCGCATCCAGACAACGCATAGCCCCGAAAATTCTCTCAACTCCTTCCAACCAAGTCTGCGCTCCATCTGGATCGTATCCTCCCTTGAAGATAGGCGGTTTGTTATTCATAAACCTCTCGAGTCTCAACTCATCTTCTCCGCCTCCTCTAGCTTGTTGTGCGGCTCTATCCGCGGTCCTACTAGCAGCATCCTGAGCCATGGCATCCGCCATCCGCTCCATCGCATCCGCAAGTGCTCGTTGCGCCATATCTACACACACACTACCAACCACCACATAACACAAGTGAGCACACAGTGTTTAAGAAAACACAGGTTACACAAAGGGTATACTAAACTTAATTGATCCAATGGATCGACCTGCTCTGATACCAACTATTGTAACACCCTAACCCTTAACCGCCGATTATTAACTTTAATAAAGAAAACGTTAAGGCCAAAGGAAGTTACAACATGAAGAAATCTCATTTTCATAAACATCAACAACAATCAAAGTATATTTGATTCGCAATTAGCAGCGGAAACACAACAACAATTGCTTATAACCAAGCACTGCATATATTACAAAAAAATATATACATAATATTTTCAAAAGAGGCAATTCTACAACAAAGACTATTGCCGAATCTATGCACAAACGTTCAGATACCCCAAAATGGTGTTACAAATATCAGAGCCCTAGACTCTAACTAGGATACAACACCTAGTACCAAAAATGTAAGGATAGCTAAGCTATGCCCTCACCACTACAAAAGCTCCACTCAGCAAAGGACTATTCCTCAACGATAGCCTCACCAACCTGATAATCTGGATCCCCAAAGATCCAGCAAATAACACATAACAGAGAGTGTTAGTATCACAACAATAACCATGTATAAATATCACATAATTATACATAATCGAAACTCAACACGTAATTGACAAAACACAACACTCATCAACCACGACTATCATTTAACAACCATTATGCACACATAATGCACAAAGCTTATCAATAACAATTATCACATAACCATCATTATGCACACATAATTCCTAAATGAACACTAATGTCACAAAGGATGCATGCCTCAAAATGCATTCTCTAATGCATGTGGTACCAAATCATTTCGGATAAACTTATATCCTTATCAAGCTCTCTTGATAACCACGCTCTCATGGATTTCATATCCGCTCCGGATATCATCAAATAATGAAATGCATGATGTTTCATTTAGCAAATATATGATACTCTTATCACTATACTTACTAACACAACTAATTATCAGCTCTCTGATAATGATCACAACAATAACAAACACAAACAACACAACTAATTATCAGCTCTCTGATAATTATCACAACATCAACAAACACCACTACTAGGCTCTCATGGCCAAATCATAAGACACAACATGTATTACTCGACCATGTTCATCAATCTCAAATAAACCAATCAAATCATATCAAACTCTCACCCATAAGGGTTTCAAAGGAAAACCCACACGCTTTGATAACCCACACACATATGCTAGGGTTTTACTCAAAACTTTCTTGGAAAACAAAAATACTCTTTAGAAAACATTAGGGATGGATTAAAATGGTGGGCAAGGTTTCCAAAAATGTATTATAAAAATACAGTAGCAAAAGACATCTCCGCGCGCACCAGGACCTCCAGAACAACTCAACAAAAAAAGGCCTGTTCAGGGTTGGTCGCTACAAGCGAGCTCTTGGTCGCTACAAGCGAGCATAGGCAGGGAATTATCCTGCTTGGTCGCTACAAGCGAACCTTCGGTCGCTACAAGCGAGCCTGGTCGCTACAAGCGCCAGTGTGGTCGCTACAAGCGCGGTTAGGCAGGGAATAATCCTGCCTGGTCGCTACAAGCGAGGTTCCGTCGCTACAAGCGACCGTATCAGTACAGTCATGTAAAAATGTGATTTTTCCACCATTTTAGCCCATCTATGGTTACCCAAGTTCCAGAACTTGTTAAAAACCACTTTCCATCATAAAACATCATTGATAAACCATCACAAGCAAAGATTGCATCAAGCATAGAAATTAGGGTTCAATACAATAACTTTTCATAAACTTTTCTTATGAACCCACAACACAATAACTCCAACAAATCATGCTAACAACATCAATTAGCATTCAAGCAAGCAAAACATAATCATTAACAACTTTAAACCATAAAAACTTTCTAACAAAACCTAGACAAAGTGAGGAGAAGTTTGGGATGGAGAAATAGACATTCTCCCCTTCTCAATCACTTGTAATCAAGCAATACTAACTCTCTTACCTTCTCAAACCTAGCAAATCTCAAGCTTTCCTCTTGCTTTTCTTGCCCTAGCTCTCCTCTTGTTCTTCTCCTCTTCTTCTTTCACGTTTTCTTCACAAAGAAAATGAGGAATGGCACTATTCATTCTCACAAAATATCTTATATCCCTAGCAATAGATCCTAGCCATCCATCTTTACTAACCATCATGGACCAATCCTAGCCATACAATTTAATCCAAGCTTACTACATTCATATGCACTTGATCATCACTACTCAAAAGCCCAAAACTATTCACTCTCTTGGCCCAATTCGCCCAAAACTCTAAAAACTCGATTACGAACTTACCCTCGCGCTAAATAATTATTCCTCGATTACTAGAAAATATATTTAAATGCAAATCCATAAAATAAAATATATAAAAATATAATATACGAAAATAGGGTCGTTACAACTCCAGCTTTTGTATTGTTGACATGAGAATGATCAACTAAATCTCCTTTGTTGGGATTAGAGGTAATGAATCAAGCTAGATGTAATCTATGTGATCATGTAAATATTTGATTCTAGTGTTTTATAATATATTGAAACTTATTCTTGTTATTCAATCTTATGAATGGTTTAGTGTTATTGAAAAATACATTTAAATCTAGGGTTAGAATAATTTTCTATTAAAACAAGTGTTCTAGACATGGAGTTATGTTTTGATAATCACTTAAAGCATCAATACTTAATGCTTTTGGATCGTTTAATAGATTGGGAAATCGTCGATTAAACGATACGATCGATCTCACAACTTTATTTGGACACGAATAATGTTGTCGAGTGATGTGTGATAATATCGTTAAAAAGAGATTAAAACTAGAGTCCGTTTATCATGATCATTAGAACATTATCGATGCTTGATTTATGACTTTGATACCGACACTTTTATGCCCTATTACTCGTCGTCATTTATTTATATTTTGAAAGTCGATTAGTTTTTAGTAAACAAAAGATGAAACCCTAACTTAAAATGATAATCGATGTTGAATGGTTTAAGATATCGCGTAAATCCCTGTGGAGACGATCCTAATATACTCACGTGTAGATAGGAAATTATAATGTGAGGAAAAACCTTTCATCAAAATGGCGCCATTGCCGGGGATTATGACGCTTAGATATCATAAACATCGCAGCTAAAATTATTGTCTTAAGCAATTTTGCAGAAAATTCTTTTATGTATATAACTATCATTTTTTTTATCCATCTTGTTGCTAATTTGTTTGGTCAGATTGTTGAATTCCGTATATGCGAGGTAAAACACAAGAAGACCAACTGCTGTTTGATTCAGAAATTGAAAGAACTGCTAGGAGAAACAATAGCAAAAATCGAAAGAAGAGGCAGCAAGAAGGACCATCTGTTTCTATTCCTTCATTAGTTCCGATACAAGAAATACCTATGGCCAGAGAAGGAGACGGATCTGGAAGCTCTGGTGGTAGTGGGATGCCTTGTCATAACAGCCCACGACGCCTAGCTCAATTAGGAAAGTCGCCAAGGACTACAAAACAAACGGAGATGAAGACTGGGATTCTCCAGATTTTATATGTTAACCCTTTCTCGGGTTTAGATCATGAAGACCCATTTCAACATCTAACAAAGTTCTATGAGATAGCTGGTACTTTGGGAGCAACGGAGAATGAGGAAGAAGCAATATTCATGAGAATGTTTCCTCATTCATTGATTGGAAAGGCAAAGGAATGGTATTTGGATCAACCACCACAAGTGATGACTAATTGGAATACTCTTGAGGAGAAATTCCTTGAGAGATTCTTTCCACAAAACCGATTTATGGAGGCCAAGACTACCATAGCAGTCTTTTCTCAAGGATCAAGTGAGACACTTTGTGAAGCTTGGGAGCGATTCAAGTCAATGTTAAGAAGATGTCCAAACCACGGTTTTGATGATCTAACTCAGATTCATCTTTTCCGCAATGGAATGCAACAACAATCGAAAATTTTACTTGATGCAGCCACGGGTGGATCATTAATGGCAAAGAGTGTTGAAGATGCTGTATCAATTATTGAGAGAATGGCACTTAATGACCATCAAGCTCACCACAACAGAAATCCAGGACAAAGAAAAGCTGGTATTCTGGATTTGGGAACCAATGACGCTATTCTTGCACAAAACAAGTTGTTGACACAACAAGTGGAGGAACTAACAAGAAAGATGGCAAATCTTCCACAACAAATGAAAGAGATGCAAAATGAACAAAGAAGACATCATCAAGTTGCATCTTGTGAGCTTTGTTCAGGCGATCATCCCACTGGTTTTTGTCCACCGCCAACAGAAGAAGTAAGCTATGTCGGTAACCAACAAAGACCGAATCAGTATCAAGGTCAATATCCAAGCCATAACAACAATTTCCAAAGAGGGAACAACCCAAATTATGGCCAACCATGGAGACAAGATGCTGGTCCATCCAACAGACAACCTTACAATAATTTCAATCAATACCCACCATAACAAAACCGTTCACAAAGTACCGACGAAACATTGAACCAGTTTATGCAAATGTCCATGGCAAACCAGAAAAACACAGATGCTTCCATTAAAAATCTAGAAACTCAAGTAGGCCAAATGGCTCAACAACTAGCTCAAGCCACACAACAAGGAGGAACCTTTACCGCCAACACACAGCCCAATCCAAAAGACCATGCATCAAAATGACAATCAATTCATTTTGATGCAACTGACCTTGCAGAAAAAGATCATTGCAAGGCAATTGCAACAAGAAGTGGGAAGGTGATTGGTAGGGGAATAAGAGATAATCTTGAAGTGGAGAGGAAGGTTGTTGAAGAACATGATGAAAAGATTGATGAAGGAGGTGAGAAGGAAATGGAGGTAGAAAATAAAGAGGAATTAGTTGAAAATAATAAGGAGGTAGTTGAAAAAGATAACAATGAGAAGAAGAAAGATGTGGTGAAGGAGAGGGGCAAGAAGCAAGAAGTTGTAAAGAATGCACCAACTCAACATCTACCATATCCAACTACTCCAGCTAGAAAAGACAAAGAAAGGCAATATGCAAGGTTCCTAGACATATTCAAAAGGTTGCAAATCAATATTCCATTCTCGGAAGCCTTGGAGCAAATGCCTACGTATGCCAAATTCATTAAAGAAATTCTTTCCAAGAAAAGGAGGTACAATGATGAAGAGACAATTCAGCTTGATGCGAATTGTAGTGCCATCATTCAAAGAACATTGCCAAGTGTCATACCCCATTTTTTGACTCATATTTTTCTTTGTTTATTATTCTTTTATTATTCATTAGTTCACTATAATTTTCAATTTCTTACCTTTTATTATCTTTATTATTTCATCTTCATTTTTAGATTTTTATTTATTAATATTTATTACCATTATCATTACTATTATTATTATTATTATTATCATTTCTATTATCACTATTGTTATTATTATCTTTTTTCATTAATATTATTATTATTACCTTTTCATCAATGTTATTATTTTTATCTTTTTCATCATCATTATTATTATCATCTTTATTACTGAAATTCTGGCTAGACAGAATAAGAACACGATGCAGGGCACAATAACTTGCTAAAACAGAGCACACACACACACAATGCAAAAGCAAGAAAATAAAGGTGCAGGAAAGTAAAAAGGCACAAGGTTTGTTAACCCAGTTCGGAGTAAACACCTCCTACTCTGGGGGATACCAATCCAGGAGGGAATTCCACCATAGGAATTAATCCTTATGACTCAAGACACTGAACACCCAGTTCCCAGCCTAAGCAATTAACTTCCTCCTAGTCTGAATTCTACCCAACACGTTGAGTATTAGAGACCACTAACTTCCTATTCAAGTAACCAAACCCAGTCACTTAAACAACCCTGAAAACTACCCAGTTCTCAAACAAAAGCTTTAGTAACAAACCTTCATTCGTACCTACAGGCTTAGAATGAATTTACAACTCAATTAAAAAACTCTAAACCAACTCAAACAATGAGTGGTGCACAAATAAAGCTAACAGCTTAAAAAACTCTAAGACTCTAAAACTCTGATTTTCTTCAATAATACGTGTATCTTGAATAGCAACATCACTCCTCCTTTTATAACCTTCAGCAAGTCTCTTAATTATGCACCCAATCTTCAGAATTTGATTTACTTCTGAATTATAAAAGATCCAATAAGCAAGCAAATAAACCAGCATTGTATCTTTCAAAGATTACATCAATAAAATATGTGTTTTCATAAAAACGAGCCAAATCTTCAATAAATCTTCTCCAAATCAATCAGCATTCTAGAAGCAATATGCGTGGATAAAACCTTGTTAAATCTTGCAAAGATTCACGCAGAAATAACTTGAAATTATGCAGCTTCTGAAGAAGTCAACAAAAGTCAACGCGGGCACAGTGCGTCTGATACTTCAGAAGCACATTTCAGCTTCTGAAGTGCTACAGTGCATTTGATGCATTTTAGAGCATCTGAACAGCTTCAAAATGGATTTGTTGCAACTAAAGACTTGTTTTAAACATGGAGATGCTTCTATTCAACACATTGGATTTGCCAAAAACATGCAGCCAACTTCAAAATACTCAACAATCTCCCCCTTTGGCAAATTTTTGGCTAAAACCAATGTTACACACAACCAAGTTCTTCAATTCAGCATAACCAATCTCAACAATGAAGAACTCCACAAAATCAATCAACCATAACATAGCTAAGAGTTTGTAGCAGCGGGTACAGCTATGTTAAACAACCAGTTCCAGCTTCTGAACACCTGAAGCACACAACAGCTTCTGAATAACTGAACTACACTGAAGCACATCTGATCTTCATAAAAATACTCCCCCTGAAGCTTTTCAAAAAACAAACTAATCAGCTTCACAACACTCCCTCTGCAACTCAGCTTCTCATAAAAACTCCCCATTACTACTGAACTGCAGTAACTTCTGAGACAAGTAACTTCTGAAACTGAAAACTTCAGGAACACACCATCACTCAGGATAACAACTACCATGTACTCCCCCTGAGACACAAACTCCCCCTCAATAACATCTTGACAACTCTTGTTGCATTGGTTCTGAACTCTGAGCTTCTCAAATAACTTCTGAATAGTACTGAAAGCTGAACATCTGAAATCTGAACTAATTCTGAGCAGTAACACATCTTCTAATTCTGAACAGCTCAAACATAAGATTTCGATCTCCCCCTTTTTAGCCACAAAATTCTGACAAATCTCAGACTTCAAATAGGGAATAAAATCAAAACAAGTAACACAGATCCTGGAAAAACTATCAGACTCAGATGCAGGATCACACTCAGCATGAGCACAACTGGCAGGTACTCTATCTTCCTCACATCCAGTTTGCAGTAATTGCTATAATTCTTCATGTAAACAAACACCTAACTTACTCCTCAGATTTTCAAACTGTTTAGCATCCAAAGCCTTTGTGAAAATGTCAGCAACTTGTTCTTCAGTAACCACATGTTCCAGCTGAATGATTTTATCTTCCACAAGATTTCTGATAAAGTGGTGTCTGATATCTATATGTTTAGTTCTGTTGTGCTGAATAGGGTTCTTAGAGATGTTAATTGCACTCAAATTGTCACAAAATAGGGTCATAGTTCCTTGTTCAATGTTGTATTCTTCAAGCATTTGCTTCATCCAAACCAGTTGTGAACAACTACTCCCAGCAGCAATGTATTCAGCCTCAGCAGTTGATAAAGAGACACAGTTTTGTTTCTTGCTGAACCAAGAAATTAAATTATTTCCTAGAAAGAAACAACCTCCTGATGTGCTCTTTCTGTCATCAACACTTCCAGCCCAGCCAGCATCACAAAATCCCATTAAATCAGAACTTGAACTATGAGAATACATGATTCCATAATCACTTGTGCTATTCACATACTTCAGGATCCTTTTAACTTGTGTCAGATGACTCATCTTAGGATCAGCTTGATATCTTGTACAAACTCCAACAGCAAATGTGATATCAGGTCTGCTTGCAGTCAAGTACAATAGGCTCCCAATCATACTTCTGTATTGGCTTTGATCAACTGATACTCCATGTTCATCTTTGGTTAGTTTCAGATGAGTAGCAGCTGGTGTCCTCTTATGAGCAGCAGATTCCATACCAAACTTTTTCACAATGTTTTTAGCATATTTACTCTGAGAAATAAAGATGGTATCTTCAATTTGCTTGACTTGCAATCCAAGAAAGTATGTTAGCTCACCAACCAAACTCATTTCAAATTCAGACTGCATTTGCTGAACAAATAATTTAACCATTTTGTCAGACATTCCACCAAACACAATATCATCTACATAGATCTGAGCAATCATCAGACTTCCATCTTGATCTTTCACAAATAAGGTCTTATCAGAACCACCTTTTCTGTATCCTTGAGCAACAAGAAACTGAGTAAGCCTTTCATACCATGCTCTTGGTGCTTACTTCAATCCATACAAGGCCTTCTTCAATTTGTAAACATGATTAGGAAACTGATGATCCATAAAACCCTTAGGCTGTTCAACATATACTTCTTCTTGCAGATATCCATTTAGAAATGCACTCTTCACATCCATCTGGAATAGCTTGAACTTGAGAATGCAGGATACACCTAACAGCAATCTTATGGACTCTAGTCTAGCCACAGGTGCAAAGGTTTCATCAAAATCCAATCCCTCTACTTGAGTATAACCCTGAGCAACCAACCTTGCCTTGTTTCTGACCACAGTACCATTTTCATCTGTTTTATTCTTGTATATCCATTTAGTGCCAATCACATTCAGCCCTTCAGGTCTTGGAACCAGATCCCACACTTCACTCCTTTTGAATTGATTTAACTCATCTTGCATGGCTTCAATCCAAAATTCATCAGTTAGGGATTCTTTTATATTTTTGGGTTCAAATTTAGACACAAAACATGAATCTGTAGTAGCTGAGTCTGATCTTCTTGTTCTAACCCCTTGATCCAAACTCCCAATGATTAGCTCTTTAGGATGATCCTTCTAAAATCTAATTGATGGCCTTTTACCAGTAGGAACATGTTCTGGATGAACTTCTGCATCTTCAGACTCTGGATGATTTTGTGCTTCTGAAGTTTGTTCTTCTGAGGCTTCAGACTCTGGAATAACTTCAGACCCATCCCTTTCATTCTCAGCAGACAGATCATCAATTACAACATTTATGGACTCCATCACAACTTTGGTTCTTGAGTTAAACACCCTATAGGCTCTGCTGTTTACTGAATAACCCAGAAATATGCCTTCATCAGACTTAGGATCCAGTTTTCTTCTATTTTCCCTGTCAGCCAAAATGTAACATCTGCTCCCAAACACATGGAAATATTTCACTGTAGGTTTTCTTCCTTTCCACAATTCATATAAGGTACAAGTTGTTCCCTTCTTCAGAGTGACTCTATTATGGATATAGCATGCAGTGTTCATAGCTTCAGCCCAAAACATATAAGGTAGCTTCTTAGCATGCAGCATTACTCTTGCATATTCTGCCAAAGTCCTACTCTTCCTCTCAACTACACCATTTTGTTGAGGTGTTATAGGTGCAGAAAACTCATGCTTTATACCTTCAGAAGCACAGAACTCAGAAAAACTCTTGTTTTCAAACTCTTTGCCATGATCACTTCTGATTCTGACAATACCACAGTCCTTCTCTCTTTGTAATTGAATGCATAAGTCTTTAAACACTTCAAAAGTATCAGACTTCTCTTTAACAAAATTAACCCATGTGTATCTTGAGTAGTCATCAACCATAACAAATGCATACCTTTTTTACCTCCTATACTCTCAACTTGCATTGGCCCCATTAAATCCATATGAACAAGTTCTAGTACTTTAGTAGTTACCTGATGTACTAATCTGGGATGAGACTTTCTTGTTTGTTTCCCAATTTGACAATCACCGCAAACATTGTCCTCATTGATCTTCAGATTAGGTACACCTCTGATAGCTTCAGTACTTAGGATTTTTTTCATGCCTTTCAGATGCAGATGACCCAATTTCTGGTGCCAGAGTCTGACTTCCTCTTCTGAGCTCATGAGACAAGAAGTCAGGCTTCTTTCTTCTTCAGACACCCACAAATAGCAGTTATCTTTGGATCTGCAGCCCCTCATCTGAACCTTACCTTCTTGATCAGTCACAAAACACTCTTGCTTGTTGAAATTAACCTTCAAGTCTTGATCACAAAGTTGGCTAATACTTATTAGATTAGAGGTTAAACCTTTCACCAATAGCACATCATTCAATCTAGGCAAACCTTCACTGATTAAATCACCAATACCCAGTATCTCACCTTTTGCTCCATCACCAAATGTCACATAGCTTCTGGAGTATGGTTTGATATTGCTCAGCAGCTTCTTCACACCAGTCATGTGCCTTGAACAACCACTATCAAAGTACCAGTCCTCTCTAGAAGTGGCTCTCAATGAGGTATGAGCAATAAGTCCTACATTCTGAACCTTAGGTTTCCACACCTTCTGAACATTTTGTCTGGTTGTAGCTGGTTGCACTCTTCTATATTGAAAGTGTTCAGGATAACCATACAGTTTAAAGCAAAAAGGTTTAATATGCCCCTTCATACCACAATGATGACAGGTCCAAGTATGATTCCCCCTTCTTCTGTTGAACTTCTGGGGTTGCATCTGAACATGCTTCTGAGGTTGCATCTGAACATGCTTCTGACCTTGCATCTGGGCTTCCTTCTGAGGTCTCATCTTAGATGTTCCAATCATATGATTATGAGTCTGAGTAGCAGGAACAAACTGTTTAACTGGATTTTTCTGCTTGAGATTCAGACTCTCATCCACAAATCCTAAACCAGCTTTTCCTTGTTTTTGAGCATCTAAAATTTCCTCCAACACATCAGTAGCAGTATTCATCATTCTAACCTGCTTTTTCATATGCTCAAGTTGGGAATTTAGTTGGTTCACTTCTTCTTTCAATTCTGAATTCTGCACTAGAAGTTTACCTTTCTCAGCCTCCAGTTGACATATAGTCTCCTTCTGATCCAGAACTTGCTTGCACACTTCTGCACTTCTGTTGTATAACTTCCTGTAGTTGTCAGCTAGTTCATCATATGAGGACTTTGCAACTTCAGACACAGATGAAGCTTCAGACTCTGAGTCAGACTCAAAAAAGATCTCAGACTCTAAAGCTGCTTCATTCTTAAAGAAAGCTTCTGACTTCTGAGACTGTAGCTTAACCATCAGACTTGTGTCACCTTTAGCAGATTCATTCTCAAAATCTTCTTCTGAATCTTCATCAGGCCATGAAATAACTAGGCTTTTCTTCTGCTTCTTAAGCAAAGTAGGACATTCAGACTTGATATGTCCATACCCCTCACACTCAAAGCACTGCACACCTTTGGCTTGGTTATTTTTCTCCTCAGACTTGGTCTTCTTCTCATCAGTTTGTTGCTTCTTGTTATTGAATCTGAAATTCTGACCTTTGGTCATGGATTTTCTGTCAACCTTCTTCAGAATTTTGTTGAATTGTTTTCCAAGCAACACTAGAGCTTCTGATAAATCACTATCCTCCTCATCAGACTCTTGATCATCAGCATGAGAATTGACTGCAAAAGCTACTCCTTTCCCTTTCTTTTCAGGCTGTTTGCAGAATGCAGTCTCAAAATTTAGCAAAGACCCAATCAGCTCCTCAACCTTCATGGTGGTGATGTCATGAGCTTCTTCTATGGCTGTAACCTTCATATCAAATCTTCTGGGCAGGGACCTGAGGATTTTTCTTACTATCTTTTCATCAGACATCTTTTCCCCAAGAGAATCAAAGGAATTTGCCATGTCCAGCACATCCATGTAGAAATCTTGTATGGTTTCATCCTCCTTCATCTTCAGGTTCTCAAACTTGGTGGTCAGCAACTGCAATCTGGACATCTTCACCTTAGAAGTTCCTTCATGAGTTGTTTTTAAAATTTCCCAGGCCTCATTTGCAACTGTGCATTGCTTGATGAGTCTGAACATATTCTGGTCCACACCATTAAAAATTGCATTCAAAGCTTTTGAATTTCCAAGTGACAAATCATCTTCAGCTTTGGTCCATTCTTCTTCAGGCTTCAGAACCTCAGTTTTGTTACCATCTTTGTCTAAAACCACAGGATGATCCCAGCCTTTAATCACAGCTTTCCAAGTCCTGCTGTCAATAGATTTTAAGAAGGCACACATCCTAGACTTCCAATACTCATAGTTTGTGCCATCTAGTAGGGGTGGTCTATTGACATATCCTCCTTCTCTATCCATGCTTGCCAGAAATTAATACCCCTGGAACTCACCCAAAACACAGGCAGGGTGCCTGCTCTGATGCCAATTGAAATTCTGGCCAGGCAATAACACAGAGTTAACAGGTTCTGAACCAAACAGGTTCTGAACAATAACTTAGCACAATTAAAAATAGTTAAGTAGCAGAAATTAAAAGTGCAGGAAAGCTAAAGAACAAGGTTTGTTAACCCAGTTCGGAGTAAACACCTCCTAGTCTGGGGGATACCAATCCAGGAAGGAATTCCACTATAGGAATTAATCCTTATGACTCAAGACACTGAACACCCAGTTCCCAGCCTAAGCAATTAACTTCCTCCTAGTCTGAATTCTACCCAACACGTTGAGTATTAGAGACCACTAACTTCCTATTCAAGTAACCAAACCCAGTCACTTAAACAACCCTGAAAACTACCCAGTTCTCAAACAAAAACTTCAATAACAAACCTTCATTCGTACCTACAGGCTTAGAATGAATTTACAACTCAATTAAAAAAACTCTAAACGAACTCAAACAATGAGTGGTGCACAAATAAAGCTAACAGCTTAAAAAACTCTAAGACTCTAAAACTCTGATTTTCTTCAATAATACGTGTATCTTGAATAGCAGCAGAACTCCTCCTTTTATAACCTTCAGCAAGTCTCTTAATTATGCACCCAATCTTCAGAATTTGATTTACTTCTGAATTATAAAAGATCCAATAAGCAAGCAAATAAACCAGCATTGTATCTTTCAAAGATTACATCCGTAAAATACGTGTTTTCATAAAAACGAGCCAAATCTTCAATAAATCTTCTCCAAATCAACCAGCATTCTAGAAGCAATATGCGTGGATAAAACCTTGTTAAATCTTGCAAAGATTCGCGCAGAAATAACTTGAAAATATGCAGCTTCTGAAGAAGTCAACAAAAGTCAACGCGGGCACAGTGCGTCTGATACTTCAGAAGCACATTTCAGCTTCTGAAGTGCTACAGTGCATCTGATGCATTTTAGAGCATCTGAATAGCTTCAAAATGGATTTCTTGCAACTAAAGACTTGTTTTAAACATGGAGATGCTTCTATTCAACACATTGGATTTGCCAAAACATGCAGCCAACTTCAAAGTACTCAACAATTACTATTATCATTATTATTTTTGTTTCCATTATTACTTTTATTATTACCATTACTATTATTAGTATTTGTTTTATTGTTTTATTTTAAAAGAAAATAAAAAAAAACAAAAGGGGAGTTTGCAAAGCAAAGTTCCCATCGCTCTGCGAACTCTGCGATTTTTTTGCAGATTTTAATTTCTTTGATTTATCTTTCTTTTGTTTTCATTATAGTTATTATTACTATCATCTATCATTATTATTACCACTGTTATTGTCAATTTTGGTTGTGGGATTCAGCAAAGCAAGAAATTAAACATGTGACATTAAAGGTTAAGGTGAGAAGGTTTTTGTTCCAACCAAGCATGTGCCAAGCAAGTTGGCTTGCCCTTGGGCAGCTCTCATCCCTCCCAATTGCCTGCAATCTGCCCCTGAGCTTTCCAGCCAGCAGCTTGCTCGTTTTTCTTCCTTCTTTCTCCACCAAAACCAGTCAACACAGCTGCACATGGCTTGCCCAAAGACCATGAGTGCTGCCCTGTTTCAGCAGCTTTTCTTCCCTTCTCACACCAGCCCACATGTTCCATTTGCTTCCCCCAACCTCTGCACATCACAGCCCACGTTTTTCTTGCTTGACCCCTCAAGATTGCAAGGATTGATCCCAAGGGACAGCCCAATTGCAAACAGGCCTGTTTTCACACTTTTTCATCATTTTTGCTGTCAAGATCAGCTTCATTAATGGCTGGATTTGGCCAAAGTCTTGACCAAGATTGCAAGGCAATGTCACCTCTTCCCTTTTGCATTAAATGCAAAGCAAATAGCCTGGTTTTTAGCCCACAAAACAGCTGGGTTCTATAGATTTTCCATCATTGCAATGGATCCTCATTTTTGCCTATTTAAGGAATGCATTCCATAAGGATTCCCACAGAATTGAACCATTCAATACACAAAATTTTAGAGCAAAAACATAGTTCTTCCAGCAAGAAAACACCAGTGTTACTATCATCCATTCATCAACATTTCAAACCTTGCAAAATTTACAACCATTCAAGTCCTTTCCTATCTCTTGCATCTCAAGCCATTGCTAGGAGTTTGTAAGTCATTCTAACCTTTTATATTTCATTTGCATGCCATTTGCATCTGTTTTAATTCCTGTTTGATTCAGCATTTTTCTGCATCACTAGTGTTTGTTAAAAAACTCATTTTTCATTAAAACCACTTTTGAAACTTCAAAGGAATCTCAAATTTGCAAAACACCAAATTGATTTGTTTTAAACCTTTTCTTGCTAATTTTCAAAGCTTTTTAATCCCCCTTAAGGTTCTGAAGATTGTTCAGAAGTAGCTTCTGAACAAAAGTTCAGAAGCAGCTTCTGAGTTCAGTTTTTTCGCGGATTTCGCAGAGCAAAGTCATGGTCGCTCTGCGACCATGACAGAACTTGGGTTCGCAGAGCCAAGTTCAGGTTGCTCTGCGAAAATGGCAGAACTCAGAATCTGAGTTCAGGCTTCTAAAAAGCCAATTTTTGAGGTTCTAACCTAAAGATTCAGAACCTAAGAGGATTAAAACTCATTTTATTCAAAACATAACAAAAGTTTTGCATATTATTGGAAATTTCACAAGTTTGAGAAATAATTTTTGGATAACTTGCGAAACAAGTTATGTTCATTAACTTTCAAAATCAAACTCGAGCAATAAGCCATGTTCATTATTTTCAAAACCAATCTTGAACAACAACCTTGTTCATGAATTTTAATCAAATGTAAACTTGACCCGAACTTGTTCATTTTTCAAAATCAAAATTGAATTTGAGCCGAACTTGTGCATTTTCCAAACTTATGCATCTTTTCATGAACTTGTTCATTTTTCAAACTTGAATAACACTTGTTCTTGAGTTCCAATAACTTGAGCAACAAGCTATGTTCATTATTTTCAACAAACTTGAACAACAAATTTGTTCATGATTTTCAACAAACTTGCTTAAAGTTCCAACACGCGTGAACAATGCTTGTTTTTTTTTTTTTTTTGCATCATAAGCTTGAAACAAACTTGTTCATCCTTTCAAAATTTGAACAACATTTGCTCAAGGTTGCAACAACTAATTTGAGCAACAAAATTTTCCTTAGGTTTTTAAACCAAGTGTTTTGTTCCTTTTTGAGATTTCTTTGAGTTTCAACAAAAACTTGAATGAAAAAGGAGTGGTTTGACGTATGTGTCTCCGTTCCCCAGTTGCACGAATGCTTGACGTATGTCTCGTTGTTCGGGCAATCATCATTCTATTTTCAACACATCCAACGCGCTTTACCCTTTTATTGGTCCCCCGTGACCAATTCAGCCTTTCTTTGATCCCTCGTGGTCAATTTAAACTTTTCTTGGCCCCCGTGGTCAATTTAAACCTTTTTACGCCTTTGCGCGTTTTCCAACGGATACCATCGCCCTAGTGCGAGTCCGTCCTTTTTCATTTAAACCTTTTTACGCCTTTGCGTGTTTTCCAACGGATACCATCGCCCTAGTGCGAGTCCGTCCTTTTTCATTTAAACCTTTTTACGCCCGTGCGCGTTTTCAAACGGATACGATCGCCCGAGCGCGAGTCCGTCTTCTTTTTTTATCAAATCGTTTTTACCTTCATTAAGCTACCCTCATAACGGTAGTAGGTAAAAACTTTTTATCGGTCTTCATTAAGCTATCCATACAACGATAGTAGACCGCGTTTCCTTTTTTCACTAAACTCTTTCGCCCGGGCGCGATCAAATCTTTTTCATAATTAAAATCAACCAACATACAAACTTTTTCTACAAAGAACTACGTAAGCTTTGAATTCTCCATCGCACCGGGAGATACGTAGGAGCAGGATTCACATCTTGTCAAGCACATTAATAAAAAACTTTCTTTTTCCCCTTTATATATTTTTCTTTTTTCCTTTTACATATTCAAGCACGCAAGCAAAACTTTAAAAACATTCTAGCCTTAGCTAACTAGGAGGTTCCCGTTGAGTACAACGGATGTGAGGGGTGCTAATACCTTCCCCTCGCATAATCGACTCCCAAACCCAAAATCTCAAACATTATGGTAATTTCGAACTTTTTCCCCTTTTTCCCCGAAAAATTAAAAGTTCAGTCGTGATTTAAAATTAGTGATTCAACGCTTCTCGATAGCTTGATATCCGAAATTCGACGCGACAAAAATGGCGACTTCACTGGGGATCAAATTTAAAACACTTTGTTTTATAGCGAGTCAAGCCTATCCTAGTTAGCTTCTAGGCTAAGTTTTTCTCGTTTTGCTTGCATGCTTTTGTTTTATTATCCTTATCTGCTTTTCTTACTTTATATTTTTATGTTTCATATTGCTTCATATCAATATATCAATTGTGGGGTTGTCACATGAGCGATGTTACTCCACATTGTTTGGGTTAATGCCGAACGTGTGAGGCTCTCTACCCGAGCTTGGAGAAAAAATTAAGATAGGCTTGGGGTTTGTGTAGTATTGGCCTTCTTGACGTATGTCTCGTAGGGATCGATATGTGAAACCCGCCTAGAGTAGATTCTCTTGGAAGTATGGTTGTATTGCGAGTATTGGCAACATCGATTATAAGTCCTTGTAGAATCCGTGACTCTAGGGACCTTTTAGAAAATTTCATCTCTAGAGCCTACATGTGAGGATGGGGGGAAGTTTTGAACATTCATATACCATACCTATGCATACCATACATTCGCATTCATAAAAATAATTTTGCATACGATTTTGCTTTATAGGGAATTAAAAAAGGCAACCAATAATTAGCAAAAGAAATATGACCTCCGGGAATAGGAATACACTCGCTTTCAAGGTCCGGAAACCTCAAGTTGAAAGCCTACTAGTCTTGAGTGGCAAGCTCACTTCAATCAACAAAAGTAGCTTCCAAGCAAATTATGGATTGTTACTTGATCTCCTGCACGTAAAGGTGGATGCGACGGCTTTAACTAATTAGCTCAGTTCTATGACCCACCTCTTCGGTGCTTCACCTTCCAAGACTTCCAGTTAGCTCCGACTTTGGAAGAATTCGAGAGGATTTTGGGATGTAGTATGAAAGATCGTGGGATTTATCTCGGCTCAAGAGAAGACCCTAGTTTAGAAAGCATCGCCGAATCCTTACACCTTAGTGTCCGAGAAATATCACCGCACTTGGAAATTAAAGGAGGCACTAGGGGGTTCACAAGGAAGTTTTTGGAGACCAAGGCTCGATTTTTGTTAGCCACCAAAGAGGGAAAGGCGTTCAATGCAATCCTAGCTCTCTTGATATATGGAATAGTCTTGTTCCCTAATATGGATGATTTCATAGATCTCTCGGCTATAGGGGTATTCTTGACTAAGATTCCTGTGCCTACGCTTTTGGCGGATTTCTATCATTCCCTCTATGCAAAACATGAAAAGGGGAGAGGAGGCCCAATCTCCTGCTGTATTCCTTGGGTCCATATTTGGTTAATGCCCCACATGCCGAGGGATCGGGACTTTGTGGAAAACCGGGCCAAGCTTCAATGGTCACAAAGGATGACAACGCTCACCGAGAAAGATATCCATTGGTTTTCTCCAGATTTAGAGGATCCGGAAGTCATCCTTAGTTGCGGGGATTTCCCTAATGTACCCCTCATTGGTACTAAGGGATGCATCAATTACAACCCGATCCTCTCTCTCCGCCAGCTAGGCTATCCAATGGAGGACAAACCCGGTGATCTCTTGTTAGAGCCTTTCTTCCTAAGGGAAGGAGATCAAGACCCGACATTGCTAGAAAGAATCCAAGGAGCTTGGAGCCAAGTGTGCAAGGGAAAAGTTGGTAAGAAGAATTGTGTAGCCAAACCTCTCTACACTCAATGGGTAAAGGAAAAGGTCGAAACAATCAAGTTACCCTTTGTGGTCATATACCGACCTAAGCCCTTATCACCCAAGCCAATCATAACCGTTCCCAACAAAGAAACGGAGGAGCTTAAAGCTAAGATTTGAGAACTCCAAAACAAAAATGGGGAGTTAGAATTAAAACACCTCCAAGCTTTGGGAGAAATCACTAGGACAAAGAGAGATCGAGATGAAACAACAAAATCTCTCCTAGTGTGTGAAAAAAGGCTAAAAATCTCCGAGGGGAAAAGGGATTGGATCGGGGGTGGTTTGGCTAGTGCGGACGCCAACCTCATAGCCAAGGACGAAGAGTTGGAAAAAGTCTTGCATTCCAACCAAGAGCTCAAAAAGTTCGGTGAGCTAGCCATCGAAGCTCAAAAGAAATGGAGGTTGAAATTTCAAGAGAAAGATCAACAACTCCAAGAAGTCGTCAAGGACTACAAAGAGCAGCTCCAAGCCGAGCGTGTCCAACGGCAAAAATATGAGGGCCTTTCTCATCAAGGGAAGCTAAAATGCAATCGTCTCGAAGCGGACATCAAGAAATATGAAGAATATTTCGACAAGATTGCAAGAGAGCATGGAAACCATATTGCACGACTACTTGATGAGATTAGGAGTGCAAATATCAAGCTAGCTCAGCGCAAGGAAGTAATTGAGTTTGTGTGGCAAGACGCCACCCGATTAAGTGAAGACTTCACAAGATTAGTCGCATTCTCAAACTTGGTCATTGCACAACTTCCGAAGAAGCTAGCAAAGGCCGAGATGGTCATGCCTTATTTTGTCATCCCTAAGAAGATCCAGAAATTCATGAAGTTCTGCAAGGACACTATAGACTTCTATAGGGAAGAAATGGACAAGGCCGAAAAGCGAGCGGCTATTTGATTTGTATTAGCATTAATTACACCTTGTAATGTAGTGTTATTCAATCAAATAAATAATATCTTTTGAACACTATTAATTTCCCGGCCTTTAATATTTCTAATTAACTGCACTTTTTAATTTCCCCGCAAAGCAAAATGAAAAAAAGAACTTTTTCATGCATTTACATCAACATCATTCATAACATGCATACATTTGTCTTCGAGTCCAAAACTCATTTCCCTTTTCTTATCATCAGGATTTCTTACAATCCGAATTGAGCCATTGGTGTTCGCATTTCATTCGCAACACTACGCGTCTTCCCGTCAAGAAAAGTGGCTCGTCGTCCCAAAGCAACACACACATATAACACCCGAGCAGCCATAAGGAAGAAGATGGAAAACTTAGAACAAGAGAATCAAGAGTTCCGTGGAGAGTTAACATCTGTGCGAATCGAGATGGAGAAGTTAACGAAATTAGTAAAATTACTAGCAGCCGCACAAATTCCACCAACACCTCCTCCTCCCTCCAGCTCTCAAGCCCATGTATCAGCATCTACTTCGGCTCCAACATTACATGCCGATGCTAAGAAACACACTAGGCCACCCGGTTGTACATGGGGCATGCCATTCAACTTTGGTGAGGAATTCATCCCTATTCCCACTACTCTTCAAGAGACTCCGGTTCCTCAACCTGAGGTTACCTTCCCCCAGGCTACTGCGGCCTTTTCAGCGCCGGTGGTTCATACCACTCCGTATGATCATGGGCCTATCTTTCACGCCGAAAGCCTAGGTGCCCAAGATAGGATGGATGATTTCCAAGAGAAATTTGACGAAATGCAAAAGGAAATCAAAGCCCTCCGCGGGAAGGATTTATTTGGGAAGAACGCCCATGACCTCTGTCTTGTGCCCAACGTCAAAATCCCACCTAAGTTTAAGGTCCCGGAATTTGAAAAATATAAGGGGAATACCTGTCCACAAAGTCACCTAGTGATGTACGCTAGGAAAATGTCGAGTCAAACCGACAATCATCAATTGCTCATCCACTACTTCCAGGACAGTTTAACCGGTGCCGCTTTAAAATGGTACATGGGTTTGGATAGTACCAAGATCCAAACTTTCAACGACTTGGGAGAGGCCTTTGTCCGCCAATATAAATACAACTTGGACATGGCCCCTGACCGGGACCAGCTCCGGGCCATGACCCAAAAGGACAAAGAAACCTTTAAAGAATATGCCCAAAGGTGGAGAGAGGTGGCAGCTCAGATTAGCCCACCTCTAGAAGAAAAGGAAATGACCAAGATCTTTTTGAACACTCTTGGTTCCTTTCACTACGAGCGAATGATTGCGAGCGCGCCTAGTGACTTCACGGAAATGGTGAGTATGGGCGTACGCTTGGAGGATGCAGTCCGGGAAGGACGATTGATAAAGGAAAGTGCTCCATCTACCAGCACAAAAAGGTTTGGGAGCAGCTACCCAAGAAAGAAGGAGCAGGACATTGGCATGATTGTCCATGGGGGACCTCGCCAAGGGTACTCGGCCTATCCACACATCTCTGCCATGTCACCATCCATCTCTACACCTCCAAACTACCAAATTCAGGTCCCACAAAGGCCTCCACCTCATCATCAACAACCATATCAACAACAACATTACCCACAAAACCCACAACAACATTATCAACAACCTCGCCCACAAAGTCAACAACAACATCGACCTCAAACTCCCCAACAACCCTTCAATCAACAGAATCGCCAGAGAACGGCATTCGACCCAATACCCATGAAGTACGCGGACTTGCTCCCTGCTTTAATTACAAGAAATCTTGTTCAAACAAGAGCACCTCCTCCCGTACCAAATGTATTACCTATATGGTATCGCTCTGACCTTACCTGTGCTTTCCACCAAGGAGCACCGGGTCATGACATCGAGCATTGCTTTGCTCTTAAAAATGAGGTTCAAAAGCTAATCCGTACCAAGGTTCTAACCTTCAAGGACTCCAATCCAAATGTCCAAACCAATCCTCTGCCGAACCATGGTTCCTCCATCAACATGGTTCAAGAGCATCAAGAAACCAGTCCTATCTCCAAAGCCCGAGATATCAGGACACCTCTGGTTCCACTGCACATCAAGATGTGTAAGGCAGCTATGTTCAAACATGACCATGCTAGTTGCAAAGAATGTTCGGAAAATCCTCAAGGATGTATGCAAATTCAAAACGACATACAAGGATTAATGAACAAAAAGGAGCTTATTGTCACAAAAAAGGACAAAAGTGTATGTGTCATAACCCCGGAATTCAACATCCCGGAACACATGGAGTTAGCCTTCAGCAGCCAGAAGCCTGCTGCTGCTCCACTCGTGATATGTTTACCAGGACCTACACCCTACATTTCAAACAAAGCAGTTCCTTACAAGTACAATGCAACCATGTTGAACAACGGTCAAGAGGTACCTATTCCCCCCTTAGCCCCTGTCGGTAATATTACGGGCAGTAGCAAAGTGCTAAGAAGCGGACGTGTTCTTCCCACGGCAGTTCAAGAGAAGATCAGTACCCCGGTGTTTAAACCAAAGCAAACACAAGACCCCTGCACAAGCAAGGATGCGGGTCAACCCAGCGGGACTAATGCCGATTCCGATTTTGATGAGGTGTTAAAGCTAATCAAGAAAAGTGATTACAAGGTAGTGGACCAATTAATGAAACCCGTTCAAAAATCTCTATGTTGTCTGTCATACCCCATTTTTTGACTCATATTTTTCTTTGTTTATCATTATTCATCATTTCATTATGATTTTCAATTTCTTATTTTTACCTTTTATTACCTTTTTATTATTTCATCTCTTGTTGGGTTCTTATTTATTAATATTTATCACCATTAGCATTACTATCATTTTTATTAATATTACCATTATTATTATTAATACTATTGTTATTGTCTTTTTCATTAATAATATTATTATTATCTTTTTATCAATGTTTTATTATTATTATTATTATTATTATTATTATTATTATTATTTATTATCATTATCATTATTTTTTATTATTACCATTACTAATATTATTATCTTTTTCATCATTATTATTGTTATCACCTTTTTTATTATTATCATTACCATCATTGTTATTTTCATTATTACTATTATTATTGGTTTTTATTTCTTTTATCTTTCTTTTGTTTTCATTATAGTTATTATTATTATCACCTATCATTATTATTACTGCTATTGCTATCAATTGTGGCTGTTTAGATCCAGCAAAGCAAGAATTGAGGCATGTGCCATTAAAGCCAAGGTGAGAAGGTTTTTCTTCCAAGCCAAGCAAGTTGGCTGCCCTTGGGCAGCTCTCATCCCTCCCAATTGACCTGCTACTGGCCCTAAGCTTGCCAGCCAGCAACTTGCTTGTTTTCCTTCCTTCTTTCTCCCCCAAAACCAGTCAAACACAACTGCACTTCACTTGCCCAAAAGCTGTTTTGCTACCCTGTTTTCAGCTGCCTTTTCTTCCTCCTCACACCAGACCACATGTTCCCTTTTGTTTCTCCCAACCTCTGTACATGGAAGTACACGTTTTCATTGCTTGACTCCTCAAGATTGCAAGGATTGATCCCAAGAACAGCCCAATTGCAATCCAGCCCTGTTTTTCCACTTTTCATCATCATTGCTATCATAAATCAGCTTCATTAATGGCTGGTTTTGGCCAAAGTCTTGACCAAGGTTGCAAAGCAATGTCACCTCTTCACTTTTGCATTAAATGCAAAGCAAAGTAGCCTGGTTTTAGCCCACAAAGCAGCTGGATTCTATAGATTTTCATCATGACAATTGATTTCATTTTTTGCCTATAAAAGGGATGCAATGCATAACCAATAAAGGACCTGAGAAAAAAAACCATTGAATACACAGAAATTACAGAATTTCTAGAGCAGAAACACACTACTTCCAGCAAGGAAAAAACCATTTCAAGAGCATTGGATCATCAACACTTCCAACTTTGCAAAACAACCATTATCCAAGCCACTTCCTATCTCTTGCACAACAAGCATTGCTAGGAGTTCTGTAAGTATTCTAAAATCTTTATCTTTCATTTTGAATTGCTGTTTGCATCATTTACTTTGTTTAAAACTCATTTTGTCAAAAAACCCCTTTTGAAACTTCAAAGGAATCTCAATTTGCAAAACACTAAAACTGAGTTGTTGTAGTCCTTTTCTTCCAAATTTTCAAAGCTTTTTAATCCCCTCAAGGTTCTGAAGCTTGCTCAGAAGCAGCTTCTGAACAGAAGTTCAGAAGCAGCTTCTGAGTTCATTTTTCGCAGAGTTCGCAGAGCAAAGTCATGGTCGCTCTGCGACCATGACAGAACTTAGGTTCGCAGAGCCAAGTTCAGGTTGCTCTGCGAAAGTTACAGAACTCAGAATCTGAGTTCAGGCTCCTAAAAGGCCAATTTTTGAGGTTCTAACTTAAAAACTCAGAACCTAAGAGGATTAAAACCCATTTTATTCAAAACATGACAAGAGTTTTGCATGATGTTGGAAATTTCACAAGTTTGAGCAATACTTTTTTGAATAACTTGCGAAACAAGTTATGTTCATAAACTTTCAAAATCAAGCTCGAGTAATGTAACGACCCTATTTTCGTATATTATATTTTTATATATTTTATCTTATTGTTTGGCTTTTAAAAATATTTTCTAGTAATCGAGGAATAATTATTTAGCGCGAAGATAAGTTCGTAATCGAGTTTTTAGAGTTTTGGGCCAAGAGGATGAATAGTATTGGGCTTTTGGGGTTTATGAGTAGTAATGATCAAGTGGATATGATAGTAGTGAGCTTGGATTTGATTGAAAGGCTAGGATTGGTCCTTGAGAGTTAGTAAGGAATGGATGGCCATGATTTATTGGATTGGATTATAAGAGATAATCACAAAGACTTTTTGAATCACTATTCATTGCTTTTGAAGAAGAAGAAAACGTGGAAGAGGAGAAGAGAAGGAGAAGAGCAAGAGATAAACCTAGGGCTTGTGATTTGAAGCTTGAGTTGCTAGAGAACTTTGATTCCAAGGTAAGAGAGTTAGTATTACTTGATTACAAGTGATTAAGAGAAGGGGAGAATGTCTATTTCTCCATCCCAAACTTCTCCTTCACTTTGTCTAGGTTTTGATAGAAGTTTTTATGGTTTAAAAATGTTAAAAGATCATGTTTTGCTTGCTTAATGCTAAGTGATGTTGCTAGCATGTTTTGTTGAAGTTATAGTGTTTTGAATTCATAAGAAAAGTTATGAAAAGTTTAGTGTTTTAAACCCTAATTTCTATGCTAGATGAAATCCTTGCTTGTGATTGTTTTTAAATGATGTTTTATGATGGAAAGTCATTTTTAACAAGTTCTGGAAGTTGGGTAACCTTGAATGGGCTAAAATGGTGGAAAAATCACATTTTTACATGACTGTGTACTGATACGGTCGCTTGTAGCGACGGACCGTCGCTTGTAGCGACCAGGCAGGATAATTCCCTGCCTATCCGCGCTTGTAGCGACCACACTGGCGCTTGTAGCGACCAACCCTGGACATGCCAACTTTGTTGAGTTGTTCTGGAGGTCCTGGTGCGCGCGGGGATGGCTTTTTGCTACTGCTTTCTCATTTTATGTTTTGGAAACCTTGCCCACCATTTTAACTTATTCCTAATGCTTCCTAAAGAGTAATTGTTCAAGAAAACGGCACTTTTGTATATCAAATTATTTAATTATTTTGAAAGGGGTTTTGAGTTTGATAATAGTATAAATTGATGTGTGGGAATTGATGAATATAATTGAATTGGTATGGTATCCAAAGAATTGGATTTACCTTAGAAACATTTATGTTTATTTGGAGTTTTGGTTTAGTATGATGTTGTTGATGATGTTGTGAACCATGTTTGATGATTTATACATGTTTGTATTATGATTGGCCATGAGTGCCTACTTGTTGAAGTTAGCATGAGTATTGGTAGTGTACACACATATTTGAGCATATGTAGATGTAAATATCAATAATTGCTAAGTGAACATACATGCATTTCATGATGGTATGTATGCTCTTATGGGCAAGAATGAAATCCAATTATTATTGGTCATATGCACGACCGTCCTTTTATGGCGAATGAGAGGTGCAGAAGTAATCCAGCTTCGGTTGGTCAAGTGTACGACCGTCCTTTTATGGCAAATGAGAGGTACACAAGGGATATAAGTTTATCCAACAGTCCGCCATGACTCTAAAGCTGAGCAAGAATTGGTACCACATGCATTAGAGTGCATTTTAGGAACATACATCCTATTTGACATTAGTGTGCACTTTAGGGATTATGTGTGCATAATGGTTGTTAAGTGGTAATTGTTATTGATGAGTTTTGTTGCTTGAGGATTTATGTGTGCATGGTAATTGATGATTGATAATTTCCATCTGTTGACTTAATTGCTTAAAGTGTTGATATGTTTTGAGTACTTGTGATTGATGAATAAATGTTTGACGATAATTGATGATGCATGTGCGTGAGTTAGAATATGCATGATGGGTAAAGTGTAGGTACCCTACTTATTCTTGTGTTGTTTATATTGTGTTGATTATGTTTTACTAACACTCTCTGTTTTGTGTTATGTGCTGGATCTTTGGGGATCCAGATTTTCAGGAAGACGAGCATATCGTCGAGGATTAGCTGTTGTCGTTTAGAACCTGCGTAGTGGTGAGGGCATAGCTTAGCTATCCTTACTTTTTTTGTACTAGGTGTTGTATCCTAGTTAGAGTCTAGGGCTCTGATATTTGTAACACTATTTTGGGTATCTGAACGCGTATGTATGAATTTGGCAATTGTCTCTGTTGTAGAATTGCCTATTTTGAAAATCTTATGTATATATTTTTGTGTAATATATGCATGCTTGGTTATAAGCTGTGTTTGTTATTTTTCCGCTGCTGTTTGTGAATCAAATATATTTTGATCTGTGGATGTTTTATGAAAATGCGTTTTCATCATGTTGTAACTTCCTATGTCCTTAACGTTTTTTTTTATTAAAGTTAATAATCGGCGGTTAAGGGTTAGGGTGTTACAATAGTTGGTATCAGAGCAGGTCGATCCATTGGATCAATTAGGCGTAGATTACCCTTTGTGTAACATGTGTTAGGAAAACACTGTTTATACTGTTTTGAGGAAACGAAGTGTATCCTCACTCGTGGTGCGTGGTGTTGGTTCAGGTTATGGCGCAAAAAGCATTTGCCGATGCGATGGAATTGATGGCGAATGCCATGGTTCAGAAGGCTGTGAGTAGGACGGCTGATAGAGCAGCACAGGAAGCCAAGAATAACTACTACAAGGCTGTGAATGAGAAGAGGAGGAGAGCCTTCGGAAGAGGGAAGCCTTATGATAATCGAGGAAAGAAGCCGGATGAAGGTGGAAGCAGTGGTGGTAAAACTGGAGGTGGTAAGAATTGTTTTAAGTGTGGACAGCTGGGACATCGTTTCTATGAGTGCCCGGAGAATGAAGGAGGATGTTTTAAATGTGGGGATCCTGGCCACATGGCTGATCAGTGCAAGAAGGGTATTGTGTGCTTCAACTGCAAGAAAGCGGGTCACAAGAGCTATGTGTGTAAGAAGCCAAGAGCGGCTAGGGGAAAAGTGTTCGCTTTGGATGGTGGTGATGCAGAGGCTGACAACTTGATCAGAGGTACATGCTTTATCAATAATACTCCTTTGTCTGCTATTATTGATACGGGTGCTACCTATTCGTTTATTTCTGTTGATTGCGTTGAGAGGTTGGGTCTTAGAGTAGAAAATATGATGGGACGCATGGTTATTGAAACGCCTGCAAGTGGTTCGGTATCGACTACTTTAGTCTGTGTTGACTGTTCAGTCACTAAGTATGGTCGACACTTTGGAATGGATTTAGTCTGCATTCCGTTGAGCGGAATAGACGTTATCTTTGGTATGAACTGGTTAGAATTTAATCGGGTTCATATCAACTGTGGTAAGAAGACGGTTATGTTTCCAAGACTGGAGCCAGAGTTGTGTTCGAAGCTTATGTGTTGTCGAGAAGTGGTAAGATCAGTGAAGGCTCAAGAGGACGTGTTTGCTATGTTTGCTTCGTTGAGAGTGGAAGAGAAGAATGAGGTTGATGCGTTGCCAGTGGTGCGTGATTCTGCAGATGTATTTCTAGATGACATTTTGGATTTACCACCCGAGAGAGAGGTTGGATTCGCAATTGACGTAGTACCTGGTACTAGTCCAATTTCGATGGCGCCGTATCGTATGTCAGCTGCAGAGCTTGAAAAGTTGAAAGAACAATTGGAAGGACTGTTAGAGAAGAGGTTTGTAAGACCGAGTGTATCGCCGTGGGGTGCGCATGTTCTGTTGGAGAAGAAGAAAGATGGTAGTATGCGTCTGTGCATCGATTATCGTCAGTTGAATAAAGCAACTATCAAGAACAAGTATCCACTTCCGAGGATAGATGATTTGATGGATCAGTTAGTGGGAGCCTGTGTGTTCAGCAAGATTGATTTGAGATCGGGATATCATCAGATAAGAGTTAAGGTGGAGGATATACCGAAGATTGCTTTCAGGACAAGGTATGGTCACTACGAGTACGCTGTTATGCCTTTTGGAGTTACTAATGCACCTGGAGTGTTTATGGAATATATGAATCGTATATTTCATTCCTTTTTGGATCGATTCGTGGTGGTCTTCATAGACGATATTTTGGTATACTCGAAGACGGAAGAGGAACATGCCGAGCAATTGAGGATTGTGTTGGAGGTGTTGCGCGAGAAGAAGCTTTATGCAAAATTTTCTAAGTGTGAATTTTGGTTGCATAAAGTTAGCTTTTTGGGTCACGTCATTTCAAGTGGTGGTATAGCAGTGGATCCTGCTAAGGTAGAAGCCGTGCAAGATTGGGGAACGCCGGAGTCTGTTACTGAGATCCGAAGTTTTCTTGGTTTGGCCGGTTACTATCGGAGGTTCATCGAAGGATTTTCAAAGTTGGCGTTGCCGTTGACGCAGTTGACTAGGAAGGGTCAAGCTTTCATTTGGGATGACAAGTGTGAGCAGAGTTTCCAAGAGTTGAAAAGGAGGTTGACATCTGCACCTGTGCTAATTCTGCCAAATCCGAAGGAACCGTTCGTGGTTTATTGTGATGCGTCGAAGATGGGTCTAGGTGGTGTGTTGATGCAGAAGGGACAAGTCGTTGCTTATGCATCAAGACAGCTGAAGATTCATGAGAGGAACTATCCTACGCATGATTTGGAGCTAGCTACTGTCGTGTTTGTTCTCAAGATTTGGAGGCACTACTTGTATGGGTCAAGATTCGAGGTTATTCAGCGATCACAAGAGTCTGAAATACTTGTTTGATCAGAAGGAGCTCAATATGAGGCAAAGAAGATGGTTAGAGTTTCTTAAGGATTATGATTTCAAGTTGAGCTATCACCCGGGTAAGGCTAATGTAGTAGCCGATGCGTTGAGTAGGAAGTCTCTACATATGTCGTCTCTGATGGCGAAGGAACTGAGATTGATTGAAGAGTTTAGAGACCTCAGTTTGGTTTGTGAAAGAACAACCCGAAGCGTGAAGCTAGAAATGTTGAGGTTGACGAAGCTTAAGACGCTCATCGAGCAAGGGAAAAAGGTAAACGTTGAGATCGATGAGAAAGGTGTGATGAGGTGTCAGGGAAGGTTATGTGTACCTGATGTGCCTGAGTTGAAGCGGATGATCTTGGAGGAAGGTCACAGAAGTAACTTAAGTATTCATCCTGGTGTTACTAAGATGTATCAAGATCTGAGGAAAATGTTTTGGTGGCAAGGGATGAAGAAAGAGATCGCCGAGTTTGTTTTCGCGTGTTTGACTTGTCAGAAGTCCAAGGTGGAGCATCAGAAGCCGTCGGGGCTATTGCAACCTATGTTTATTCCAGAGTGGAAATGGGATAGTATTGCGATGGATTTTGTAAGCGGTTTGCCGAAGACGTCGAAAGGTAACAATATGATTTGGGTAGTTGTTGACAGGTTAACAAAGGCTGCTCATTTCATAGCTATCAAGACCGGTATGCTAGTACCGAAGTTGGCTGAGATTTATGTCGATCAAATCGTGAGATTGCATGGGATTCCGTCGAGTATCGTATCAGATCGAGATTTCCGTTTTACTTCAAGGTTTTGGGAGAGTTTGCAAGAGGCGTTGGGAACTAAGTTGCGGATGAGTTCTGCTTATCACTCGCAGACGGATGGTTAATCGGAGAGGACGATTCAATCATTGGAGGATTTGTTGAGATCATGTATTTTGGAACAAGGAGTGAGTTGGGAAGCTTGCCTACCATTGATTGAGTTTACGTATAACAACAGTTTTCATTCGAGCATTGGTATGGCACCTTTTGAAGCGTTGTATGGGAGAAGATGTAGAACACCTTTGTGTTGGTTTGAATCGAGAGCAAGATGCGGGACTCCTATCCAGAGTTGTTTTCGGGTATTTTCGAGGGCGAAAATTCTTTTTAGGGGGGTAGAGTTGTAACGACCCTATTTTCGTATATTATATTTTTATATATTTTATCTTATTGTTTGGCTTTTAAAAATATTTTCTAGTAATCGAGGAATAATTATTTAGCGCGAAGATAAGTTCGTAATCGAGTTTTTAGAGTTTTGGGCCAAGAGGATGAATAGTATTGGGCTTTTGGGGTTTATGAGTAGTAATGATCAAGTGGATATGATAGTAGTGAGCTTGGATTTGATTGAAAGGCTAGGATTGGTCCTTGAGAGTTAGTAAGGAATGGATGGCCATGATTTATTGGATTGGATTATAAGAGATAATCACAAAGACTTTTTGAATCACTATTCATTGCTTTTGAAGAAGAAGAAAACGTGGAAGAGGAGAAGAGAAGGAGAAGAGCAAGAGATAAACCTAGGGCTTGTGATTTGAAGCTTGAGTTGCTAGAGAACTTTGATTCCAAGGTAAGAGAGTTAGTATTACTTGATTACAAGTGATTAAGAGAAGGGGAGAATGTCTATTTCTCCATCCCAAACTTCTCCTTCACTTTGTCTAGGTTTTGATAGAAGTTTTTATGGTTTAAAAATGTTAAAAGATCATGTTTTGCTTGCTTAATGCTAAGTGATGTTGCTAGCATGTTTTGTTGAAGTTATAGTGTTTTGAATTCATAAGAAAAGTTATGAAAAGTTTAGTGTTTTAAACCCTAATTTCTATGCTAGATGAAATCCTTGCTTGTGATTGTTTTTAAATGATGTTTTATGATGGAAAGTCATTTTTAACAAGTTCTGGAAGTTGGGTAACCTTGAATGGGCTAAAATGGTGGAAAAATCACATTTTTACATGACTGTGTACTGATACGGTCGCTTGTAGCGACGGACCGTCGCTTGTAGCGACCAGGCAGGATAATTCCCTGCCTATCCGCGCTTGTAGCGACCACACTGGCGCTTGTAGCGACCAGGCTCGCTTGTAGCGACCAAGTGCTCGCTTGTAGCGACCAACCCTGGACATGCCAACTTTGTTGAGTTGTTCTGGAGGTCCTGGTGCGCGCGGGGATGGCTTTTTGCTACTGCTTTCTCATTTTATGTTTTGGAAACCTTGCCCACCATTTTAACTTATTCCTAATGCTTCCTAAAGAGTAATTGTTCAAGAAAACGGCACTTTTGTATATCAAATTATTTAATTATTTTGAAAGGGGTTTTGAGTTTGATAATAGTATAAATTGATGTGTGGGAATTGATGAATATAATTGAATTGGTATGGTATCCAAAGAATTGGATTTACCTTAGAAACATTTATGTTTATTTGGAGTTTTGGTTTAGTATGATGTTGTTGATGATGTTGTGAACCATGTTTGATGATTTATACATGTTTGTATTATGATTGGCCATGAGTGCCTACTTGTTGAAGTTAGCATGAGTATTGGTAGTGTACACACATATTTGAGCATATGTAGATGTAAATATCAATAATTGCTAAGTGAACATACATGCATTTCATGATGGTATGTATGCTCTTATGGGCAAGAATGAAATCCAATTATTATTGGTCATATGCACGACCGTCCTTTTATGGCGAATGAGAGGTGCAGAAGTAATCCAGCTTCGGTTGGTCAAGTGTACGACCGTCCTTTTATGGCAAATGAGAGGTACACAAGGGATATAAGTTTATCCAACAGTCCGCCATGACTCTAAAGCTGAGCAAGAATTGGTACCACATGCATTAGAGTGCATTTTAGGAACATACATCCTATTTGACATTAGTGTGCACTTTAGGGATTATGTGTGCATAATGGTTGTTAAGTGGTAATTGTTATTGATGAGTTTTGTTGCTTGAGGATTTATGTGTGCATGGTAATTGATGATTGATAATTTCCATCTGTTGACTTAATTGCTTAAAGTGTTGATATGTTTTGAGTACTTGTGATTGATGAATAAATGTTTGACGATAATTGATGATGCATGTGCGTGAGTTAGAATATGCATGATGGGTAAAGTGTAGGTACCCTACTTATTCTTGTGTTGTTTATATTGTGTTGATTATGTTTTACTAACACTCTCTGTTTTGTGTTATGTGCTGGATCTTTGGGGATCCAGATTTTCAGGAAGACGAGCATATCGTCGAGGATTAGCTGTTGTCGTTTAGAACCTGCGTAGTGGTGAGGGCATAGCTTAGCTATCCTTACTTTTTGGTACTAGGTGTTGTATCCTAGTTAGAGTCTAGGGCTCTGATATTTGTAACACTATTTTGGGTATCTGAACGCGTATGTATGAATTTGGCAATTGTCTCTGTTGTAGAATTGCCTATTTTGAAAATCTTATGTATATATTTTTGTGTAATATATGCATGCTTGGTTATAAGTTGTGTTTGTTATTTTTCCGCTGCTGTTTGTGAATCAAATATATTTTGATCTGTGGATGTTTTATGAAAATGCGTTTTCATCATGTTGTAACTTCCTATGTCCTTAACGTTTTTTTTTATTAAAGTTAATAATCGGCGGTTAAGGGTTAGGGTGTTACAATAGTTGGTATCAGAGCAGGTCGATCCATTGGATCAATTAGGCGTAGATTACCCTTTGTGTAACATGTGTTAGGAAAACACTGTTTATACTGTTTTGAGGAAACGAAGTGTATCCTCACTCGTGGTGCGTGGTGTTGGTTCAGGTTATGGCGCAAAAAGCATTTGCCGATGCGATGGAATTGATGGCGAATGCCATGGTTCAGAAGGCTGTGAGTAGGACGGCTGATAGAGCAGCACAGGAAGCCAAGAATAACTACTACAAGGCTGTGAATGAGAAGAGGAGGAGAGCCTTCGGAAGAGGGAAGCCTTATGATAATCGAGGAAAGAAGCCGGATGAAGGTGGAAGCAGTGGTGGTAAAACTCGAGGTGGTAAGAATTGTTTTAAGTGTGGACAGCTGGGACATCGTTTCTATGAGTGCCCGGAGAATGAAGGAGGATGTTTTAAATGTGGGGATCCTGGCCACATGGCTGATCAGTGCAAGAAGGGTATTGTGTGCTTCAACTGCAAGAAAGCGGGTCACAAGAGCTATGTGTGTAAGAAGCCAAGAGCGGCTAGGGGAAAAGTGTTCGCTTTGGATGATGGTGATGCAGAGGCTGACAACTTGATCAGAGGTACATGCTTTATCAATAATACTCCTTTGTCTGCTATTATTGATACGGGTGCTACCTATTCGTTTATTTCTGTTGATTGCGTTGAGAGGTTGGGTCTTAGAGTAGAAAATATGATGGGACGCATGGTTATTGAAACGCCTGCAAGTGGTTCGGTATCGACTACTTTAGTCTGTGTTGACTGTTCAGTCACTAAGTATGGTCGACACTTTGGAATGGATTTAGTCTGCATTCCGTTGAGCGGAATAGACGTTATCTTTGGTATGAACTGGTTAGAATTTAATCGGGTTCATATCAACTGTGGTAAGAAGACGGTTATGTTTCCAAGACTGGAGCCAGAGTTGTGTTCGAAGCTTATGTGTTGTCGAGAAGTGGTAAGATCAGTGAAGGCTCAAGAGGACGTGTTTGCTATGTTTGCTTCGTTGAGAGTGGAAGAGAAGAATGAGGTTGATGCGTTGCCAGTGGTGCGTGATTCTGCAGATGTATTTCTAGATGACATTTTGGATTTACCACCCGAGAGAGAGGTTGGATTCGCAATTGACGTAGTACCTGGTACTAGTCCAATTTCGATGGCGCCGTATCGTATGTCAGCTGCAGAGCTTGAAAAGTTGAAAGAACAATTGGAAGGACTGTTAGAGAAGAGGTTTGTAAGACCGAGTGTATCGCCGTGGGGTGCGCATGTTCTGTTGGAGAAGAAGAAAGATGGTAGTATGCGTCTGTGCATCGATTATCGTCAGTTGAATAAAGCAACTATCAAGAACAAGTATCCACTTCCGAGGATAGATGATTTGATGGATCAGTTAGTGGGAGCCTGTGTGTTCAGCAAGATTGATTTGAGATCGGGATATCATCAGATAAGAGTTAAGGTGGAGGATATACCGAAGATTGCTTTCAGGACAAGGTATGGTCACTACGAGTACGCTGTTATGCCTTTTGGAGTTACTAATGCACCTGGAGTGTTTATGGAATATATGAATCGTATATTTCATTCCTTTTTGGATCGATTCGTGGTGGTCTTCATAGACGATATTTTGGTATACTCGAAGACGGAAGAGGAACATGCCGAGCAATTGAGGATTGTGTTGGAGGTGTTGCGCGAGAAGAAGCTTTATGCAAAATTTTCTAAGTGTGAATTTTGGTTGCATAAAGTTAGCTTTTTGGGTCACGTCATTTCAAGTGGTGGTATAGCAGTGGATCCTGCTAAGGTAGAAGCCGTGCAAGATTGGGGAACGCCGGAGTCTGTTACTGAGATCCGAAGTTTTCTTGGTTTGGCCGGTTACTATCGGAGGTTCATCGAAGGATTTTCAAAGTTGGCGTTGCCGTTGACGCAGTTGACTAGGAAGGGTCAAGCTTTCATTTGGGATGACAAGTGTGAGCAGAGTTTCCAAGAGTTGAAAAGGAGGTTGACATCTGCACCTGTGCTAATTCTGCCAAATCCGAAGGAACCGTTCGTGGTTTATTGTGATGCGTCGAAGATGGGTCTAGGTGGTGTGTTGATGCAGAAGGGACAAGTCGTTGCTTATGCATCAAGACAGCTGAAGATTCATGAGAGGAACTATCCTACGCATGATTTGGAGCTAGCTACTGTCGTGTTTGTTCTCAAGATTTGGAGGCACTACTTGTATGGGTCAAGATTCGAGGTTATTCAGCGATCACAAGAGTCTGAAATACTTGTTTGATCAGAAGGAGCTCAATATGAGGCAAAGAAGATGGTTAGAGTTTCTTAAGGATTATGATTTCAAGTTGAGCTATCACCCGGGTAAGGCTAATGTAGTAGCCGATGCGTTGAGTAGGAAGTCTCTACATATGTCGTCTCTGATGGCGAAGGAACTGAGATTGATTGAAGAGTTTAGAGACCTCAGTTTGGTTTGTGAAAGAACAACCCGAAGCGTGAAGCTAGAAATGTTGAGGTTGACGAAGCTTAAGACGCTCATCGAGCAAGGGAAAAAGGTAAACGTTGAGATCGATGAGAAAGGTGTGATGAGGTGTCAGGGAAGGTTATGTGTACCTGATGTGCCTGAGTTGAAGCGGATGATCTTGGAGGAAGGTCACAGAAGTAACTTAAGTATTCATCCTGGTGTTACTAAGATGTATCAAGATCTGAGGAAAATGTTTTGGTGGCAAGGGATGAAGAAAGAGATCGCCGAGTTTGTTTTCGCGTGTTTGACTTGTCAGAAGTCCAAGGTGGAGCATCAGAAGCCGTCGGGGCTATTGCAACCTATGTTTATTCCAGAGTGGAAATGGGATAGTATTGCGATGGATTTTGTAAGCGGTTTGCCGAAGACGTCGAAAGGTAACAATATGATTTGGGTAGTTGTTGACAGGTTAACAAAGGCTGCTCATTTCATAGCTATCAAGACCGGTATGCTAGTACCGAAGTTGGCTGAGATTTATGTCGATCAAATCGTGAGATTGCATGGGATTCCGTCGAGTATCGTATCAGATCGAGATTTCCGTTTTACTTCAAGGTTTTGGGAGAGTTTGCAAGAGGCGTTGGGAACTAAGTTGCGGATGAGTTCTGCTTATCACTCGCAGACGGATGGTTAATCGGAGAGGACGATTCAATCATTGGAGGATTTGTTGAGATCATGTATTTTGGAACAAGGAGTGAGTTGGGAAGCTTGCCTACCATTGATTGAGTTTACGTATAACAACAGTTTTCATTCGAGCATTGGTATGGCACCTTTTGAAGCGTTGTATGGGAGAAGATGTAGAACACCTTTGTGTTGGTTTGAATCGAGAGCAAGATGCGGGACTCCTATCCAGAGTTGTTTTCGGGTATTTTCGAGGGCGAAAATTCTTTTTAGGGGGGTAGAGTTGTAACGACCCTATTTTCGTATATTATATTTTTATATATTTTATCTTATTGTTTGGCTTTTAAAAATATTTTCTAGTAATCGAGGAATAATTATTTAGCGCGAAGATAAGTTCGTAATCGAGTTTTTAGAGTTTTGGGCCAAGAGGATGAATAGTATTGGGCTTTTGGGGTTTATGAGTAGTAATGATCAAGTGGATATGATAGTAGTGAGCTTGGATTTGATTGAAAGGCTAGGATTGGTCCTTGAGAGTTAGTAAGGAATGGATGGCCATGATTTATTGGATTGGATTATAAGAGATAATCACAAAGACTTTTTGAATCACTATTCATTGCTTTTGAAGAAGAAGAAAACGTGGAAGAGGAGAAGAGAAGGAGAAGAGCAAGAGATAAACCTAGGGCTTGTGATTTGAAGCTTGAGTTGCTAGAGAACTTTGATTCCAAGGTAAGAGAGTTAGTATTACTTGATTACAAGTGATTAAGAGAAGGGGAGAATGTCTATTTCTCCATCCCAAACTTCTCCTTCACTTTGTCTAGGTTTTGATAGAAGTTTTTATGGTTTAAAAATGTTAAAAGATCATGTTTTGCTTGCTTAATGCTAAGTGATGTTGCTAGCATGTTTTGTTGAAGTTATAGTGTTTTGAATTCATAAGAAAAGTTATGAAAAGTTTAGTGTTTTAAACCCTAATTTCTATGCTAGATGAAATCCTTGCTTGTGATTGTTTTTAAATGATGTTTTATGATGGAAAGTCATTTTTAACAAGTTCTGGAAGTTGGGTAACCTTGAATGGGCTAAAATGGTGGAAAAATCACATTTTTACATGACTGTGTACTGATACGGTCGCTTGTAGCGACGGACCGTCGCTTGTAGCGACCAGGCAGGATAATTCCCTGCCTATCCGCGCTTGTAGCGACCACACTGGCGCTTGTAGCGACCAGGCTCGCTTGTAGCGACCAAGTGCTCGCTTGTAGCGACCAACCCTGGACATGCCAACTTTGTTGAGTTGTTCTGGAGGTCCTGGTGCGCGCGGGGATGGCTTTTTGCTACTGCTTTCTCATTTTATGTTTTGGAAACCTTGCCCACCATTTTAACTTATTCCTAATGCTTCCTAAAGAGTAATTGTTCAAGAAAACGGCACTTTTGTATATCAAATTATTTAATTATTTTGAAAGGGGTTTTGAGTTTGATAATAGTATAAATTGATGTGTGGGAATTGATGAATATAATTGAATTGGTATGGTATCCAAAGAATTGGATTTACCTTAGAAACATTTATGTTTATTTGGAGTTTTGGTTTAGTATGATGTTGTTGATGATGTTGTGAACCATGTTTGATGATTTATACATGTTTGTATTATGATTGGCCATGAGTGCCTACTTGTTGAAGTTAGCATGAGTATTGGTAGTGTACACACATATTTGAGCATATGTAGATGTAAATATCAATAATTGCTAAGTGAACATACATGCATTTCATGATGGTATGTATGCTCTTATGGGCAAGAATGAAATCCAATTATTATTGGTCATATGCACGACCGTCCTTTTATGGCGAATGAGAGGTGCAGAAGTAATCCAGCTTCGGTTGGTCAAGTGTACGACCGTCCTTTTATGGCAAATGAGAGGTACACAAGGGATATAAGTTTATCCAACAGTCCGCCATGACTCTAAAGCTGAGCAAGAATTGGTACCACATGCATTAGAGTGCATTTTAGGAACATACATCCTATTTGACATTAGTGTGCACTTTAGGGATTATGTGTGCATAATGGTTGTTAAGTGGTAATTGTTATTGATGAGTTTTGTTGCTTGAGGATTTATGTGTGCATGGTAATTGATGATTGATAATTTCCATCTGTTGACTTAATTGCTTAAAGTGTTGATATGTTTTGAGTACTTGTGATTGATGAATAAATGTTTGACGATAATTGATGATGCATGTGCGTGAGTTAGAATATGCATGATGGGTAAAGTGTAGGTACCCTACTTATTCTTGTGTTGTTTATATTGTGTTGATTATGTTTTACTAACACTCTCTGTTTTGTGTTATGTGCTGGATCTTTGGGGATCCAGATTTTCAGGAAGACGAGCATATCGTCGAGGATTAGCTGTTGTCGTTTAGAACCTGCGTAGTGGTGAGGGCATAGCTTAGCTATCCTTACTTTTTTTGTACTAGGTGTTGTATCCTAGTTAGAGTCTAGGGCTCTGATATTTGTAACACTATTTTGGGTATCTGAACGCGTATGTATGAATTTGGCAATTGTCTCTGTTGTAGAATTGCCTATTTTGAAAATCTTATGTATATATTTTTGTGTAATATATGCATGCTTGGTTATAAGCTGTGTTTGTTATTTTTCCGCTGCTGTTTGTGAATCAAATATATTTTGATCTGTGGATGTTTTATGAAAATGCGTTTTCATCATGTTGTAACTTCCTATGTCCTTAACGTTTTTTTTTATTAAAGTTAATAATCGGCGGTTAAGGGTTAGGGTGTTACAAGTAATAAGCTAAGTTCATTATTTTCAAAACCAATCTTGAACAATGATCTTGTTCATGAATTTCAATCAAAACATGAACTTGAGCCAATTTTGCTCATTTTTTAAAACCAAACTCAAACTTGAGCCGAACTTGTGCATTTTTCCAAATTTATGCATATTTCCATAAATTTGTTCATTTTTTCTAACTTGAATAACACTTGTTCTTGAGTTCCAATAACTTAAGCAACAAGCTATGTCCATGATTTTCAACAAACTTGAACAACAAATTTGTTCATGATTTTTCAACAACTTTGTTCTTAAAAGTTCCAACACTTTTGAACAAAGCTTGTTCCTTGTTGCATCATAAGCTCAAAACAAACTTGTTCATCCTTTCAAAGTTTGAACAGCATTCACTCAAGGTTGCAACAACTAATTTGAGCATCAAAATTTTTTCTTAACTTTTTAACCAAGTGTTTTGTTCCCTTTTGAGATTTCTTTGAGTTTCAACCAAACAAAAACTTGAATGAAAAAGGAATGGTTTGACGTATGTCCCTCCGTTCCCCGATTGCACGAATGCTTGACGTATGTCTCGTTGTTTGGGCAATTGTCATTCTATTTTTGACGCGTCCAACGCGCTTTAACCTATTCTTGGTCCCTCGTGACCAATCCAACCTTTCTTTGGTCCCTCGTGGCCAATTTAAAATTTTTCCCGGCCCTCGTGGTCAATTCAAACCTTTTCGCGCCTTCGCGCGTTTTCAAACGGATATCATCGCCTTAGTGCGAGTCCGTCTTTTTTTTCATTCAAACTTTGACCACGCCCGAGCGCGTTTTCAAACGGATATCATCGCCCTCGTGAGAGTCCGTCTCTTTTTTTATCAAATCCTTTTTACCTTCATTAAGCTACCCACACAACGGTAGTAGGTAAAAAGCTTTTCATCGGTCTTCATTAAGCTATCCAAACAACGATAGTAGACCGCGTTTCCCTTTTTTTCAATCAAACTTTTTTCGCTCGGGCGATCAAATCTTTTTCATAATTAAAATCAACCAACATACAAACTTTTTCTACCAAAGAACTACGTAAGCTTTGAATTCTCCATCGCACCGGGAGATACGTAGGAGTAGCATTCATATCTTGTCAAGCCCATTAATAAAAACTTTATTTTTCCCCTCCATCATATTTTCTTTTTCCCTTTTACATATTCAAGCATGCAAGCAAAACAAGAAAAACATTCTAAGCCTTAGCTAACTAGGAGGTTCCCGTTGAGTACAACGGATGTGAGGGGTGCTAATACCTTCCCCTTGCATAATCGACTCCCGAACCCAAAATCTCTAACATTAAGGTAATTTCGAACTTTTTTCCTTTTTTCCCCAAAAAGTTAAAAGTTCAGTCGTGATTTAAAATTAGTGATTCAACGCTTCTCAATAGCTTGATATCCGAAATTCGACGCGACAAAAATGGCAACTTCACTGGGGAATGTAGTACATCCAAATATAACACTTTGTTTTTATAGCGAGTCAAGCCTATCCTAGTTAACTTCTAGGCTAAGTTTTTCTCGTTTTGCTTACATACTTTTGTTTTTATTGTCCTTATCTGCTTTTCTTCTCTTGCTTTATATTTATATGTTTCATATTGCTTTATGTTCATATATCAATTGAGGGGTTGTTACTTGAGCGATGTTACTCCACATTGTTCGGGTTAATGCCGGACGTGTGACGCTCTCTACCCGAGCTTTGAGAAAAAATTAAGATAGGCTTGGGGTTTGTGTAGTATTGGCCTTCTTGACGTATGTCTCGTAGGGATCGATATGAGAAACCCGCCTAGAGTAGATTCTCTTGGAAGTATGGTTGTATTGCGTGTATATGCAACAGCGATTATAAGTCCTTGTAGAATCCGTGACTCTAGGGACCTTTTAGAAAATTTCATCTCTAGAGCCTACATGTGAGGATGGGGGGAAGTTTTGAACATTTCTATACCAAACCCCTGCATACCATAAACATTTGCATTCATGAAATTTTTTTGCATAAACAAAAAAAAAAGGGGGCATGTTTTCTCATATACATCGCATACATGCATTAACATCATGCGCAACATGCATACTTTTGTTTTCGAGTCCAAAACTCATTCCCCTTCTTATCGGGATTTCTTACAATCTGAATTGAGTCATCAGTGTTCGCATTTCATTCGCAACACTACGCGTCATCCCGTCAAGGAAAGTGGCTCGGCGTCCCAAAACAACCTCACCAAGAGAACCCTCAAGAGATTGGCATCACAGTTTTCCTCTGCGGGGGCACACTCTACAAGATGAAATTATGACCTAGTCTTATTCAGATGTGTGGATAAACGTGAAGCATAATTTTCATTCACAAAGCCCGACCATGCTCGGTACACAATCATTCAAAGCCCAACCATGCTTGGCACTCCCTCACAATTCACAAAAAGCCCAGTCGTCATTGACATTCCTCAATCTCCTACAAAAAGCCCAATTGTCATTGGCACTCCCAAAAGCAATTCACAAAGCCCAACCATGCTTGGCACCCGATCATAACAAAAACCCAATTTTCATTAGCACATACAAATACAATTTCCATCCAAAGCCCAATTTTCATTGGCATTCCCACTCACAATTCACAATCAAAGCCCGACCTTGATCGGCATCCAATCACATCATATGGATTGATCCAAAGCATTCAGCCACAGATGTATGGTGGTGATAAGATTTGATTGATTTTGCGCAAAGCTAAGGTACACGTTTCCTGTTTTTCTAGGATTAAACTTGGAATGAGAATATGTACTTAGTACAAAAGTTATATCATACAGTTTGCGTTGTTAATATGTTTATTCGGTGAACCATTTAGAACTAGCCAAAATGTTAGGAATCCTCAAAATCATTATACACATATGCAGGAGACCGGCATTTTTTGTTTAACTCGATCTTTTTATGTTAAATCTGAAATTTGTTTTAAATTGTACGAAAGCACTGACATGATCAAGGCATTTTTTTTTTGAATATGAGTAGAAACACTTGACCACAAATAGCCCACCCTGTGAGAAGTGAGTATTTGTTAACCCCTTTGAGCCTAATAAATCAGAATCGTTAACTATAAACTGCCAACTTTCATAAGCTCAATTGCTTAATGAAATTGCCGGAGTTTGTAAAAAATTCAGTTCATAGTTAAATCATTATTGAATTCTGATATTTTACTTTCATTTTGAACCCTTAACCATGATGATTATTGTCCTTTTCCAAAAGAGAAAGGAACATTCAATTAGAGTATCATCTTGAATTAAGTTGGGGAGAAAAGGGAGGTTGTGAATGTCAAGTAATGGTGAATTTTGTAATTGATCTTGACAAACAAGAAAAAGAGAAAGAAAAAGAAAAAGAAAAGAAAGAAAGAAAGAAAAACAAATCAAGAAAACGAAAAGAGAAAAAGAGAAAAAAAATCAATAAATAAAAAAAAAATTGTCAAGATCAAAGAAAAACATTTGTAAATCACCAAGAGTTGTGTTTGAATAAGGGGGAAGTGTGTAATTAGAAAGAATGTTCCTCTTGCTTGGCCATTTGAATTCAATTTTCCCACATATGACATTTCTTTTGTAACCAAGCCAAATTACAACCCTCAAAGACCTTGTGATCAATGCTTTTATGCTTTTAGAAACGATGATTAGATGGACACAAAACTTGATCGGAATGTTAGCAAACTTGCCGGATGAGTGTTCAATACCCCCCACAATTAATATTCAATTTGTTCATTTACTTAACAAAAATGTGTGATAGGTATGGTTCATTGATAAACATGTCATTAACTTGAGCTGTATGATATAAATTTTGTGTTTAGTGCAGTCTTGGATTAATGGGAACGTCAAAATTGCCTGTAAAAGCCCAATTCCCATTGGCACCCACATTACCAACAGAAGCCCAATTCTCATTGGCACCCACAATCATAATCCAAGCCCGACCTCGCTCGGCATCCAATCATAATCAAAGCCCGACCTCGCTCGGCATCCAATCACACTGAAATTCCTGGCAACCTGACTGAAATATGCTGTGCACAATGTTGGCACAACTGTCCGAGCACGTGTCTACTCAGAACTACAATTAAAATACCGCAGCGTAACAAGGCACAAAATAAAAGGAACACAACAGAAATATAAAGTACACAGTGAGTTTGTTAACCCAGTTCGGAGCAACTCTCCTACTCTGGGGGATACCAATCCAGGAATGATTCCACTATTATAGTTCTAGTGAAAAGACCAACGCAGACACACTACTTGACTTTACACCAAGACCCTACCAGTGGCAACTCTATCTAGGAACTCCTAGATATGAGACCCCGTCTCAATTCCTACCAACAGCACAATCAGTATTGTTATCAACTACGCAAAACACACCAAGAGAACCACACTCTAATAACACATACTCACTCCGTACTTAAAAGCTTAGGAGCAGCTTACAATTACAACTCAAACAAACTCAGTCCTTAGCTTGAATCAGGGAGATACAAGCAAGGCTCACAATTAACAAAAGAAACCCTAAAAACCTTAAACACACGCTTTGCTAACACACACGGTTTTTTAGTTACCCTACTAGGGTTTGCCTTCACGAATATATAGTACTGAGATAGCAAGGGTTTGGGCTTCAAAATAGAGCGTGGACATTGTCCGGTCCAGCTGAAACAATCTTCTAGAAATAATAAAAAGCTTCCAAATATAGAATGATATCTTGTGGAACAAATAGCAAAGCAAATAAAACTTCAAGCCAATCTTCAATCAGATACACGCGCCTTGATCAGCAAGCTAGAGGAAAATAAACTTCAAGCAAATCTTTGGAAGATTGCGTACAAAAAATAAAGCGCTAGCTGGCGCGAAAAGCACAAGTCACATAATGTTGTTCCATATGCTACCGCATCTGTCCCAGCATCTGGCTAGTAGATGTTTTTGCAAAATGTAGCCAATCTACAAAAACCCAACAATCTCCCCCTTTGGCAAAATTTTGGCTAAAACACTCTAGAGCCAGTTCTTCCAGTTCTGTGGGAGATACACAGATAAGTTTCCTTCACGTCAACATAGGCACACAACAAGGAAAGAAAATATCATCGCATATAATGAGATTACTTCCAAGCGAGAAAATTGGACAAAGATATCTTGCAAGTAGTATCAGAGGCATGCACCAGATAACACAAACATCTAGCCTCATAGGGACAACTAGAGAGAAATAAACTCTCATATAGTGGATTCACATAGAAAAGGGAAAAAATAAATTTCCACACCAAAAAAAAAACAGAAATAACAGCTCCCCCTCAAAAGAAACACGCACATACATCTACTCAGCACATGTACCATAACTCCCCCTCAACATATACAGCACTCCCCCTCAACACATGTAACCATACATACCATAAATAACCATGCACACAACCATAAGCTATAAGCTACACACATGCATAACTATAACTACTCCCCCTTTTTAGCCATAAATTCTGACAAATAACAGATAGTGCATACTCATAAGATAGAAACCAGAGGAAGTGCATATTACAGACCAAACGCACACAAGGTGCATAAGAAATTCAGGGCCAAGCCCAGTCACCAACAAAAGCAAAAGAAGTACAACAAATGAGATCAGAACAAAACAACAAAATCAGAAATCATCAGAATCATCAGAGTCATCCTCAGTGTAACTAGCAGAAGCAGCAGACATATTTCCTCCTTCTTCTTCATCCTGCTCACCCTCAGTTTCAGCTTCAGCCTTCAAAGCTGCAATGATCCTGTCAATCTTCACCTTCCTAGCTCCAAGAGCCACACTAGTCTCAGTAAGATCAGCAATCATTTGCTTTCTGGAGAGCACACCAGATGTCCGGACAGAAGTACCAGCTACATCAGCATCATGTGTCTCAGACAGCAAACTGCAATCCAAAGCCATAGGGCCAGGCCTCTTGCAGGGCTCATCACTACTGATCAAAATATCAGGGTGTTGCTGAAGAATAATACCACACAGGAGAGTGGGAAAAGCAATTGGAAACTTAATAGCAAAAGACTTAGCATGCTCCAAAACTTGATAATAAATGTAGGCTCCATAATCAAAGGGTGACTTGGTTCCCACGGCATAAATCAACTTAGCCAAACCAGAAGCAACAGAATTTGAGTGAGTGGTTGGAGTCCAGTTTTGAGCACAGATCCTGTTCAGAACAGCATACATGGGAGACAGTTGAGCAGAAGACAAATGCTTTGGCCAGTGCTTAACTTTGTTACCTGTGATGGCCTTGCAAATTGTGTCCTCAGTGACCTCCAACTCAGGAGTCTCATCAACAGACCTCTCAAGGTATGTGTTGATAACCGTAGGGGAGAAGTTGACACACTTACCTCGAACAAAAACCTTCCTATACTCAGGATTTCTTGTGTCATCACACTCATCAGAAACATTTACCAGAAATTCCTGACCAGCTTATCATAACATGGACCCAGATTTCTCACAGTCTTCATCAGTCCAGCATATTCCAACACATCAACCAGCTTTTTACATTTGAATACTTCTTCCTTCAGATTTCTTTCAAGACCTAGTCTTCTGTGGTATATAAACTTCCACCTAGAAGTCCCATTTTCCAAATGAAAAGAGACATTATCAAGAGGGGCTGGAGGGATGGTTAGAGGTATCTTCATACCCTTCATTGTTTTTCTGGAAGCTCCACCAGATGTGGCAGCTTCAAGCTCAGCAACCTCAAACTCAGAATCACTAGAGGGAGGGTCTTTTCTTTTGAGGCTCTTCTTCTTGTGATCACTTTGAGCCACCTTCTTGCTCCCAGCCTTGGGAGGACCATACATAGGCCTCTTCCCAGCATTAACAGTTTTCTTCTTACTTTCTTTTTGTCCTTCACTAATAATAGCAGCAGTTTTGTCAGATTTGCTCCTAGTCCTGCGAGCAACACCCATAGCACCAGTCTTTTCCTGAGGTCTTTCTTCAGGCACAGCATCCTCAACAGCAACAATGTCAGCTTGGTCTAAAATAACTGTCTCAGCATTATTCTCAGCATTCTGAGTCTCATTATCTTCATCCTGAGACTTTGAAGAATCTTTCTCATGAGTACTCACAGAATCAGGGGTGGCTGGAACCACTGTTTCAGGCTCCTCATGAGCTTGTGACAAAGATGCTTGAGCATCTGTCACAGCAGCCTTTGTTGTGGCAGGGGGAATAACAGGTGTCTCAGAAACAGCCGAATCAACAACATTCTTTTCAACAGAAACAGCAACAACATCTTGCTCAACAGGGGAATTCGAAAAATCACCAACTAATTTGTCATCTACCTTAGGATTATCAGGACCTAGGGTTTCAGATGTAGCTACAGTACTTTCAACAACAATATTCTCAGATTTGTTGCCAGAAGGGTCAACATTTGGTTCGACAACATTCGATACAAAAGGATTGTCCTTACAGTACAAATCGTCCATGCTTAACCCTATTCGTTGAACAGCGGGAGTGGTAGATGTCTTACCTTTCAATTTTGACCTCGTGTTCACTGCAGTAGAAGAGGTAGCTTTGCTAGATTTGGCAGGAGCCTTCCTTCGTGATGCAGACGACCTAGTTCGTCGCTTCTTTGTAGGAGAGCTGAGAATGGTAGTGAGAGGAAGGGCGTCGGTGATGATCGCTGCAGAGGGCGTCGGTGATGAAGTTTGATCTTGCATGTTTTGATGAGAAGTAGAATCAGACATGATGATTTGGTGTTTGAAGGTATGAAGAAAGTGCGATTTTTGAATGATGATGAGAGCGGCAAGAGAGGAGTTGAGGAGTTGAGAGAAGTTAAGACACAAACAATGATGGTAGCGTGTGAGAGTTTTGAAAAAGGAAAGTTGGAAATAACCTCCTTGAATGACGTGCACCAAGCGGTTGAGGAGGGAGAAAATAATAGTTGCACGCCTCTCAGAAATTAATTGCTACAATTCCTCAAATAAACATATCCCTAACTTCCGTCTTAATTTTTCAAATTGATTAGCATCAAGAGCTTTGGTAAAAATATCTGCTAATTGCTCTTCAGTTGCAACATGCTCAAGAGTAACAATTTTTTCTTCAACCAGATCCCTAATAAAATGATGTCTAATGTCAATGTGTTTAGTCCTGCCGTGTTGTATAGGATTTTTGGAGATATTAATTGCACTCAGATTGTCACAATATAATGTCATAGCATCTGTCTTGACATTGTATTCACTCAGCATCTGTCTCATCCACAACAATTGAGAACAACTGCTACCAGCTGCTATGTACTCAGCTTCAGCTGTAGACAAGGAAACGCAATTTTGCTTCTTACTGAACCAGGATATAAGATTGTTACCCAGAAAGAAACATCCACCAGAAGTACTCTTTCTATCATCTGCACTTCCAGCCCAGTCAGCATCACAATACCCAAACAACACAGTGCTTTCCCCATGAGAATACAACATACCATAGTCACTGGTACCATTCACATACTTCAGAATTCTCTTTACCTGAGTCAGATGGCTTATTTTTGGTTCAGCTTGGTACCTGGCACACACTCCAACTGCAAATGTGATATCTGGCCTACTTGCTGTAAGATATAGAAGACTCCCTATCATACTCCTATACATGCTTTGGTCAACATCCACACCTTTCTCATCCTTTGATAATTTTACATGTGTGGGAGCAGGAGTTCTTTTATGAGCAGCATTTTCCATCCCAAATTTCTTGACTATATTTTTAGCATACTTACTTTGAGAGATAAATATAGTATCTTCCATCTGTTTCACTTGAAGACCAAGAAAGAACTTTAGCTCACCTACAAGACTCATCTCAAATTCAGATTGCATTTGCTGAACGAAATGCTCTATCATCTGGTCAGACATTCCTCCAAAGACTATGTCATCTACATATATTTGAGCAATCATCAGCTGTCCATTTTCATCTGACTTGTTTTTATAGACCCACTTGGTACCTATGACATTCACATTATCTGGTCTAGGAACTAAGTCCCACACATTACTTCTCTTGAACTGAGTTAATTCTTCTTGCATAGCATTTATCCAGAACTCATCAGTTAGAGCTTCCTTAACATTCTTTGGTTCAAGTTTAGATATAAAGCAAGAATTTGATACCTCATCATAGTTCCTTCTAGTTGTGATCCCTTGGTTAGGGTCGCCAATGACTTGATCTATGGGATGGTTTTTCTGAACTCTGATAGATGGTCCTTTGTTGGGAACAGTCTTCTCTGGGCCAGTTACTTCAGAATCTTGCTTACTACTTGCTTCATTTTCTTTCTTCTCTTCCTGTAGGTCAGATGCTGAGGCAAATGTAGCATCATCTGGCACAGCATTATTACCTTCATCATCTACAACAACATTTGTAGATTCCTTCACTGTCTTGGTTCTGGAGTTGTATACTCTATAGGCTCTGCTGTTTGTTGAATAGCCTAGAAAAATTCCCTCTTCACTTTTAGCATCCATCTTTCTTCTTGGTTCCCTGTCAGCTAAAATATAGCACTTACTACCAAACACATGAAAGTGCTTCACTGTTGGCTTCCTGTCCTTCCATAGCTCGTACAAGGTTGTAGATGTACCTTTTCTCAAAGTCACTCTGTTATGAATATAGCAGGCTGTGTTCATGGCTTCAGCCCAAAAGAAAAATGGCAGCTTCTTTGCATATAGCATAACCCTGGCAGATTCTTGCAAAGTCCTGTTCTTTCTCTCAACTATCCCATTTTGTTGGGGAGTAATGGGTGCAGAGAACTCATGAAATATTCCTTCAGAAATACAGAAATCAGAGAACTTACCATTCTCAAACTCTTTCCCATGGTCACTTCTGATTCTAACAATTCCACAATCCTTTTCTCTCTGAAGTTGTAAGCAAAGATCCTTGAATTTTTCAAAAGTGTCTGATTTCTCCTTAATGAAATTTATCCAAGTATATCTGGAAAAATCATCAACAACAACAAATGCATACTTCTTACCACCTAAGCTTTCGACTTGCATAGGTCCCATTAAGTCCATGTGCAATAGCTCAAGAACTCTGGATGTGGACAGATGTTGCAGCTTCTGGTGAGGCATCTTGGTCTGTTTTCCTATTTGGCATTCTCCACATATACTTCCTTCCTGAATTTGGAGTTTTGGTAGACCTCTGATGGCTCCTTCAGCAATAGCTTTCTTCATGCTTCTGAGATTCAGATGTCCAAGCTTTTGGTGCCATAGCTTAACTTCATCTTCTTTGGTTAGTAGACAAGTAGATAACTTTGCTTTATCTTGAGAGACCCACAAGTAGCAATTGTCCTTTGATCTAACACCTTTCATCAGGATGTCCCCTTCACTGTTAGCAACTAAGCATTCACTCTTTGTAAAGTTGACCTTCATTCCTTGATCGCACAGTTGACTAATACTAATTAAGTTAGCAGTTAATCCTTTCACAAGAAGCACCTTATCAAGTTTGGGTAGACCCTCTTCCACAAGATTTCCTACACCCTTTATTTCTCCTTTGGCTCCATCCCCAAAAGTCACAAAACTTGTAGCATAAGGCTTAACATCAGTTAAGTAATTTTTATCACCAGTCATATGTCTGGAACATCCACTGTCAAAGTACCAATCATTTCTGGATGACACTCTCAGAGATGTATGAGCAATTTGAGCAATCTCATCAGCTTTTGGTTCTATTTTTCTAGGATCCACAGTGTTGCTTGTGAAATTATCAGTTTTTTGCTTCCACTGCTTCTTGGTGATCTTTACTGTGGGATCAGGTCTTGGTGAATAGGTCCTGTCTGGGTAACCATATAATTTGAAGCAGAAAGGTCTGATATGTCCTTTTCTTCCACAGTAATGACATACCCAACCATAATACCTTCCTTTTGATCTGGGCCTATATCCAGATGCCTGCTGTCTCACCTGATGCTGGGGCATCTGTCTTGTCATAGTATGATCACAAGTACTAACAGATGGCACAAACTGTCTCACTGGTAGTTGTTTCTGCTGAGGCAAGGATCTGTAGTCAAACCCAATACCTTTAGAATCTCCAGGTTTCTGTCCTATTTCCAGAATTTCGTCTAAAACATCAGTACCTTTGTTCATCATCCGCAGTTGCTTGTTCATATTGTCAATCTTGGAAGTAAGTAAGATAACCTCATCATTGAGATCTGAGTTTATCTTCAGAAGCTTGTCTTTATCAGCTTGCAAGAGAGCAATGATCCTCTTTTGTTTTTCTAAAGTTCTACAAACTTCCTCACTTTTGAGACATAGCTCCTTGTAAGAATCAGCCAATTCATCATATGTTACCTCTTCATCACTAGATTCATTGTCAGATGTGCACACTCCAGTTGAAATTTCTGGCTTAGCAACTGGTTAGGAGTTTAACTGGTTCTGAAAAACTAGTTCAGAACCAATACTTAGCAGATTCAGAATAAAACTTAGCACAATTAAATCAGTTCAGCAGCAGGAAATAAATGTGCAGGAAATAAAAAGAACACAAGGTTTGTTAACCCAGTTCGGAGTAAACACCTCCTACTCTGGGGGATACCAATCCAGGAAGGAAATCCACTATTGGAATTAATCCTTAAGACTCAGACACTGACACCCCAGTTCCTATCCTAAGCAATCAATCTCCACCTAGTCAGATTTCTACCCACGCATGAGTATTAGAATCCACTAACTTCCTATTCAAGCAACAACCCAGTTACTTGAACAACCCTTGAACTAAACCCAGTTCTGAAAACAAAACAACCCTGTTTTTGAAGAACAACTTCAATACATAGACCTGCACTCGTACCTACAGGCTTAGAGTGATTACAACTCAAAACATCTAAACCAACTCAAAAGAGTGGTGCACAAACAAAGCTAAAAAGCTTACACACTAAGACTCTATTTCTGAATAAAAACTCTCTAATTCCTTGTCACTTGAATAGCAGCAAAGCACTCCTTATATAGTCTTCAGCAAGCAACATTAATTTGAATTAAATCTTCTCAAATAGATATGTTTCTGAATTTTGCAAGGCTTGAAAAGGAAACATATAAATCTTCAATGTATCTTTGAAAGATACCATCAGGAAAATACGTGTTTTCATAAAAAAACAAACCAAATCTTCAGGAAGTCTCTTAATTATGCTCCAAATCTTCTGAATTAGATTTGTTTCTGAATTATGAGTAATCCAATAAGGAAACAAATAAACCAGGAAAATATCTTCATAAGATTGCAACAGAAAAATACGAGCATTCATAAATCCATGCCAAATCTTCATTAAATCTCCTCCAAATTAATCAGCATCTAGAAGCAACATGCGAGAATAAATCCTTGTTAAATCTCTCAAAGATTTGCGCCAAACCAACTTGAAAATAACCAGCTTCTGAAGAAGTCAACAAAAGTCAACTCTGCTACAGTGCGTCTGATGCTTCAGAAGCACATTTCAGCTTCTGAAGTAACTTCCAGCTTCTGAAGGTGATTTCAGCTTCTGAATGACTTCAAAATGAAATACTTGCAACTGAAGATTTGTTCTGGACATTGAGATGCTTCTATTTAACACATTGGATTTGCCAAAATATGCAGCCAACACCAAAAATACTCAACAATCTCCCCCTTTGGCAAATTTTTGGCTTAAACCAATGTTCACACATGACAAGCTCTTCAATCTCCCATAAGACTATCTCAGCAATGAAGAACTCCACAAATCAACCACATAACATAGAGCTAAGCAGCGGACAAACACACTCTGTGCTATGATAAACCCTCAGTTTCAGCTTCTGAACAACTGAAACACACTAAGCAGCTTCTGAACATACTCAGCACTACTTCAGGATATCTAATCATCATAGAACACTCCCCCTGAAGCTTTACATACACAACACAAACTCTCAGCACATAAACAACTCCCCCTGCAACTCAGCTTCTCATAAAAACTCCCCCTTACTTCTGAACTGCAACATCACACTCAGGAATTTTAATGACCTTGTACTCCCCCTGAGACACACACTCCCCCTCAATATCACCAACACATCTCATGTTGCATTGGTTATGAATTTTGAACAAAATAGACAGCAGGTTTTTCTCCCCCTTTTTAGCCACAAAATTATGACAAATCTCAGACTTCAAATAGGGATTAGACACACACTTAGCATTAACAAATCTGGCAGGTACTCTATCTTCCTCACATCCAGTTTGCAGTAATTGCTATAAATCCTTATGCTGACTAACATTTGAAGAACCACAACCAAAACCATTCCTCCCAGCAATTTGTTTCTCAAAATCAGCCACTCTTTTCTGATCACAAGTCCTAGCAACTTCAGACTTACAAGAAAATAGTACCTTCTGAGCAGGAACTTGAACTTTGCTCCAGACTTTGGATGGTCCAGCACCAGAGTTCTTCTGTGCTATAGGAATTGGCTTGCTGTCATCAGCAACAGCCTTTCCCTTTCCTTTGTTCAGATTCTGAGCAATACCTTCACTCTTAGGTCTCCAAACTTTCTTGATTTTGCTCTTGTTCACAGCTGGTTCAACTTTTCTGTGTTGCAAATGTTTGGGATAACCATGCAATTTGTGACAAAAAGGTTTAATGTGACCCTTTTTACCACAATGATGACAGACCCAAGGTTGATTCCTTCTTTTGTTTCTGTTAAACTTCTGGGAATGCATCTGAGCATGCTTCTGAGGCAGCATATGAACTTGCTTATGAGGTATCATTTGAGCTGGCTTCTGACCTTGCATCTGTGCTTGTTTCTGAGGTCTCCTCTTTGGTGTTCCAACCATAGAATCATGAGTTTGAGTAGCAGGAACAAACTGACTAACAGGATTTTTCTCCTTGAGCTTCAGACTTTGATCAACATAACCTAACCCAGTTTTTCCTAGCTTCTGTACATCCAGAATTTCCTCCAACTTATCAGTAGAAGAGTTCATCATCCTAACTTGCTTTTTCATCTGATCAAGTTGGGAATTCAAAAGTGTTACTTCTTCATTAAGATCAGCAATCTGTTCTATATGAGCACATCTTTCAGACTGCAACTGGCACACAGTTTCCTTCTCAGTCTCTAATAACTTGATCAAATCTTGATTTCTGAGACACAATTCTTCATAAGAAATAGCTGGTTCCTCAAAAATCAATTCTTCATCACAGGCTTCAGATTCTGATGAAGTTTCAATTTTTGATGAAGTTTCAGACTCTGAATAGACCACAGATTTTGAACAAGCTTCTGAAACTGTAAGAGCAGCAACATGTTTAGCTGACTTACTTTCAATCTCTCCTTCTGAGCTATCCTCATCAGACCAAGATACAGCAAGGCTTTTCTTCTGCTTCTTGAGAAAATTAGGACATTCAGCCTTGATATGTCCAAAGCCTTCACACTCAAGGCACTGCACAGCATTTGATTGTTTGTTATTTTCTTCAGATTGTTGCTTGTTATTGTTGAGTCTGAGATTCTGACCTTTGGTTCTGGACTTTCTGTCAATATTCTTCAGAATCTTATTGAACTGTTTTCCCATTAACACTACAGCTTCTGATAACTCATCTTCATCTTCATCAAGCTCTTGTAGATCATCAGCTTCAGACTTATCAGCAAAAGCTATTCCTTTCCCTTTCTTCTCAGGCTGTTTGCAAAAGGCACTTTCAAAATTCAAAAGGGATCCAATCAGCTCCTCAACCTTCATGGTGGTGATGTCATGAGCTTCTTCTATGGCTGTAACCTTCATATCAAATCTTCTGGGCAGGGACCTGAGGATTTTTCTGACTAATTTCTCATCTGTCATCTTTTCCCCAAGAGAATCAAAGGAATTGGCCATATCTAGCACATTCATGTAGAAATCCTGAATAGATTCATCTTCCATCATCTTCAGGTTCTCAAACTTTGTTGTGAGAAGTTGAAGTCTGGATAGCTTAACCTTAGGGGTTCCTTCATGAGTGGTTTTCAGAATTTCCCAAGCATCTTTTGCCACAGTACACTGCTTGATGAGTCTGAACATGTTCTGATCCACACCATTGAAAATTGCATTCAGGGCCTTTGAGTTCCCATGAGACAGGTCATCCTCAGCTTTGGTCCATTCTTCTTCAGGTTTCAAAACACCAGTTTTATTCCTATCTTTGTCTGTAACCACAGGATGTTCCCAGCCTTTAATCACAGCTTTCCAAGTTCTGCTGTCAATAGACTTTAGAAAAGCACACATCCTGGATTTCCAGTACTCATAATTGGTGCCATCAAGTAGGGGTGGTCTGTTGACAGGGCCTCCTTCTCTCTCCATAAAGCCAGATATAAATACCTCTGGATCTCACCCAAATTACAAGCAGGGTGCCTGCTCTGATGCCAATTGAAATTTCTGGCTTAGCAACTGGTTAGGAGTTTAACTGGTTCTGAAAAACTAGTTCAGAACCAATACTTAGCAGATTCAGAATAAAACTTAGCACAATTAAATCAGTTCAGCAGCAGGAAATAAATGTGCAGGAAATAAAAAGAACACAAGGTTTGTTAACCCAGTTCGGAGTAAACACCTCCTACTCTGGGGGATACCAATCCAGGAAGGAAATCCACTATTGGAATTAATCCTTAAGACTCAGACACTGACACCCCAGTTCCTATCCTAAGCAATCAATCTCCACCTAGTCAGATTTCTACCCACGCATGAGTATTAGAATCCACTAACTTCCTATTCAAGCAACAACCCAGTTACTTGAACAACCCTTGAACTAAACCCAGTTCTGAAAAGAAAACAACCCTGTTTTTGAAGAACAACTTCAATACATAGACCTGCACTCGTACCTACAGGCTTAGAGTGATTACAACTCAAAACATCTAAACCAACTCAAAAGAGTGGTGCACAAACAAAGCTAAAAAGCTTACACACTAAGACTCTATTTCTGAATAAAAACTCTCTAATTCCTTGTCACTTGAATAGCAGCAAAGCACTCCTTATATAGTCTTCAGCAAGCAACATTAATCTGAATTAAATCTTCTCAAATAGATATGTTTCTGAATTTTGCAAGGCTTGAAAAGGAAACATATAAATCTTCAATGTATCTTTGAAAGATACCATCAGGAAAATACATGTTTTCATAAAAAACAAACCAAATCTTCAGGAAGTCTCTTAATTATGCTCCAAATCTTCTGAATTAGATTTGTTTCTGAATTATGAGTAATCCAATAAGGAAACAAATAAACCAGGAAAATATCTTTATAAGATTGCAACAGAAAAATACGAGCATTCATAAATCCATGCCAAATCTTCATTAAATCTCCTCCAAATTAATCAGCATCTAGAAGCAACATGCGAGAATAAATCCTTGTTAAATCTCTCAAAGATTTACGCCAAACCAACTTGAAATAACCAGCTTCTGAAGAAGTCAACAAAAGTCAACTCTGCTACAGTGCGTCTGATGCTTCAGAAGCACATTTCAGCTTCTGAAGTAACTTCCAGCTTCTGAAGGTGATTTCAGCTTCTGAATGACTTCAAAATGAAAAACTTGCAACTGAAGATTTGTTCTGGACATTGAGATGCTTCTATTTAACACATTGGATTTGCCAAAATATGCAGCCAACACCAAAAATACTCAACACCAGTCAAGGCATTCACATGTTTTGCAGTTTCAGGTTCTTCTTCTGATTCATCCTCTTCAGACCAAGCCACAGTCATCACCTTCTTTTGTTTCTTCAGATACGTTGCACACTCAGTTCTGATGTGACCAAATCCTTCGCATTCATGGCATTGCACCCCTTTGCTTTGATTGATTTTGTCATCAGTTCTAGGTTTCCTCTGATTGTTGACATTTTTATAGATGCTGCGACTGTTGTCCGGAGCATTTGTCCTAGGGCGTCTGTCCATTCTCTTCACAACTTTATTAAATTGTTTGCCCAACAACACAATAGCTTCAGAGATGCTCTCATCAGTATCTAAATTACTCTCCACATCATCTTCATCAGTGTTAGAGATGAAAGCAATGTTCTTGTCTTTCTTTTCAGATCTTTCATTAGCCTTCAATTCAAAAGTTTGAAGAGATCCAATCAACTCATCAACTTTCATATTTCCAATATCTTGGGCCTCCTAAATAGCACATACTTTCATATCAAATTTCTTAGGCAAGGACCTGAGGATTTTGCTTACCAGTTTTTCATCAGACATCTTTTCCCCCAAGGATTCAAATGTGTTAGCATATTCTAGCACATTCATGTGAAAATCATGAACACTTTCTCCTTCCTTCATTCTCAAATTCTCAAACTGTGTTGTTAGCAGTTGTAGCCTTGACTTCTTGACCTTTTGAGTGCCTTCATGAGCTGTTCTTAGGATATCCCAAGCTTCCTTAGCAATAGTACATTGTTTAATCAACCTGAACATGTTCTTGTCTACACCATTAAACAAAGCATTCAGGGCTTTAGAGTTTCCAATAGCTGCAGTGTCTTCTGCTGTAGACCACTCCTCTTCTGGTTTTAACTCATCAGTATCAACATTATTCGCATCTTTTATTTTAGGAGGGACCCATGCCTTGATCACAGCCTTCCAAGCTCTGCTGTCTAGAGATTTCAAGAATGCTGTCATGCGTGATTTCCAAATGTCATAGCTCGACCCATCCAGCAGGGGTGGTCTGTTCACCAGTCCTCCTTCTTTATCCATTAAGCCAGAAAATTCTTTCCCTGGAGCTCACCCACACAGAACAGGGTGCCTGCTCTGATGCCAATTGAAATTCCTGGCAACCTGACTGAAATATGCTGTGCACAATGTTGGCACAACTGTCCGAGCACGTGTCTACTCAGAACTACAATTAAAATACCGCAGCGTAACAAGGCACAAAATAAAAGGAACACAGCAGAAATATAAAGTACACAGTGAGTTTGTTAACCCAGTTCGGAGCAACTCTCCTACTCTGGGGGATACCAATCCAGGAATGGTTCCACTATTATACTTCTAGTGAAAAGACCAACGCAGACACACTACTTGACTTTACACCAAGACCCTACCAGTGGCAACTCTATCTAGGAACTCCTAGATATGAGACCCCGTCTCAATTCCTACCAACAGCACAATCAGTATTGTTATCAACTACGCAAAACACACCAAGAGAACCACACTCTAATAACACATACTCACTTCGTACTTAAAAGCTTAGGAGCAGCTTACAATTACAACTCAAACAAACTCAGTCCTTAGCTTGAATCAGGGAGATACAAGCAAGGCTCACAATTAACAAACGAAACCCTAAAAACCTTAAACACACGCTTTGCTAACACACACGGTTTTTTAGTTACCCTACTAGGGTTTGCCTTCACGAATATATAGTACTGAGATAGCAAGGGTTTGGGCTTCAAAATAGAGCGTGGACATTGTCCGGTCCAGCTGAAACAATCTTCTAGAAATAATAAAAAGCTTCCAAATATAGAATGATATCTTGTGGAACAAATAGCAAAGCAAATAAAACTTCAAGCCAATCTTCAATCAGATACACGCGTCTTGATCAGCAAGCTAGAGGAAAATAAACTTCAAGCAAATCTTTGGAAGATTGCGTACAAAAAATAAAGCGCTAGCTGGCGCGAAAAGCACAAGTCACATAATGCTGTTCCATATGCTACCGCATCTGTCCCAGCATCTGGCTAGTAGATGTTTTTGCAAAATGTAGCCAATCTACAAAAACCCAACACACACCAAAGCCCGACCTTGCTCGGCATCCAATCATAATCAAAGCCCGACCTCGCTCGGCATCCAATCATAATCAAAGCCCGACCTTGCTCGGCATCCAATCACACCAAAGCCCGACCTTGCTCGGCATCCAATCATAATCAAAGCCCGACCTTGCTCGGCATCCAATCATAATCAAAGCCCGACCTTGCTCGGCATCCAATCACACCAAAGCCCGACCTTGCTCGGCATCCAATCATAATCAAAGCCCGACCTCGCTCGGCATCCAATCATAATCAAATCCCGACCTTGCTCGGCATCCAATCACACCAAAGCCCGACCTTGCTCGGCATCTAATCATAATCAAAGCCCGACCTCGCTCGGCATCCAATCACACCAAAGCCCGACCTTGCTCGGCATTCAATCATAATCAAAGCCCGACCTCGCTCGGCATCCAATCATAATCAAAGCCCGACCTCGCTCGGCATCCAATCACACCAAAGCCCGGCCTCGCTCGGCATCCAAACATAACCAGAGCCCGACCTCGCTCGGCATCCAAACCTAACCAAAGCCCGACCTCGCTCGGCATCCAAACCTAACCAAAGCCCGACCTTGCTCGGCATCCAATCACAACCAAATCCCGACCTTGCTCGGCATTCAATCATAATCCCCAGCGTCCAACATGACGTCTGTCATTCCACATGTCAGCATAATGCATGCATCATATCAAACTCATTCATTAGCATGCATCTCATATTCATATCATGCATTCCTCACAATTTATCATGCTCCCCAGCAAGCATTCCCCCAGTGAATATCCCATATTCACCAACATTTACCAACAATTATCCCAATGTTCCCCAGTGGACTTCTTTCAAGAACTTCCCCAATAGGTTTCTTCAAAAGAAAACCAATGGATCCCTTCACAGGCTATCCAATTTTCTTTAAGCTTACCTACACCCTTTGAGTTTCCCCAGCAGAAACTCCTTTTTGAGTCTACCTCATATCATATCATACATACATGCATACACACATTCATGCATACAACATACAATGAAGACAAGATCGTTCATACATGGCTGCATTAACCACCATGAGTCTTGCTTCAACCATCTTTTCATATTAATCAATCATAAACAATTTGTAACCTTCCTTCCCCCATAGTGTCATCCCCAGTGTGTCTGGTCCAGAGATATCACCTCATTTATGCCAAGTGGCAGTTCTTTAAACGAACAGCTTGTACATCTTTCATCATATCCTTATACCTAGGGGCAGTTCTTTAGCGAATGGCTTGTGTATCCCCAATGCAAGTCATTTATTCATACAACATTCCCAGTACAAGTTGTACAAATCGTACAGTCATACATTCATACATTCATGCATATACACATTCATGCATACAACATACAACAATATCATTCATACATGGCAGCATTAACCACCATGAGTCTCACTAATCAATCATAAACAATTTGTAACCTTCATTTCCCCAAGTGACATCCCCAGTGTGTCTGGTCCAGAGATGTCACCTTTTTATGCCAAGTGACAGTTCGAACGAGCAGCTTGTGCATTTTTTTACCTTGTCATGCCAAGTGGCAGTTCTTTAATGAACAGCTTGCGCATATCCCCCAGTGTTGTTGCCAAGTGGCAGTTCGAACGAACAACTTGTGCATACTTCCCAGTGTTATCGCCAAGTGGCAGGTTCAACAAATGAACAGCTTGAGCGTGTCTTTATTTTGTCTTTATGCCAAGTGGCAGTTCTTTAACAAACAGCTCGTGCATCCTTTCTCCCCAGTTGAAGTAGCAGTTCTGTAATGAACAGCTTGTCAGTAACTTCCCCAGTGTCGTCAATGGCAGTTCGGCAACAACCTGAACAGTTGACATTCAATTTTATTTCTTGTCGTCAATGGCAGTTCGGCAACAACCCGAACAGTTGACATTCAATTTTATTTCTTGTCGTCAATGGCAGTTCCGCAACAACCCGAACAGTTGACATTCAATTTTATTTCTTGTCGTCAATGGCAGTTCGGCAACAACCCGAACAGTTGACATTCAATTTTTTGTCTTGTCGTCAATGGCAGTTCGGCAACAACCCGAACAGTTGACATTTAATTTTTATTCTTGTCGTCAATGGCAGTTCGGCAACAACCCGAACAGTTGACATTCAATTTTTTGTCTTGTCGTCAATGGCAGTTCGGCAAGAACCCGAACAGTTGACATTCAATTTTATTTCTTGTCGTCAATGGCAGTTCGGCAACAACCCGAACAGTTGACATTCAATTTTATGTCTTGTCGTCAGTGGCAGTTCGGCAACATCCCGAACAGCTGACATTTACATTTTACCTTCTTTAAGCTACCATCACAACGGTAGTAGGTAGAATGTCTTCAAATAGAGCACACCCCATGCGTTTCTTTCATTCCCTGAGGCTGAATATCGATCAATTTTCTAAATGATCCTTATATCCCCAGCGATGTCTCAAACCCTGTCTTTTCTTCTTGTACTTTACCTTCATTAAGCTACCGTCACAACGGTAGTAGGTAAAGTAATTTCCCCAGTGAGTAGTAGACTTTGTCTTCTCTTTTACATTTTACCTTTTTTAAGCTACCATCACAACGGTAGTAGGTAAGATGAAATCCCCGGTGAAGCCACCAAGGTAACCTTGATCTGTTGTCTTTATTAAGCTATCATTCTGGTAGTAGACGACCCTTTCCCCAGTGGAACCAACTACCCCCAGTAGAGTCGGATCCCGTTTCTTTAACGAACCCGGGTATCCCTTTGTTTCATTTCATCCCCAGTCGGGTCATCTTTGCCGTCTTTGCATTCATACTTGCATTACGAGCATTCATAACATTTGCATGCATGCATCCATAGCATTTTCAATTCAATGAAAAATTTAGTCAAAAATGGTGTACTTTGTATTTAAGTCTCTTCGACCCGTCAATTTCAAAATTTCACTTTTAATCTCCGGGGAGAAGAAACTTAAATAGGGGCATCTGTCATACCCCATTTTTTGACTCATATTTTTCTTTGTTTATCATTATTCATCATTTCATTATGATTTTCAATTTCTTATTTTTACCTTTTATTACCTTTTTATTATTTCATCTCTATTGCTGGGTTCTTATTTATTAATATTTATCACCATTAGCATTACTATCATTTTTATTAATATTACCATTATTATTATTAATACTATTGTTATTGTCTTTTTCGTTAATAATATTATTATTATCTTTTTATCAATGTTTTATTATTATTATTATTTATTATCATTATCATTATTTTTTATTATTACCATTACTAATATTATTATCTTTTTCATCATTATTATTGTTATCACCTTTATTATTATTATCATTACCATCATTGTTATTTTCATTATTACTATTATTATTGGTTTTTATTTCTTTTATTTTAAAGAATATAAAAAAAGACAAAAGGGCAGTTCGCAGAGCAAATTTCCCTTCGCTCTGCGAACTCTGCGATTTTTTTGCAGAATTTAATTTCTTTAATTTATCTTTCTTTTGTTTTCATTATAGTATTATTATTATCACCTATCATTATTATTACTGCTATTGCTATCAATTGTGGCTGTTTAGATCCAGCAAAGCAAGAATTGAGGCATGTGCCATTAAAACCAAGGTGAGAAGGTTTTTCTTCCAAGCCAAGCAAGTTGGCTGCCCTTGGGCAGCTCTCATCCCTCCCAATTGACCTGCTACTGGCCCTAAGCTTGCCAGCCAGCAGCTTGCTTGTTTTCCTTCCTTCTTTCTCCCCCAAAACCAGTCAAACACAGCTGCACTTCACTTGCCCAAAAGCTGTTTTGCTGCCCTGTTTTCAGCTGCCTTTTCTTCCTCCTCACACCAGCCCACATGTTCCCTTTTGTTTCCCCCAACCTCTGTACATGGCAGTACACGTTTTCCTTGCTTGACTCCTCAAGATTGCAAGGATTGATCCTAAGAACAGCCCAATTGCAAACCAGCCCTGTTTTTCCACTTTTCATCATCATTGCTATCATAAATCAGCTTCATTAATGGCTGGTTTTGGCCAAAGTCTTGACCAAGGTTGCAAGGCAATGTCACCTCTTCACTTTTGCATTAAATGCAAAGCAAAGTAGCCTGGTTTTAGCCCACAAAGCAGCTGGATTCTATAGATTTTCATCATGACAATTGATTTCATTTTTTGCCTATAAAAGGGATGCAATGCATAACCAATAAAGGAAGTGAGAAAAAAACCATTGAATACACAGAAATTACAGAATTTCTAGAGCAGAAACACACTACTTCCAGCAAGGAAAAAACCATTTCAAGAGCACTGGATCATCAACACTTCCAACTTTGCAAAACAACCATTATCCAAGCCACTTCCTATCTCTTGCACAACAAGCATTGCTAGGAGTTCTGTAAGTATTCTAAAATCTTTATCTTTCATATTGAATTGTTGTTTGCATCATTTACTTTGTTTAAAACTCATTTTGTAAAAAAACCCCTTTTGAAACTTCAAAGGAATCTCAATTTGCAAAACACTAAAACTGAGTTGTTGTACTCCTTTTCTTCCAAATTTTCAAAGCTTTTTAATCCCCTCAAGGTTCAGAAGCTTGCTCAGAAGCAGCTTCTGAACAGAAGTTCAGAAGCAGCTTCTGAACAGAAGTTCAGAAGCAGCTTCTGAGTTCATTGTTCGCAGAGCAAAGTCATGGTCGCTCTGCGACCATGACAGAACTTGGGTTCGCAGAGCCAAGTTCAGGTTGCTCTGCGAAATTTACAGAACTCAAAATCTGAGTTCAGGCTCCTAAAAGGCCAATTTTTGAGGTTCTAACTTAAAAACTCAGAACCTAAGAGGATTAAAACCCATTTTATTCAAAACATGACAAGAGTTTTGCATGATGTTGGAAATTTCACAAGTTTGAGCAATACTTTTTTGAATAACTTGCGAAACAAGTTATGTTCATAAACTTTCAAAATCAAGCTCGAGTAATAAGCTAAGTTCATTATTTTCAAAACCAATCTTGAACAATGATCTTGTTCATGAATTTCAATCAAAACATGAACTTGAGCCAATTTTGCTCATTTTTTAAAACCAAACTCAAACTTGAGCCGAACTTGTGCATTTTTCCAAATTTATGCATATTTCCATAAATTTGTTCATTTTTTCTAACTTGAATAACACTTGTTCTTGAGTTCCAATAACTTAAGCAACAAGCTATGTTCATGATTTTCAACAAACTTGAACAACAAATTTGTTCATGATTTTTCAACAACTTTGTTCTTAAAAGTTCCAACACTTTTGAACAAAGCTTGTTCCTTGTTGCATCATAAGCTCAAAACAAACTTGTTCATCCTTTCAAAGTTTGAACAGCATTCACTCAAGGTTGCAATAACTAATTTGAGCATCAAAATTTTTTCTTAACTTTTTAACCAAGTGTTTTGTTCCCTTTTGAGATTTCTTTGAGTTTCAACCAAACAAAAACTTGAATGAAAAAGGAATGGTTTGACGTATGTCCCTCCGTTCCCCGATTGCACGAATGCTTGACGTATGTCTCGTTGTTTGGGCAATCGTCATTCTATTTTTGACGCGTCCAACGCGCTTTAACCTATTCTTGGTCCCTCGTAACCAATCCAACCTTTCTTTGGTCCCTCGTGGCCAATTTATAACTTTTCCCGGCCCTCGTGGTCAATTCAAACCTTTTCGCGCCTTCGCGCGTTTTCAAACGGATATCATCGCCTTAGTGCGAGTCCGTCTTTTTTTTCATTCAAACCTTGACCACGCCCGAGCGCGTTTTCAAACGGATACCATCGCCCTCGTGCGAGTCCGTCTCTTTTTTTATCAAATCCTTTTTACCTTCATTAAGCTACCCACACAACGGTAGTAGGTAAAAAGCTTTTCATCGGTCTTCATTAAGCTATCCAAACAACGATAGTAGACCGCGTTTCCCTTTTTTTCAATCAAACTTTTTTCGCTCGGGCGCGATCAAATCTTTTTCATAATTAAAATCAACCAACATACAAACTTTTTCTACCAAAGAACTACGTATGCTTTGAATTCTCCATCGCACCGGGAGATACGTAGGAGCAGGATTCATATCTTGTCAAGCCCATTAATAAAAACTTTCTTTTTCCCCTCCATCATATTTTCTTTTTCCCTTTTACATATTCAAGCATGCAAGCAAAACGAGAAAAACATTCTAAGCCTTAGCTAATACCTTCCCCTTGCATAATCGACTCCCGAACCCAAAATCTCTAACATTAAGGTAATTTCGAACTTTTTTCCTTTTTTCCCCGAAAAATTAAAAGTTCAGTCGTGATTTAAAATTAGTGATTCAACGCTTCTCAATAGCTTGATATCCGAAATTCGACGCGACACTGTTGTCATACCCCATTTTTTGACCTATTTTCGTCTCGTTTTACTCATTGCCTCGTTTTTCTCATTTTTAAAAAAAACCGAGAATTTTCGTCGTTTCAGACGAAATTTCGGCAGGGAGGTATTTTAAAATACCTCATGTCAATTTTTGTTTCGTTTATTAATTTTATTTTTTTATCACTTTTTATTTCAGTTTTTTATTATCATTAATTTTATTATTACCATATTTACCATTTATTTATTTTTTTTATTATTATCATTATTATTATTTTACTATTATTATTATTATTTTTTATTTTTGCATTTTTGTCCAAAGTCCAAGTCCAAGTCAACAAACACAGCCACACTGCAGCGCCCCTTTCACCAGATTTTTTCATCATTTTTCATCATCACAAAATCTGCAAAATCCTCAAAAAATCCTCCCACATTAATGCTTGCAGAAATCTTATCCCAAATCTGCAGAAAACCAACTTGCAAGTTAATGAGTCAATAAGCTGCTCAAGCAGCTCAACACCAGTTCTATAAAACAAGGATCAAGCACACAAGAAAACGGGGGGAAGAATTTTTAATAAAACAGATTTTTTAACAACACAAAACAACACAAACAGCAAACTACTTCCCCCTACCACACACAAACACGTTTTCCTCTCCTCCTCTAGCAACCCAACAGCAACAACACAACAGCCCCTAACAGTACCAAACACGCAGCAAACACACACCACAAGCACGCACGTCCTAGTACCACACCGCACAACACCACCAGCAACAAACACATCCCAGCCCTAACACCACTTAACCCAAACCCACAACCTAACACTAACACAAGCACATGGCCTAGCACGAAACCCACACGGCCTAGCACGAAACCCACACAAAAACACACGCAACACAACATCAACCCAGCACTAACCCACTCACACGACACACACACGCGTTCCTACAAGCCATACACGCACGCACACAACACCAAAAGCCAGCACAAGGCCGAACCATAAACAAAAGAAAGGTAGTTTTTCTTTTTTTTTAAAAGCTAGATCTACTCTTTTCTAGAGATTTTTTGAGAAAAATAGTGTTGGATTTGGGATGAGAAGAGAAAAGGATGTGAGAAAAGGTGTCTTTTTTTTAAGAAAGGGAGAATTTTTTGCTCTCCGGCGCGGTGGCGCCGCCGTTTAGGCCGGCGGCCACCACGCCGGAATACCTCACATGGCCGAGCAAAAAGGAGAGAGGGGAGAGGAAGAGAGAGTTCGGTTGAGAGATGAGAGAAAGAGAGAGAAAGAAAAGTTGGAAATGAAAGAAAAATGAAGGGAAAGGGTATATATACCCCTCCCTGATTCGGTGTGTGTGGGTGTACGCGTTAGCGTGCACCCTCGCCCCCTCAGACCACCTGATTTAAATCACACGGCCCTGGCTTATTCCCCCTGTGATCAGATCAGGGCCATCTGATTAATCAGACGGCCCAGATCAATTTACGTTGGCCCAATGCAGTTTGGGCCTTTTTCTTTCAATCTGATTTATTTTTCACTTCTTGCACCCCCAGTTTTATTTTTACACCTCCTTTTTTATTTCTTTTATTTTTTCTTTGCAATTTTATTTTCCTTTTATTATTATTTCCTTTTATTTGTTCTTTTATTTTTAACATCCCATTTATTTACTTATCATATCATCTCATGCATTTTATTTTTTTATTTCTAATTGTTCATTTTATTTTGCATTTTTTTATGGCATTAGCATATACATTAGGAACAAAATGTTTAAGTATGCATTGCATTATTTTTCATTTTTCTTAGTTTAATTCATAATCAAAAAACAAAAATCTTTTTATTTTTGATCCAACAATTGTCTTTTATTATCTCGCGTTTAGTTTATTTTATCGCACTTAATTTCTTTTTTAACTCCAAGAAAAAATCATAAAAAACCAAAAACATTTCAAATATTCAAAAACTTCATCAAAAATATTCTTCATTAACAAAGCCTTGGATTTCAAACCAAGCAATTTTCTTTTAATCAAACTTCAATCAATCTTAATCATATTAGACTTTATTTTTGCAATTAAAATCAATCAAACTTCACTCACTCGCCACTTTGGCTCATTTTATCTTTCACAAACATTTTCAAGCTTTAAAATCAACATAACAAATCACTCGGCGTTTTTTTTATCCCGAACTACATCGGTTTTGATCCCATTTGGGTATGTAGGCAAAGGACCTTGTCCTTCCAAACCAACCAAACAAAAATCAATGAAAACAACAAAAACATTTTCTTTCTTTTTTTTTTTTAACATAAACAACAAGCTTGTTCATTTTGGTTGCAACAACTAATTTGAACAATCAATTAACTTTTTCATTTGAGTTCTAAAAACGAGCGTTTTGACAGTTTATACTTTTTTTCTTAAAATTCAAGCGAAACTTGAATGAAAAAGGGTGGTTTGACGTATGTCTCTCCTTTCCCCGATCGGATAAACACTTGACGTATGTCTCGTTGCTTAGACGATCGTCATTCTTTTCTAGCTTCCCCAAAAATACGTTTTCTCAATTTCAAACAAAACTTGAATGAAAAAGGGTGGTTTGACGTATGTCTCTCCTTTCCCCGGTTGTACGAATGCTTGACGTATGTCTCGTTGCTCGGACAATCGTCATTCTATTTTCAACGCGTCCAACGCACTTTAACCTTTCTTGGTCCCTCGCGACCAATTTGAACCTTTCTTGGTCGCTCGCGACCAAATTTGAACCTTTCTTGGTCCCTCGCGACCAATTTGAACCTTTCTTGGTCCCTTGTGACCAATCCAACTTTTCTTGGTCCCTCGCGACCAAATTTGAACCTTTCTTGGTCCCTCGCGACCAAATTTGAACCTTTCTTGGTCCCTCGCGACCAAATTTGAACCTTTCTTGGTCCCTCGTGACCAATTTGAACCTTTCTTGGTCCCTCGTGACCAATCCAACTTTTCTTGGTCCCCCGTGACCATTTTAAACTTTTCTTGGCCCCCGTGGTCAATTCAAACATTGTACGCCTCCGTGCGTTTGTCATTTTGGCCCTTGTGGTCAATCCGAACCTTTTCGCGCCTTCGCGTGTTATTTTCAAACCTTTCACGCCTCTGTGCGTCTGTCTTTTTTTCCCCCTTAAAACATTCACGCCTTGCGCGAGTTCATCGCCTTAGCGTCCATCTTTCATCATGTTAAAGCTTTGTACGTCTTCGTACGTTTTAAAACCTTTGTTCAAGTCCGAGTGCAAATCCTTTTTATCAAAACATTTACCTTTACGCATTGTCGTCAGTGGCCAGTTCGGCAACAACCCGAACAGCTGACATTTACTTTTCCATTTCCCGTCGTCAATGGCAAGTTCGGCAACAACCCGAACAGTTGACATTTACTTTCATTACTTTCTTTTTTTCAAACTTTTTTCGCTCGGACGCGATCAAATCTTTTTTTAACTAAAACGAACCAGCGTACAAACTTTTTTCAAGAACTACGTACGCTTTGAATTCTCCGACTACCGGGAGATACGTAGGAGCAAGATCGACATCTTGTCAAGCCCGTTAATAAAAAAATCTTTTTTCTCTTTTCTCTTTCGTTTGTTTTTATCTCTTTCTTCACCTCACATTATATTTTCTTTTTCCTTTATATATATATGATCAAGCGTGCAAGCAAAACGTCAAAAGACATTTTAAGCCTAAAGTCAACTAAGAGGTTCCCGTTGAGTACAACGGATGTGAGGGGTGCTAATACCTTCCCCTCGCATAATCGACTTTCGAACCTAAAATCTCTTTCAAGGTAATTTCGAACTTTTTTCCTTTTTCCCCGAAAAATTAAAAGTTCAGTCGTGATTTAAAATTAGTGATTCAATGCTTCCCAATAGCTTGATATCCGAAATTCGACGCGACAGAAATGGCGACTTCATTGGGGAGTTATGATTGAACACTTCGTTTTTGTGTAGGATAAGTCAAGCCTATCTTAGTTGGCTTTTAGGCTAAAGTATCTTTGTTTTGCTTGCACGCTTATGCCTTTTTATCATTATTTGTTTATCATTTGCTTTATATGTATTTGTTTCATATTTGCTTTATATTCATATTATATATATTGTGGGGTTACTTGAGCGAAGTTACTCCACATTGTTCGGGTTAATGCCGGACGTGTGAGGCTCTATTCCCGAGCTTTGAGAAAAAATTAAGATAGGATGGGGTTGCGTAGCGGAGGCCCACTTGACGTATGTCTTGAAGGGAAGATGCGAAAACCCCGCCTAGAGTAGATTTCACTTGGAATATATTGAGGTCTTGCGAGCATTTGCAATTGACGACAATAGTTCCTTGTGAGGTCCGTGATCTCTAGGGACCTTTTTAGAAAATCTCATCTTTAGAGCCTACACGTGAGGATGGGGGAAATTTTGAACATACATATGCATACCATACATTTACATGCATGAAAATAATTTTCGCATATCACTTTGCTTTATAGGAAATTAATTGCACTTTTTAATTTCCTTGTAAAGCAAAACAAAAAATTTCATGCATTTACATACATCATTCATTATCATGCATACGTCCATCTTCGAGTCCAAAACTCCTTTCCCTTTTTACCCTAAGGATTTCTTACAATCCGAAGTGAGTCGTCGGTGTTCGCCTTTCATTCGCAACACTACGTGTCATCCCATTAAGGAAAGTGGCTCGACGTCCCAAAGCAAACCGCACATATAACAAGGGGCAACTATCACCCCGTTTGTACATGGGGCATGCCGTTCGACTTTGGTGAGGAATTCATCCATATTCCCACTACTCTTCAAGGGATTTCGGTACCTCAACCCGAGATTACCAACCCCCAGGCTACTGCGGCCTTTTCCCCAATTCGCAAAAAACCCAGTCGTCATTGGCATTCCTCAATCTCCTACAAGAGTCCAATTTGCAATGGCAACTTCACAAATACAATTTCCAACCAAAGTCCAATCATCATTGGCACAATTCACAATTAAAGCCCGACCTCGCTCGGCAACCGATCATACAAAGCCCGACCTTGCTCGGCATTCAATCAAATAAAGCCCAATTCTCATTGGCACCCGCATGCACTTAATACAAAAGTTATATCATGCAACTTGCGTTCTTAATATGTTTATTCGGTGAACCATTTAGAACGAGCCAAAATGTGAGGAATCCTCAAAATCATTATATATGTGCAGGAGACCGGCATTTTTTGTTTAAACTTGATTTTGTTATGTTAAATCTGAGCGTTGTTTTAGATTGTACGAAAGCATTGATAGGATCAAGGCATTTTTTGAAAATGAGTGAAAACACTTGACCACAAATAGCCCACCCTGTGAGAAGTGAGCATTTGTTAACCCCTTTTGAGCCTAACGAATCAGAATTGTTAACTATGAACTGCCAACTTTCATAAGCTCAATTGCTTAATGAAATTGCCGGAGTTTGTAAAAAATTCAGTTCATAGTTAAATCATTATTGAATTCTGATATTTTCACTTTCACTTTTGAACCCTTAACCTTCATGATTATTGTCCTTTGCCGAAAGAGGAAGGAACATTCAATTAGGGTATCATCTTTGATTAAGTTGAAAAAAGGAGGTTGTGAATGTCAAGAAATGGTGAATTTTTTAAATTGATCTTGACAACAAGAACAAAAAAAAAAAGAAGAAAGAAAAGAAAAAGAAAAAAGGAGAAAAAGAGAAAATCTCTAAATCAAAAGTTGTCGAGGATCAAAGAAAAACATTTGTAAATCACCAAGAGTTGTGATTGAATAAAGGAGGAAGGGTGTAATTTAGAAAGAATGTTCCTCTTGCTTGGCCATTTGAATTCAATTTCCCCACATATGACATTTCTTTTGTAACCAAGCCAAATTACAACCCTCGAAGACCTTGTGATCAATGCTTTCGTGCTTTTAGAAACAATGATTAGATGGACACATAACTCGATCGGAATGTTAGCAAACTTGCCGGATGAGTGTTCAATACCCCCACAATTAATATTCAATTTGTTTAACTTAAATGAGTGTTAGGTTGGTTCATTGATAAACATATTATTAACTTGAGTTGTACGATATAAATTTTGTGTTTGGTATTTGTTTCAAATTTTGGTGCAATCTCGGATTAATGGGAACATCAAAATTGCCTGTGCAAATCTCATATGAATCATGCAATCTGAAATTGCAAAACCAACTCTCATTACCAACCAAAGCCCAACCATGCTTGGCGCCCAACCATTCACAAATCCCGACCATGCTCGGTACACAACCATTCAAAATGCCCAACCAAGCTTGGCGCCCAATCATTCACAAATCCCGACCATGCTCGGTACACAATCATCCAAAAAGCCCAACCATGCTTGACACTCCCTCACAATTCACAAAAGGCCCAGTCGTCATTGACATTCCTCAATCTCCTACAAAAAGCCCAATTTCCATTGGCCCTTACAAACACAATCACAAGTGAAGCCCAATTTTCATTGGCATTCCCACTCACAAAACATAAAAGCCCGACCTCGCTCGGCATCCAACAAAAAGCCCGACCTCGCTCGGCACCCACATTACAAAAAGCCCGACCTCGCTCGGCACCCGCATTACAAAAAGCCCGACCTCGCTCGGCACCCACATTACAAAAAGCCCGACCTCGCTCGGCATCCAACTACAACCAAAGCCCGACCTCGCTCGGCATCCAACTACAACCAAAGCCCGACCTCGCTCGGCATTCAATCATCCAAAGCCCGACCTCGCTCGGCAACCAATTACAATCAAAGCCCGGCCTTGCTCGGCATCCAATCATTATCCTCAGTGTTAAACATGACATATGTTTATCCCACATTGGACTTCTTTCAAGGGATTCCCCTGCGAAATCCTCAGTAAATCAAAAGGGAATATCCCTAGTGAATCGAAAGCCCGAAAGGACGATTCAGAAAAAAAAAAACAAAGAAGGTAGCATTTCCGGTGGAATCATCAGTTCTTCTCCCCGGCGGATTAGCACAATCCTCGGTGGATTAACAAACTCCCCAGGAAGTCAACCTTTGTCCAAAACAATCAAAAGCCCAATTGTCATTGGCACCTACTCACAAAAGCCCAACCACCATTGGCATCTAAGGCTGGATATCGATCATGCTTCCAAAATGATCCTTATGTCCCCAGCGAAGTCACAACCAAAGCCCAATTTTATTGGCATCCCCCAGTGGAGTCTCAACCCCAAAAGCCCAATCATCATTGGCACCACCCCAATCAAAAAGCCCGACCTTGCTCGGCATCCAATTCAAATCAAAGCCCGACCTCGCTCGGCATCCAAACACAATCAAAGCCCGACCTCGCTCGGCATCCAAACACAATCAAAGCCCGACCTCGCTCGGCATCCAAACACAATCAAAGCGCGACCTCGCTCGGCATCCAACTACAATCAAAGCCCGACCTCGCTCGGCATCCAACTACAATCAAAGCCCGACCTCGCTCGGCATCCAACTACAATCAAAGCCCGACCTCGCTCGTCATCTAACTACAATCAAAGCCCGACCTCGCTCGGCATCCAAACAAAACATAAGCATTCCCGGTGGAATCACCAGTTCTTTTCCCCAGCGGATTAGCACGATTCCCCAGTGAAGTAACAATTTCGCCATGAGGTATGTGTTCCTCATCGATGGTTACGGTTTTACCCCGTCAACATTTTGGATGTGTTCCTTGTGACATCATCCCCATCAAAGATTACCGAGTGTTTGCAATGCGACGTCGGTCCACTTTTCATTTTACCGGTCTAAATCTTGTTTCACCAAGTTGTCGGTCATGCAATAAATCAAAACAGTCGAGTGTCATCCCCAACGTGTCTGATCTGTTGATGTCACCTTCTTGTAAGCCAAGCGGCAGTTCTTTAACGAACAGCTTGTGCAATCTTTCATTATATTCTTATACCAAGGGGCAATTCCTTAACAAGCATTTAGGGTATCCCCAGTGCAATCCAATCTTTTACACAACATCCCCAGTGAGAGTCCTGCATTCATACATTCATGCATTCATGCATTTGTACATTTGTACAATCATACAAATCATATAATCACGCATTCATGCATATACGCATTCACACATGCAACATACCACAATATCATATGTACATGGTTGCTTTAACCACCACATTTCTTACCAATCAATCATAAACAATCTGCAATTTTCTTTTCCTCAAATGTCATCCTCCAGTGATGTTACAAAATAAAGCCCAATTTTATTGGCATTCCCCAGTGAGTCATCATTCACACTCACAAATACCAAATCATAACCAAAGCCCGACTTTGCTCGGCATCCCATCATAGTCACCAGTAAATATTCCCCAAGTGTCATCCCCAGTCCGTTTGGTCAAGTGATGTCACCCTTTTACGCCAAGTGGCAGTTCAAATGAACAGCTTGCGCATCTTTTTCATCATATCTTTATGCCAAGTGGCAGGTTCAAACGAACAGCTTGTGCATATTCCCCAATGTTATGCCAAGTGGCAGTTCAAACGAACAGCTTGTGCATATTCCCCAGTGTTGTGCCAAGTGGCAGTTCTTTAATGAACAACTTGTGCATCCTTTCTCCCCAGTTGAAGGGGCAGCTCTGTAAATGAGCAGCTTGTCTGCAGCATCCTTAGTGTCGTTGTAGTACCCTAATTTTGTCCTACGCATTTTAAAACAAAAATCAAAAAAAATCAAAGAGGGGAAAAAAGTCAAAAGTCAACAAAAGTCAACAGAAAAGTCAACATTTCAAAATTGAGGACTTCGCACTGCGAAGGTCACTTCGCACTGCGAAGTCTGCGATTTTTCTGCAGATTTTTGGTTTCCTTGATTTAATTCCAGAATTTGTTGCATATCATTTCCACAATTATTTTAAGTAGCATTCATGGCTAATTGGGCCAAGCAAAACCAGGATTGAAGGACTTGCCATTAATGCCAAGGTTGGAAGCTTTTTCTTCCAACCTAGCATGTGACAAGCAAGTGGGCTTGCCCTTGGGCAGCTCTAGTCCCTCCCATGTGACCTGCTAACCACCACAAGGTTGCCAGCCACCTGCTTGAGGACTTTCCTCCTGCTTGTTCCCCCCAAAACCAGTCAAACCAGCTGGATTTTTTCACTTGAAAAGCCATGATTGCCTACTCTGTTTTGCAGCAGCTTTTCACCCTCTCACACCAGCCAATTATAGCCTTTTTCATCCCTCAATCTCTGCACATTACAGTGCACGTTTTCATTGATCAACCATTGAGATTGCAAGGATTGATCCCCAAGCATTAGCCAATTGCAATTCAGCTTTGTTCTTCATCATTACCTTCTAGAATTGGTTGAATTTGTGGCTGAAGTCAGGCTGAATCTTGCCCCTTGGTACAAGGCAAGGTTGCCTCTATCCATTAGCATTTAATGCAAAGGGATTCAGCTTGATCTTAGCCACAAATCAGCTGAATTTTGGGATTGTGTAATGATGAGAAAGATTTGGTTTTGGCCTATAAATAGAAGGCAATGCCCAAGGATTCAAAGACAGTTAACAACAGCATTTCAAGAGCAGAAACTCTACTCATTTTAGCCTACAAAACTCCACAAAATAACCAGAAACAATCAATCCAACACAAAGCTTTCCAAAGTTCCAAAACCATCACCAATATTCAAACCTCTTGTGAAAGCTTTCAATCAAATCAAATCAAGTGCAGCTGGAGCTTTGCTAAGGAGTTCTGTAAGTTTCTAAGCACTTATCTTGCATTTATAATTGTGTTTGCATAGCTATTTTGGCTCAAAACTATTTGATTCTAAAAAACCCCTTTTGAATTTCAAAGAAATCCCAAGGTTTTCAAAACATCAAAACTGGTTTGTCCAACCTTTTTCACCCCAAAAACTCAAAGTTTTTCACCCACCTATAAGGTCCTGAGTGTGTTCAGAAGTTGTTTCTGAACAAAAGTTCAGAAACAGCTTCTGAACCCAAAATTTTGCATGCTTCGCAGTGCGAAGTCATGGTCGCAGTGCGACCATGACAGAACTCAGAATCTGAGTTTTTGAGTCAAAACAACCAATTTTTGAGGTTCTAGCCCCAGAGCTCAGAACCTAAGAGTTTTTAAACCCATGTCTTTCAAACCATAACAAGGTTTTTGCATAATTTTGGCAAAATCACAAGTTCGTATGACCATTTTGTGGATAACTTGCAAAGCAAGTTATGTTCCCAAACTTTCAAAACCACATGAACAAACAAGCTATGTTCATCTTTTCAATCTAAACTTGAACAATAAATATTGTTCATGATGTTCAAAACTCAAAGATGAACATACACCGTTTACGTTCGCATTTTCGCAAAATGAGACGAACTTGCGCGTTTTTTAGCAAATTTGCTAAACCTTCCCATTTTGGGTTTTCAAACCATATGTTTTGACATACCTTGGGATTTCTAAAAGATTCAACCCAAAAACATGAATGAAAAAGGGATGGTGTGACGTATGTCTCTCCATCGCCCCGATTGTACGAATGCGTGACGTATGTCTCGTCGCTCGGATAATCGTCATTCCCCTTTTTTCAATATGTACAACCCTAACCAAACCAAATCTTGGCCCCTTGTGGTCAATCCAAGCCTTTTGGTCCCCCGTTGGCCATTAGACTCAACCCCTCGACTCGTTTGAGTCCACTCGGTCAATGTTCGACTCGTCCGAGTCCATTGTACCCGTTCTTGATCTCAGTAGATCAATCGAACAATCGCCCGACTCTTTGGAGTCCACTCGGTCAATGTTTGACTTGTATGAGTCCATTGCACCTCTCTTGGTCCCATAGCGACCAATTCAACCCTTTAACCTAACGGACGTACCTTTTAACAATTCTAATGTGATTCACGAACAAACGCTTAATAAGTCTCCAAGCGCGAGCATACAAGCTACGTTTTAATCGCAAGAATTCGGTTAAAACATCGTCCATTTAAAATCAACCAACACATGTACGTTTTTCTACCAAAGAACTACGTACGCTTTGAATTCTCCGACTACCGGGAGATACGTAGGAGCAAGATCGACATCTTGTCAAGCGCAATAATAAAAACTTTTTTCTTTCTTTCATTTGTTTTTATCTCTTTTTCCCCCCTTTTATTTATGTTTTTAACATGAATGAACATGCACGCAAAGTATTAAAAAAAACAATTCAAGCTTTAAACCAAATAGAAGGTTCCCGTTGAGTACAACGGACGTGAGGGGTGCTAATACCTTCCCCTTGCGTAATCGACTCCCGAACCCGATAATGGTTGCGATGACCAAATCTTTATCCTCATCGTCAAAGGGTTTTATTATCGTTTCCCTTTTTTCAAAAAAAAACTTAAGGGTTTATCAACGTTCCCTTTACACAAAAACTTTGGTGGCGGCTTCACAAAGGCCCTCCGAGCGTTTGCGAACGACCTCGGAGGATTTGCGCGTCTTTTTCCCGAGGAAAAAAACGAGGTGCGCACAGCTGGCGACTTCACTGGGGAACCTGTTCCCACTAGCGAGTCAAGCCTAACCTATTTGGTTTAAAGCCAATTGTTTTATTTTCTTTGCGTGCCATGTTTATTTATTTTATTCATACATGCTATATTTATGCTTTATGTTTATATTTGCTTTATCTGCTTTATATTCATATTATATATATCAAATGCGGGGGTTACTTGAGTGATGTTACTCCACATTGTTCGGGTTAATGCCGGACGTGTGAGGCTCTCTACCCGAGCTTGAGAAAAAAACTAAGTTAGAAGGAGGTTGTGTGCGGAAGCCCGCGTTGACGTATGTCCGTGAGGTGGGATGTCCAACCCCGCTTAGATGAGATTTTCACGTGGAATTAATTGAAGTCATGTCGACGTATGTCCATAGACAACCCTAATTCCATGTGAGGTCTATGACTCTAAGGACCTCTTCTTAGGAGATTTCACAATTTAGAGCCTACATGTGAGGATGGGGGGAAGTTCCGAACCTTCATAAACCATACCCTTGCATAACATTTGCATTCATGAAAGTAATTTTCGCATCATTTTGCTTTATAGGAGTTTAAAAAGAACGAACAAATATTAGCAAAAAAAAGAAATATGGATTCCGGGAACAAGAATACGCTCGCCTTCAAAATTAAAGCTCCTAGGGTGGAAAGTTTATTAGCTCTAAGCAAGAGGCTCTCTTCGGTCCACAAGAACATCTTCGAGGCAAGCTATGGGCTAATCCTTGATCTTTTACCCGTGAGAATAGATTCAACCGCCTTAACCACTTTGGCGCAATTCTTCGACCCACCTCTACGGTGCTTCACATTTCAAGACTTCCAACTAGCGCCAACTTTGGAAGAGTTTGAGAAGATTTTGGGTTGTAGCATGAAAGGTCATGAACTCTATCTCGGTCCGGGAAAGGATCCCACATTTGAAGCCATCGCCGAATCCTTATACCTCGACACCCAAGAGGTGGCATCTAACTTGGAAGTTAGAGGGAACCTTAAGGGATTTTCAAGAAAGTTTTTGGAAGCCAAAGCTCGGGATTTACTAGCCAACAAAGAGGTAATGGCATTCAACGCCATCTTAGCCCTCTTAGTCTATGGGATTGTCTTATTCCCCAACATGGATGATTTCGTAGACTTTCCGGCTCTAGAGGTGTTTATGACTAAAAATCCAGTTCCTACAATCTTAGCGGATTTTTATCATACCCTCTACTCAAGGCATGAACAAGCAAGGGGACGCAAAATTACTTGTTGCACTCCCGTGGTGCAAATTTGGATGATGTCCCACATGCCAAGAAACCGAGACTTTGTGGAAAACCGGGCCAAGCTCAAATGGTCGCAACGGATGACAACCCTCGCCGAGAAGGACATCCATTGGTTTTCACCAAACTTAGAGGACCCGGAAATTATCCTCAGCTGCGGGGACTTCCCTAACGTACCCCTCATTGGTACTAAGGGATGTATTAATTACAATCCGGTCCTCTCTCTCCGACAACTAGGTTTTTCAATGGAAGATAAACCTAACGACCTTTTGTTGGAAGCTTTCTACTTAAGGGAAGGCGATCAAGACCCGACATTGCTAGAGAGAATCCGGGGAGCATGGAGCCAAGTACGCAAGGGAAGGGTCGGCAAGAGAAACTGTGTCGCCAAACCCCTTTATACTCAATGGGTGAAGGAGAGGGTCAAAGCAATCAAGTTACCCTTCGTGGTCATAAACCCTCCAAAACCTCCTACACCTAAACCTATTGCAATCATTCCCAACAAAGAAGTGGAGGACCTCAAGGCTAAAATTCAAGAACTCCAAAACAAAAACGGAGACTTAGAATTGAAGCACCTCCAAGCTTTAGGAGAAATTACTAGGACGAAGAGAGATCGTGATGAAGTATCACATTCTCTCCTAGTATGCCAAAAACGGCTAAGAACCTCCGAAGGGAAAAGGGATTGGATAGGAGGCGGCTTGATTAGTGCGGATGCCAACCTTGTGGCCAAGGACGAAGAGTTGGAAAGAATCTTACATTCCAACCAAGAGCTCAAGAAGTTTGGCGAACTAGCCATCGAAGCTCAACGGAAATGGAGGTTGAAATTCCAAGAGAAAAATCAACAGCTCCAAGAAGTAGTGAAAGACTACAAAGAGCAGCTTCAAGCCGAACGCGTCCAGCGGCAAAGACATGAGAGTCTCTCTCATCAAGGGAGGCTAAAGTGCAATCATCTTGAAGAAGACATCAAGAAATTCGAAGAGTACTTCGACAAGATTGCAAGAGCTCATGGGGACCACATTGCACAACTACATGATGAAATTAGAAGTGCAAGAGTCAAGCTAGACCAGCGCAAGGAAGTGATTGAGTATGTATGGCAAGACGCCACCCGATTAAGTGAGGATTTCACCAAATTGGTTGCATTCTCAAATTTGGTAATCACCCAACTTCCAAAGAAGCTAGCGGAGGCCGAGATGGTCATGCCCTACTTTGTCATCCCTATGGAGATCCAGAAGTTTATGAAGTTCTGCAAGGACACCATAGATTTCTATAGGGAGGAGATGAGCAAAGCCGAGAAGCGAGCGGCTATTTGATTTGTAATAGCATTAGTTACACTTTGTAAACAAATGTTATTTAATCAAATATATTTTGAAGTTTAATCAATTTCCCGGTTTAATATTTCGAATTGCTAATATTAATTGTGCACCTTTAAACTCCATAAAGCAAAATAAAAAAAAAAACGCATACTTTGCATACTCATAGCATACATACATCCACATGCATCTTCATGCATTTTTTCAAAAAAAAAACTCATTCATTTCCCTAAAAAACAGTTCTTTCAAAGCAATCATAGCCCGAAAACCCCGAAAGCCCTCGATCCAAGAACCAGATATTCAACACTCGTACGGAACACGAGCTAACAAACAAAGGATCATGGACAATTTGGAACAAACTCAAGCGGCTTTGAGAGAAGAGGTTGATGGAATAAAGGGAAAGATGGATCAGATGCTAGAGTTAATGCAAGCTCTATCGGCACGAGAAAGTAACCCTCGCCCAACAACGGATGCATCCAATGTGCAATGGCCTCCTTATGGCCTACCTGTGAATTATACCCCTCCATTTGAAAATGAGGGTCAAGGACCACCTCCACCACCGCTCACAATCCCCGTAAGGAATGAAGAGCGTCGTCCTCAAGGAACCTCCACTACTCAGCATGAAGTAATTCCCCACGATGTGGAAAATAGCCAGCTAAGGCAATCTGCTCCCGACACCACCCACCAAGACAATGATACCACCCAAATGTATCGAGTTTTGGAAGAAAGGTTGAAAGCTGTCGAAGGATTCAGCTCATACGGTGCCCACAACGCCTTGGATATGTGCCTAGTGCCCGACGTGGTAATTCCTCCGAAGTTCAAAGCACCGGACTTCGAGAAGTACAAAGGAATTCAATGCCCTCGGAACCATCTAAGGATGTTCTGTAGGAAGATGGCAGCCTACGCAATGAACGAGAAACTCATGGTGCATGTGTTTCAAGATAGTTTAAGCGGAGCGTCCTTGGATTGGTACATGCAGCTCGAGCGTACCCATGTCCAAACTTGGAAGGATCTAGCCGATGCCTTCCTAAAGCAATACAAATATAATTTGGACATGGCACCAAATAGGATGCAACTACAAAACCTCCTGCAAAGAAGCAATGAGTCCTTCAAGGAGTACGCTCAGCGGTGGAGAGAACTAGCTTCTCGTGTGCAACCACCACTATTGGAAAGAGAGCTTGTCGACACCTTTATGGGCACACTTCAAGGCCCATATTACGACAAGATGATTGGAAGTACGTCTGCCGGTTTCTCCGATTTAGTCATGGTCGGCGAAAGAATAGAGGACGGAGTGAAGAGAGGAAAAATCCAAGGCTCTCCAGAAGCTCAAAGTGGAGCTAGAAAGCCCCCCAGCAACTTTCACAAAAAGAAAGAGGGGGAGACAAATGCCGTTCTAGTGGGACCATCCTACCCACCACCGAATCAAATGCCTCACTACCACTATCCTTATGTGGCAGCAGCAACAACTCAAGGGCGTTACTCACCTCAAGTAATTCCCGCAACTCCACCTCGACAACCAGTAGTGTTGCCGCAGCAAAATCAACAGCAGCAGCAACAAGGCGGGTACCCACCAAGGAATCAAGCGAGCTCAAGGAACAGTTACTTTAATAGGCAGTTTGATCCTGTACCTATGTCTTATGGTCAAATCCTGCCATACCTAATCCAAAAGGGTATGGTCGAGACAAGACTACTACCACCAATGTCGCCACCATATCCACAGTGGTACGATGCAAATGCCAAATGTGATTTCCACGCAGGATCCGTGGGGCACAATGTCGAAAACTGTAGAGTTTTCAAACACAAGGTGCAGGATCTTATTGACAAGAAGCTGTTATCCTTCAAAGAGGAAAGCCCCAATGTGAAGAACAACCCATTGCCGGGGCATGCGGGTCCCTCTGTAAATGCGGTGGAGGAACAAGAGGACTTTGGTCCAGTCAAAAGGGTATCCAATGTTAAAACTCCCCTGTCAACCATAAGGGAGCGTTTAACCGGCTTTGGACTGTTCGAGGAAATGCACGCCAACTGTGAAGCCTGCAAGGTCAACCCGAATGAGTGCGAAGAGTTGAAGAGCTGTCTTCAAGAGTTAATGGACCAAGGTTGGATCCAAATTGGCTATATAAAGGATGGCACGGACATTGCTACTTTAGAGTCTAACGGCCCAAAACCTCTCGAGATCCCATACCAAAGGAGAAAGGTCCCAATGCCAATACAACCCATAACATTCCACGTACCTGCACCTTTCTCTTTTGAAAGCACAAAGAGGGTACCATGGAATTACCAACCTGTGGCCTATGTGGAAGGAAAACCACTAGCCAAAATCGAGCCCAGCATCACTAACATTACCGGTGTTGGAGGAATGACTAGAAGTGGTAGAGTCTTCGCTCCGAAAGAACTCGGGAAGACGCCAGTCGTACTACCAAAGGAGCCGCTCAAAGAAAAGAGCATGGAGGAAAAAGAGAACCAAGCGGGGCCTTCTCAAAAGACAATCCCGCAAAAAAGAGGCCGAAGAGTTCCTAAGGATAATACAAAAGAGCGAGTACAAGATCATTGACCAGCTAGGTCAAACTCCCTCCAAGATCTCCATGCTATCCTTACTACTCAGCTCGGAAGCACACCGAGAAGCACTACTGCGGATCCTCAGTGAGGCACATGTCACCAAGGACATTCCGGTGGACCAATTCGACGGGATAGTCGGAAATATTACCTCAAGTAGGTACTTGGGTTTCAATGGCGATGAGCTACCCGACGAGGGGCACATTCATAACCGCGCCTTACATATCTCCGTAAAATGCATGGACCACATCCTCTCAAGAGTGCTAGTGGACACGGGGTCGTCATTGAATGTCATGCCCAAGACTACCCTTCTCAAACTATCATGTGAAGGGACAGTAATGAAGCCCAGCGCCTTGGTCGTAAAAGCTTTTGATGGGTCAAGAAGAGCCGTTATAGGGGAGATTGACTTACCAGTCCAAATCGGACCTAAGGTTTTCACCATAACCTTCCAAGTCATGGATATTAATCCAACATACAGTTGTCTTCTCGGACGACCATGGATCCATGCGGCCGGAGCCATTACCTCTACCCTGCACCAGAAGCTAAAGTTCATCATTGATAACCAAATGATTGTAGTTTCCGGGCAAGAGGACATGATGGTAAGCCATCTCTCATCTTTCCGTTATATAGAAACGGATGAAGAAGCTGTGGACGTCCCATTCCAATCTTTGGAAGTGGCGAATGTCGTGACATTGAGCTCGAAGCCCAAGGAAGAGGCTAGGACAGCCATGTCATCATGGAGGGCGATAAGAGAGGCCCTAGAAGAAAGCCGACCCACCGGATGGGGTAAATTAGTGGACATACCAGAGAAGAAAAACCGCTTCGGGTTGGGGTATCATCCATCAGCCGAAACTTTCTCAAAGCCTTCAAAGCAAGGGATCCTCCCCATTTCAGAAACATTCATCAGTGCGGGGTTTATCCATGAAGATCAAGTGGCTCTACTCGAAGATGTAGACGAAGACGTGCCTGATTTGGTGTACCGTTGCGCTTCGGATGAAGCTTTGAACAATTGGAGGGCTATCGCAATTCCCGAGATCTTTACCAGCATCAAGTAATAAACCATGTTTGTTTGTTTTTTACTTTTAAAAAAAAAAATCATTTAGCTCTGCCCAAGGCAAATGATTAGTCGTGTGGGGCCCCCATGTTTTAAAAGTTATTTACAATCATGAATAAAAGCACTCTTTTATGTTCATTTGAGTCTTTTTCTTTTTGCATTTGTTTTAAAAAAATTTTTTTACAAAAAGCCTAAAAAAAATCATACTCATGCAGATCTACAAATCCACCCTCCAAAAACAACACTACCTTAAACCCTTATGACTTCGATTGCCCGATTAATCAAACGGAAGATGATGAAGAGGACGATTATGAACCGCCTGAAGAATTGTCTAGACTTGCAAATCAAGGGGATAGGGTAATACAACCTCACCAAGAATCAGTTGAAAAGGTCAACTTGGGGACCGAAGAGGATAAGAAAGAGGTCAAGATAGGAGCCTCCCTGCACGAGAATGTGAAAGGAAAGTTGATCAAGCTTCTGCAAGAGTACGTGGACGTATTCGCTTGGTCGTATCAAGACATGCCGGGTTTAGACCCTAACATCGTTGTACACAAGCTGCCACTCAAGCCGGAATGCCCGCCAGTGAAGCAAAAATTGAGAAGAACTCGACCCGATATGGCTCTCAAGATCAGAGAGGAGGTCAAAAAGCAATTCGATGCCGGCTTCTTAGCCGTAACCAAGTATCCGACATGGGTTGCCAACATTGTGCCAGTTCCGAAGAAAGATGGCAAGGTGAGAATGTGTGTGGATTATCGGGACTTGAATAGAGCAAGCCCAAAGGATGATTTCCCGCTACCACACATCGACATATTGGTGGACAACACAGCCCAATTCTCAGTCTTTTCCTTTATGGATGGTTTCTCGGGATATAACCAAATCAAGATGGCTCCAGAGGACATGGAGAAAACTACATTCATCACCCCATGGGGAACATTCTGCTATAAGGTAATGCCTTTCGGATTAACAAATGCCGGGGCAACATACCAAAGAGCAATGGTGACTCTTTTCCACGACATGATCCATAAGGAAATTGAGGTCTACGTCGACGATATGATTGCCAAATCCCAAACGGAGGAGGATCATCTAGTCCATCTACAAAAGCTTTTCGAACGCCTAAGAAAATTCAAGCTGCGCTTAAATCCTAACAAGTGCACATTTGGCGTTAGATCCGGGAAGTTAATGGGCTTCATCGTCAGCCAAAGAGGTATTGAAGTAGATCCCGATAAAGTGAAGGCCATCCAAGAAATGCCAGCGCCAAATAGCGAGAAAGAAGTCCGGGGTTTCTTAGGAAGATTGAACTACATCGCCAGGTTCATCTCACACATGACAGCTACCTGCGAACCAATCTTCAAGTTGCTAAGGAAAAACCAAGCCGTTCATTGGAATGAGGATTGCCAAGAGGCGTTTGATAAGATCAAACAATACCTGCAAGAACCACCGATCTTAATACCTCCGGTTCCGGGTAAACCCCTCATCTTATACCTAACCGTACTTGAAGGATCAATGGGTTGTGTGTTAGGACAACAAGATGAAACGGGAAGAAAAGAGCACGCAATCTACTACCTAAGCAAGAAGTTCACTGATTGTGAAACAAGGTATACTTCACTTGAAAAGACTTGCTGCGCTTTAGCATGGGCTGCTCGACGTCTAAGGCAATACATGTTGACCCATACAACTTGGTTGATATCGAAGATGGATCCCATCAAGTACATCTTCGAAAAGCCTGCCCTCACAGGGAAGATAGCCCGTTGGCAAATGCTGCTGTCTGAGTACGACATCCAATATGTTGCTCAAAAAGCCATCAAAGGGAGTGTTTTATCCGAGCACCTTGCTCACCAACCATTGGAGGATTATCAACCCATACAATTCGACTTCCCAGACGAAGATGTCGTAGCTTTGAATGACGAAGAAGTCACAAGCGATGATGAAGGGCCAGAACCAGGAGCTCAATGGAAGCTCGCTTTCGACGGCGCCTCAAATGCCATGGGACACGGTATCGGAGCAGTTTTAATCTCCCCAAGAAATGGATACCAGCCCTTCACAGCAAGGTTATGCTTTGACTGCACCAATAACATGGCAGAATATGAAGCATGTATCCTAGGCCTCGAAGCAGCAATTGATCTAAGGATCAAAAACCTTGAAGTATACGGTGACTCAGCCTTAGTCATCTATCAAGTCAAAGGAGAATGGGAAACGAGACATCCCAATTTAATTCCCTACCAAGCCAGGGTTGTAGAATTGATCAAGCATTTTGATGAAATCAACTTCCACCACATACCTCGAGAAGAAAATCAGGTGGCAGATGCTTTGGCTACATTATCATCAATGTACCAAGTAAATTTCTACAACGAAGCACCAATCATAAGGATGGATCGTAGAGACAAACCAGTTGTATGCGCATCAGTCGAAGAAGGACTTGACAACAAACCTTGGTTCTACGACATCAAGCGATACCTCGAAGAGCAAGAGTATCCAGAAAATGTCTCGCACACCGACAAGAGGACCCTCAGAAGATTGGCATCCCAGTTCTTCCTCAGTGGAAATACCCTCTACAAAAGAAATTATGACATGGTCCTGCTCAGATGTGTGGATAAACATGAAGCGGACATGCTCATCAAAGAAATCCACGAAGGATCTTTTGGAACCCATGCTAATGGGCATGCAATGGCAAAGAAAATCTTAAGGGCGGGCTACTATTGGTTAACCATGGAAGCTGACTGTTTCCACCATGCCAAGACTTGTCACAAGTGCCAGATTTACGCCGACAAGGTGCATGTGCCACCAACTCCACTGAACGTCATGACTTCACCTTGGCCTTTCTCTATGTGGGGCATAGACATGATTGGAATGATCGAGCCCAAAGCGTCAAATGGACATCGCTTCATCCTCGTTGCCATCGACTACTTCACCAAATGGGTAGAAGCAGCTTCGTATGCAAACGTAACCAAACAAGTGGTAGCCCGATTCATCAAGAGGGAAATCATTTGCCGTTATGGTACTCCCCACAAAATCATTACCGATAATGGGGCAAACCTAAACAACAAGACAACGAAGGAGTTATGTAAAGATTTCAAGATTGAGCACCATAATTCCTCCCCTTACCGACCAAAGATGAACGGTGCGGTAGAAGCAGCCAATAAGAACATAAAGAAGATCATCCAAAAGATGGTGACAACATATAAGGATTGGCATGAGATGCTTCCCTTTGCGCTACATGGCTACAGAACAGCCATTCGCACTTCAACTGGGGCAACCCCCTTCTCCTTAGTATACGGTATGGAAGCTGTTCTCCCCGTAGAGGTGGAAATTCCTTCGCTAAGGGTCTTGATGGAAACCAAGCTAGAAGAAGCTGAATGGGTCCAAACAAGGTTCGACCAACTGAATCTCATAGAGGAGAAGCGTCTGACGGCAATATGTCACGGACAACTCTATCAAAGGAGGCTCAAGAGAGCATTCGACAAGAAGGTCCGTCCTCGAGAATTCAAAGAAGGAGACCTAGTGCTCAAGAAGATATTACCTATCCACAAAGACCCCCGAGGGAAGTGGACTCCCAGCTATGATGGGCCGTACGTGGTAAAGAAAGCTTTCTCAGGCGGAGCCCTGATCATCACCACTATGGACGGAGAAGAGTTCCCACTCTCAATAAACTCCGATGCAGTCAAGAGGTATTATACCTAAAGAAAAAAAGAAAAAAGCTCGCTAAATCGAAAACCTGAAAGGGCGGTTTAGGCAATAGAGAGCGTCCTGCTAGATTGAAAACCTGAAAAGGCGGTCTAGGCAAAAATTAAGGACATCAAAAAAGGAAATACACCCCGGTGGATTGAAAAACTCGAAAGAGCGATCCAGGCAAAAGTTAGGGGTTAACAAAAAAAAGAAAGGCAATGACTGCAGCATCCAAGCTCCGGACAAGATTCAAGAGGAGAGGAATCGGTCTCGTCAGCATCTTCCAACAAACAAAAATCTCGAAGTCATAAGGAAATAGCATGTGTTGTGCCAAAACCAACATTTTCTTTTTGCTTTTTCTTGTCTTTCTCTATCTCACTTCTCACTTTGTGTATTTTTTACCCATTCAAGAGGTCAAATCTGCATTGAATAAATTTCCTTTTTGTTATTTTATGTTCTCGGTAGCTCATAAAATTTTGTTTTATTCATGATGAAAATGCTTTAAAACATGGGAAATAAACAAGAGAATTTTCTTCCAAAAAAGAGAAAAAAAACAAACAAACTTTGCTTTATTTTGAATCTTCGTGAATTCTGAAAGAATTGCGGTAGTTCCTACCAAAATATTGCACCAAAAGACTTACGCTCCTTAGCAAAGGCAAGTGTGTAGCTCGCGGCACGCGGAGCGCAAGAACCCCCAAGGGTTAGGAGGAGCAAAATTCCCCAGTAAACACCCTAAACATCCAAACATCAACCAAGGCTGGATATCGATCATGCTTCCAAAATGATCCTTATATCCCCATAAGCCAAACCTCATTGATACTCCCCAGGGAGTCTCAACCCCAAACAAAAGTCCAATCATTATTGGCAAACCCACACAAATCTTCGGGCTTAGGCTCGAACTACACCGGTTTTGATCCCATTTGGGTATGTAGGCAAAGGACCTTGTCCTTCCAAACCGACCAACCAAAAACCAACAAAAAAGAGAGCCCAACCACAACCACAACCACAAACAAGACCGACTTTGCTCGGCACCCCATCAACATCCCACACATCATGCATAACACAATTCATGCATATACAAATTATACACATGCATTTCATTTCATAAATCATGCATCCTCAACAAGGATTCTCCAGTGAGTATCACATATTCACCAACATCCATTAACATTCAACCAGGGGCACCTATTTAGGGTAAGACCGCAGCTCGTTAGGAATCGACATTCAGAAGCAGTGCCTGAATAAGATCACCTAGCTTAGGTATCGACCTCTAGAAGCAGTACCTAGATAAGATCACCTACCTCAATGTTCCACCTCTAGAAGCAGTACCTAGAGTAAACTTCCATCTTAGGTATCGACCTCTAGTGACATCCTAGAGTAGATCACCTACATCCATGTTCGACCTCTAGAAGCAGTACCTAGAGTAGATCACCTACCTCAACGTTCCACCTCTAGTGACAGTGCCTAGAGTAAATCACCATCCTCAGGAATCGACCTCTAGAAGCAGTGCCTAGATAAGATTACCTCCATCCCCCAATGGATCTACCTCCAGTGTTAGCGGCTGGATACGATCAACCTTTACCAACCATTGCATTTGCATTTCGCGAAGGACAAAATTCGGGTCCTTCTTTTTACTTAATTGATCTTCGCAAAGAGTTCATGAGATGCCCTCGGCACTCACGCACTCTATGCGAAGACACAATTAAGTAGGGGCAGCTGTAGTACCCTAATTTTGTCCTACGCATTTTAAAACAAAAATCAAAAAAAATCAAAGAGGGGAAAAAAGTCAAAAGTCAACAAAAGTCAACAGAAAAGTCAACATTTCAAAATTGAGGACTTCGCACTGCGAAGGTCACTTCGCACTGCGAAGTCTGCGATTTTTCTGCAGATTTTTGGTTTCCTTGATTTAATTCCAGAATTTGTTGCATATCATTTCCACAATTATTTTAAGTAGCATTCATGGCTAATTGGGCCAAGCAAAACCAGGATTGAAGGACTTGCCATTAATGCCAAGGTTGGAAGCTTTTTCTTCCAACCTAGCATGTGACAAGCAAGTGGGCTTGCCCTTGGGCAGCTCTAGTCCCTCCCATGTGACCTGCTAACCACCACAAGGTTGCCAGCCACCTGCTTGAGGACTTTCCTCCTGCTTGTTCCCCCCAAAACCAGTCAAACCAGCTGGATTTTTTCACTTGAAAAGCCATGATTGCCTACTCTGTTTTGCAGCAGCTTTTCACCCTCTCACACCAGCCAATTATAGCCTTTTTCATCCCTCAATCTCTGCACATTACAGTGCACGTTTTCATTGATCAACCATTGAGATTGCAAGGATTGATCCCCAAGCATTAGCCAATTGCAATTCAGCTTTGTTCTTCATCATTACCTTCTAGAATTGGTTGAATTTGTGGCTGAAGTCAGGCTGAATCTTGCCCCTTGGTACAAGGCAAGGTTGCCTCTATCCATTAGCATTTAATGCAAAGGGATTCAGCTTGATCTTAGCCACAAATCAGCTGAATTTTGGGATTGTGTAATGATGAGAAAGATTTGGTTTTGGCCTATAAATAGAAGGCAATGCCCAAGGATTCAAAGACAGTTAACAACAGCATTTCAAGAGCAGAAACTCTACTCATTTTAGCCTACAAAACTCCAGAAAATAACCAGAAACAATCAATCCAACACAAAGCTTTCCAAAGTTCCAAAACCATCACCAATATTCAAACCTCTTGTGAAAGCTTTCAATCAAATCAAATCAAGTGCAGCTGGAGCTTTGCTAAGGAGTTCTGTAAGTTTCTAAGCACTTATCTTGCATTTATAATTGTGTTTGCATAGCTATTTTGGCTCAAAACTATTTGATTCTAAAAAACCCCTTTTGAATTTCAAAGAAATCCCAAGGTTTTCAAAACATCAAAACTGGTTTGTCCAACCTTTTTCACCCCAAAAACTCAAAGTTTTTCACCCACCTATAAGGTCCTGAGTGTGTTCAGAAGTTGTTTCTGAACAAAAGTTCAGAAACAGCTTCTGAACCCAAAATTTTGCATGCTTCGCAGTGCGAAGTCATGGTCGCAGTGCGACCATGACAGAACTCAGAATCTGAGTTTTTGAGTCAAAACAACCAATTTTTGAGGTTCTAGCCCCAGAGCTCAGAACCTAAGAGTTTTTAAACCCATGTCTTTCAAACCATAACAAGGTTTTTGCATAATTTTGGCAAAATCACAAGTTCGTATGACCATTTTGTGGATAACTTGCAAAGCAAGTTATGTTCCCAAACTTTCAAAACCACATGAACAAACAAGCTATGTTCATCTTTTCAATCTAAACTTGAACAATAAATATTGTTCATGATGTTCAAAACTCAAAGATGAACATACACCGTTTACGTTCGCATTTTCGCAAAATGAGACGAACTTGCGCGTTTTTTAGCAAATTTGCTAAACCTTCCCATTTTGGGTTTTCAAACCATATGTTTTGACATACCTTGGGATTTCTAAAAGATTCAACCCAAAAACATGAATGAAAAAGGGATGGTGTGACGTATGTCTCTCCATCGCCCCGATTGTACGAATGCGTGACGTATGTCTCGTCGCTCGGACAATCGTCATTCCCCTTTTTTCAATATGTACAACCCTAACCAAACCAAATCTTGGCCCCTTGTGGTCAATCCAAGCCTTTTGGTCCCCCGTTGGCCATTAGACTCAACCCCTCGACTCGTTTGAGTCCACTCGGTCAATGTTCGACTCGTCCGAGTCCATTGTACCCGTTCTTGATCTCAGTAGATCAATCGAACAATCGCCCGACTCTTTGGAGTCCACTCGGTCAATGTTTGACTTGTATGAGTCCATTGCACCTCTCTTGGTCCCATAGCGACCAATTCAACCCTTTAACCTAACGGACGTACCTTTTAACAATTCTAATGTGATTCACGAACAAACGCTTAATAAGTCTCCAAGCGCGAGCATACAAGCTACGTTTTAATCGCAAGAATTCGGTTAAAACATCGTCCATTTAAAATCAACCAACACATGTACGTTTTTCTACCAAAGAACTACGTACGCTTTGAATTCTCCGACTACCGGGAGATACGTAGGAGCAAGATCGACATCTTGTCAAGCGCAATAATAAAAACTTTTTTCTTTCTTTCGTTTGTTTTTATCTCTTTTTCCCCCCTTTTATTTATGTTTTTAACATGAATGAACATGCACGCAAAGTATTAAAAAAAACAATTCAAGCTTTAAACCAAATAGAAGGTTCCCGTTGAGTACAACGGACGTGAGGGGTGCTAATACCTTCCCCTTGCGTAATCGACTCCCGAACCCGATAATGGTTGCGATGACCAAATCTTTATCCTCATCGTCAAAGGGTTTTATTATCGTTTCCCTTTTTTCAAAAAAAAACTTAAGGGTTTATCAACGTTCCCTTTACACAAAAACTTTGGTGGCGGCTTCACAAAGGCCCTCCGAGCGTTTGCGAACGACCTCGGAGGATTTGCGCGTCTTTTTCCCGAGGAAAAAAACTAGGTGCGCACAGTCGTCAGTGGCAGTTCGGAACAACCCGAACAGCTGACTTTTCCCATTTTATTTCCTTGTCGTCAATGGCAGGTCGGATTTCAAACCGACAGTTGACATTTACTTTCTTGTCGTCAATGGCAGGTCGGCACAACCCGACAGTTGACATTTTACTTTCTTGTCGTCAATGGCAGGTCGGATTTCAAACCGACAGTTGACATTTACTTTCTTGTCGTCAATGGCAGGTCGGAACAAACCGACAGTTGACATTTATTTCTTTGTCGTCAATGGCAGGTCGGATTTCAAACCGACAGTTGACATTTTATTTTCTTGTCGTCAATGGCAGGTCGAAACAAACCGACAGTTGACATTTATTTCCTTGTCGTCAATGGCAGGTCGGCACAACCCGACAGTTGACATTTTACTTTCTTGTCGTCAATGGCAGTTCGGAATTCAACCCGAACAGTTGACATCTCTTTTTATTTCCTGTCCTCAATGAACAGTTCGGCAACAACCCGAACAGCTAACATTTACATTCAATCCTTGTCGTCAGTGGCAGTTCGGCAACAACCCGAACAGCTGACATTTTACCCCTTTTGGTTCCCGTGGTTAATTGCCCACTCTCCCCAGTGAACAGTTCGGCAATAACCCGAGCGGCTAACCTTTTTCCCCAGTGGAACACTATCCCCAATAGAGTTGGATCCCGTTTCTTTAACGAACCCGGGTATCCCTTTGTCTCTGTTTATCCCCAATCAGGTCATCTTTGCCGTCTTGCATTTATACTTGCATCACATGCATTCATAACATTGCATACATGGCATCGCATCCATAATGTTTTACTGTCCAAAATTGGTCAAAAAATGGTGTACTCTGTATTTAAGTTTCTTCGACCCGTCGAATCAAAATTTCGCTTTTTAATCTCCGTAGCGAAGAAACTTAAATAGGGGCATCTGTCATACCCCATTTTTTGACCTATTTTCGTCTCGTTTTACTCATTGCCTCGTTTTTCTCATTTTTAAAAAAAACCGAGAATTTTCGTCGTTTCAGACGAAATTTCGGCAGGGAGGTATTTTAAAATACCTCATGTCAATTTTTGTTTCGTTTATTAATTTTATTTTTTTTTATCACTTTTTATTTCAGTTTTTTATTATCATTAATTTTATTATTACCATATTTACCATTTATTTATTTTTTTTATTATTATCATTATTATTATTTTACTATTATTATTATTATTTTTTATTTTTGCATTTTTGTCCAAAGTCCAAGTCCAAGTCAACAAACACAGCCACACTGCAGCGCCCCTTTCACCAGATTTTTTCATCATTTTTCATCATCACAAAATCTGCAAAATCCTCCCACATTAATGCTTGCAGAAATCTTATCCCAAATCTGCAGAAAACCAACTTGCAAGTTAATGAGTCAATAAGCTGCTCAAGCAGCTCAACACCAGTTCTATAAAACAAGGATCAAGCACACATGAAAACGGGGGGAAGAATTTTTAATAAAACAGATTTTTTAACAACACAAAACAACACAAACAGCAAACTACTTCCCCCTACCACACACAAACACGTTTTCCTCTCCTCCTCTAGCAACCCAACAGCAACAACACAACAGCCCCTAACAGTACCAAACACGCAGCAAACACACACCACAAGCACGCACGTCCTAGTACCACACCGCACAACACCACCAGCAACAAACACGTCCCAGCCCTAACACCACTTAACCCAAACCCACAACCTAACACTAACACAAGCACACGGCCTAGCACGAAACCCACACGGCCTAGCACGAAACCCACACAAAAACACACGCAACACAACATCAACCCAGCACTAACCCACTCACACGACACACACACGCGTTCCTACAAGCCATACACGCACGCACACAACACCAAAAGCCAGCACAAGGCCGAACCATAAACAAAAGAAAGGTAGTTTTTCTTTTTTTTTAAAAGCTAGATCTACTCTTTTCTAGAGATTTTTTGAGAAAAATAGTGTTGGATTTGGGATGAGAAGAGAAAAGGATGTGAGAAAAGGTGTCTTTTTTTTAAGAAAGGGAGAATTTTTGCTCTCCGGCGCGGTGGCGCCGCCGTTTAGGCCGGCGGCCACCACGCCGGAATACCTCACATGGCTGAGCAAAAAGGAGAGAGGGGAGAGGAAGAGAGAGTTCGGTTGAGAGATGAGAGAAAGAGAGAGAAAGAAAAGTTGGAAATGAAAGAAAAATGAAGGGAAAGGGTATATATACCCCTCCCTGATTCGGTGTGTGTGGGTGTACGCGTTAGCGTGCACCCTCGCCCCCTCAGACCACCTGATTTAAATCACACGGCCCTGGCTTATTCCCCCTGTGATCAGATCAGGGCCATCTGATTAATCAGACGGCCCAGATCAATTTACGTTGGCCCAATGCAGTTTGGGCCTTTTTCTTTCAATCTGATTTATTTTTCACTTCTTGCACCCCCAGTTTTATTTTTACACCTCCTTTTTTATTTCTTTTATTTTTTCTTTGCAATTTTATTTTCCTTTTATTATTATTTCCTTTTATTTGTTCTTTTATTTTTAACATCCCATTTATTTACTTATCATATCATCTCATGCATTTTATTTTTTTATTTCTAATTGTTCATTTTATTTTGCATTTTTTTATGGCATTAGCATATACATTAGGAACAAAATGTTTAAGTATGCATTGCATTATTTTTCATTTTTCTTAGTTTAATTCATAATCAAAAAACAAAAATCTTTTTATTTTTGATCCAACAATTGTCTTTTATTATCTCGCGTTTAGTTTATTTTATCGCACTTAATTTCTTTTTTAACTCCAAGAAAAAATCATAAAAAACCAAAAACATTTCAAATATTCAAAAACTTCATCAAAAATATTCTTCATTAACAAAGCCTTGGATTTCAAACCAAGCAATTTTCTTTTAATCAAACTTCAATCAATCTTAATCATATTAGACTTTATTTTTGCAATTAAAATCAATCAAACTTCACTCACTCGCCACTTTGGCTCATTTTATCTTTCACAAACATTTTCAAGCTTTAAAATCAACATAACAAATCACTCGGCGTTTTTTTATCCCGAACTACATCGGTTTTGATCCCATTTGGGTATGTAGGCAAAGGACCTTGTCCTTCCAAACCAACCAAACAAAAATCAATGAAAACAACAAAAACATTTTCTTTCTTTTTTTTTTTTTAACATAAACAACAAGCTTGTTCATTTTGGTTGCAACAACTAATTTGAACAATCAATTAACTTTTTCATTTGAGTTCTAAAAACGAGCGTTTTGACAGTTTATACTTTTTTTCTTAAAATTCAAGCGAAACTTGAATGAAAAAGGGTGGTTTGACGTATGTCTCTCCTTTCCCCGATCGGATAAACACTTGACGTATGTCTCGTTGCTTAGACGATCGTCATTCTTTTCTAGCTTCCCCAAAAATACGTTTTCTCAATTTCAAACAAAACTTGAATGAAAAAGGGTGGTTTGACGTATGTCTCTCCTTTCCCCGGTTGTACGAATGCTTGACGTATGTCTCGTTGCTCGGACAATCGTCATTCTATTTTCAACGCGTCCAACGCACTTTAACCTTTCTTGGTCCCTCGCGACCAATTTGAACCTTTCTTGGTCCCTCGCGACCAAATTTGAACCTTTCTTGGTCCCTCGCGACCAATTTGAACCTTTCTTGGTCCCTTGTGACCAATCCAACTTTTCTTGGTCCCTCGCGACCAAATTTGAACCTTTCTTGGTCCCTCGCGACCAAATTTGAACCTTTCTTGGTCCCTCGTGACCAATTTGAACCTTTCTTGGTCCCTCGTGACCAATCCAACTTTTCTTGGTCCCCCGTGACCATTTTAAACTTTTCTTGGCCCCCGTGGTCAATTCAAACATTGTACGCCTCCGTGCGTTTGTCATTTTGGCCCTTGTGGTCAATCCGAACCTTTTCGCGCCTTCGCATGTTATTTTCAAACCTTTCACGCCTCTGTGCGTCTGTCTTTTTTTCCCCCTTAAAACATTCACGCCTTGCGCGAGTTCATCGCCTTAGCGTCCATCTTTCATCATGTTAAAGCTTTGTACGTCTTCGTACGTTTTAAAACCTTTGTTCAAGTCCGAGTGCAAATCCTTTTTATCAAAACATTTACCTTTACGCATTGTCGTCAGTGGCCAGTTCGGCAACAACCCGAACAGCTGACATTTACTTTTCCATTTCCCGTCGTCAATGGCAAGTTCGGCAACAACCCGAACAGTTGACATTTACTTTCATTACTTTCTTTTTTTCAAACTTTTTTCGCTCGGACGCGATCAAATCTTTTTTTAACTAAAACGAACCAGCGTACAAACTTTTTTCAAGAACTACGTACGCTTTGAATTCTCCGACTACCGGGAGATACGTAGGAGCAAGATCGACATCTTGTCAAGCCCGTTAATAAAAAATCTTTTTTCTCTTTTCTCTTTCGTTTGTTTTTATCTCTTTCTTCACCTCACATTATATTTTCTTTTTCCTTTATATATATATGATCAAGCGTGCAAGCAAAACGTCAAAAGACATTTTAAGCCTAAAGTCAACTAAGAGGTTCCCGTTGAGTACAACGGATGTGAGGGGTGCTAATACCTTCCCCTCGCATAATCGACTTTCGAACCTAAAATCTCTTTCAAGGTAATTTCGAACTTTTTTCCTTTTTCCCCGAAAAATTAAAAGTTCAGTCGTGATTTAAAATTAGTGATTCAATGCTTCCCAATAGCTTGATATCCGAAATTCGACGCGACAACTGTCCTTATTGCTAAATTCTGACACTCATAGAGAAGCATTAATGAGAGTCTTGGACCAAGCCTTCGTGGAACACGACATAACCATTGGCCAATTCGGAGGCATTGTCGGAAACATCACTATTTGCAATAACTTGAGCTTCAGTGATGAGGAACTCCCCGAACAAGGAAGGCACCACAACCTGGCATTACACATATCGGTGAATTGCAAGTCCGATGCTTTATCAAACGTACTTGTGGACACCGGGTCTTCTTTGAATGTAATGGCCAAAACAACTCTTGACCAGCTCTCCTACCAAGGGACCCCCATGAGACAAAGTGGGGTAGTTGTTAAAGCCTTCGATGGCTCGAGGAAATCAGTGATTGGGGAGGTGGATTTACCTATTACAATCGGACCATCTGTTTTCCAAATTACCTTCCAAATAATGGATATACAAGCAGCGTACAGTTGTTTGTTAGGCCGACCGTGGATCCATGAGGCCGGGGCAGTGACATCCACACTGCATCAAAAGCTAAAATTTGTGAAGAATGGAAAGCTAATAACTGTGGAGGAGAGGAAGCTCTGTTGGTAAGCCATTTGTCGGCTTTCTCTTTCATTGGTGCTGATAATGTTGATGGGACGTCATTCCAAGGTCTTTCCTTAGATGATGAGAATACCGCAAAGAGTGAGGCATCCATGTCTTTCTTCAAGAGTGCACAAATAGCGGTGCAAAATGACTTGCTTCCGGATTGGGGAAAGTTGATAAGTCCGCCGGAGCACAAGCATAGAGAAGGGTTGGGTTTTACTCCAACTACAAGAGTTACCGAGCCAACCACTAGCATTGAACCACTCGAGGACATTTTCCATAGTGCCAATTTCATTCATTCCACAACGGAAGCTAATGCCATCACTGAAGATGGACCTGAAGAAACAACACATCTTCTTGTAACGCCCGGAGGAGCTTGCCGCAATTGGGTTGCTATCGACGTTCCTTCTGTTATTCAGTCTTCAAAGTAATGTGTTTGTTTTATTTATCTTTTTTCAAAAAAATCCCTTCGTCTCGCCCAAGGCGAAGAAGGACTCGTGTAGGGCTTGTTTAATGTACTATCATCAGTCAATGAAAATCGTCGTTTTTATCACGACCTTTACGTTATTTCTACGTTGTTTTTCTTTATTGTCATTTTTCGAAAAAAATGGTAACACAAAAAACCAAAAAAAGTAACAAATACATTTTCTTTTTTTCAATTTCAAAAAAAAAAAATCTGCATTTTTCACTCATTTTACTAAAATCAATCATCCATCATATGCAGACTAAACGTCAATAAACCCGTTGAACACCATAACCCTAGGCTCCCTCCCAACTTTGAGTTCCCTGTTTACGAAGCTGAAGAGGAGGAGGATGAAGAAATTTCGGACGAGATCAAACGCCTATTAGAGCAAGAGAGGAAGACCATTCAGCCTCATGAAGAGGCAGTAGAGGTTATCAACTTGGGTTCTGAAAAAGACAAGAAAGAAATCAAGATTGGGGCAGTGTTGGATGCGTCCGTCAAAGGAAGAATAATCAAGCTTCTTGAAGAATATGTAGACATCTTTGCATGGTCGTATCAAGATATGCCAGGATTGGATCCTGAAATTGTGGAACACCATTTACCTCTGAAACCTGAATGTCCGCCAGTCAAGCAGAAGTTGAGAAGGACTCGCCCTGACATGGCTCTCAAGATCAAAGAGGAAGTACAAAAGCAGATTAATGCTGGATTTCTCATTACATCAGAATATCCTCAATGGTTGGCCAACATAGTGCCTGTTCCCAAGAAGGATGGTAAAGTTAGGATGTGCGTCGACTACAGAGATTTAAACAAAGCTAGTCCAAAAGATGACTTCCCTTTACCCCACATTGACATATTGGTCGACGATACTGCCAAATCCAAAGTATTCTCCTTCATGGATGGCTTCTCTGGATACAATCAGATTAAAATGGCCGTCGAAGATAGAGAAAAGACGTCTTTCATTACACCTTGGGGCACCTTTTGCTATCAAGTGATGCCTTTTGGCTTAACGAATGTGGGTGCTACCTACCAAAGAGGCATGACCACTCTCTTCCACGACATGATACACAAGGAAATTGAAGTATATGTCGACGACATGATTGTCAAATCAGGAACTGAAGAGGAGCATGTCGAGTATTTATTAAAGATGTTTCAACGTCTGAGAAAGTATCGGCTTCGCCTGAACCCTAACAAATGTACATTCGGCGTGAGATCGGGAAAACTCCTAGGTTTCATTGTCAGTCAAAAGGGTATCGAGGTAGATCCCGACAAGATCAAAGCTATCAGAGAAATGCCCGCTCCTCAAACTGAGAAGCAAGTAAGGGGATTTCTAGGACGTTTGAATTACATCTCTAGATTCATATCCCATATGACAGCCACGTGTGGGCCTATCTTCAAGCTGCTCCGCAAGAATCAAGAGGTAGTTTGGACAGAGGACTGCCAGAAAGCCTTTGACAGCATCAAGGAGTATTTGCTAGAACCTCCAATTCTTATTCCCCCATTTGAAGGAAGACCTTTGATCATGTACTTAACTGTGTTGGAGGACTCCATGGGTTGTGTACTCGGACAACAAGACGAGACCGGTAGGAAGGAACATGCCGTCTACTACCTAAGCAAGAAGTTTACAGACTGCGAGTCCCGATACTCTTTACTTGAGAAGACATGTTGTGCACTAGCCTGGGCTGCTAGGCGTCTTCGTCACTACATGCTCAATCATACTACTTGGCTGATATCCAAAATGGATCCAATCAAGTACATCTTTGAGAAGCCTGCTTTAACAGGTAGGATCGCCCGTTGGCAGATGTTGTTATCAGAATATGACATTGAGTGCCACACTCAGAAGGCCATCAAAGCCAGTATTCTTGCCGATCATTTGGCTCATTAACCAATTGAGGATTACCAACCAATTAAGTTTGACTTCCCCGATGAGGAAATCATGTATCTGAAGATGAAGGATTGTGACGAGCCACTACTCGGCGAAGGGCCGGATCCCAAGTCTAGATGGAAGTTAATCTTTGATGGGGCCGTTAATGTATATGGCAATGGAATTTGGGCAGTCATTGTCACTCCCGAGGGCAAACATCTCCCTTTTGCTGCAAGACTATCATTCGACTGTACAAACGATATGGCAGGGTATGAAGCTTGTATCTTGGGAATTGAGGAAGCCATTGATCTAAGGATCAAGAACCTCGACATTTATGGAGACTCAGCTCTCGTGATTAATCAAATCAATGGAGATTGGGAAACTCGCCACACCGGCTTGATTCCTTACAAAGATTATGCAAGACGTTTGCTAACCTTTTTTAACAAAGTCAAGCTGCATCACATTCCTCGAGATGAGAATCAAATGGCAGATGCTTTGGCGACTTTATCTTCTATGTACGAGGTCAGCCGCCGGAATGAGATTCCAACAATCAAGGTTCAACACCTAGAAAGGCCCGCACATGTGTTTGCAGCCGAGGCGGTCATAGATAATAAACCATGGTTCCATGACATCAAATGTTTCCTCCAAAAGCAAGAGTACCCCCACGGGGCATCCAACAAGGATAAGAAGACTCTGCGAAGATTAGCTGGCAACTTCTTTCTAAATGGAGAAGTTTTATACAAGAGGAATTTTGATATGGTACTACTCAGATGTATGGATGAGCAAGAAGCAGATCTGATAATGCATGAGATACATGAAGGTTCCTTCGGGACTCATTCCAGCGGACACACAATGGCTAGGAAGATCTTGAGGGCCGGATATTACTGGATGACCTTGGAAAGCGATTGCTACAAGCATGCCTTGAAATGCCATAAATGCCAAATTTATGCAGACAAGATCCACATGCCACCAACTGCTCTCAATGTCCTCTCTTCCTCATGGCCTTTCTCTATGTGGGGCATTGATATGATTGGCAGGATAGAACCCAAAGCTTCAAATGGGCATCGTTTCATCCTAGTGGCAATTGATTACTTCACCAAATGGGTTGAAGCTGCATCATATGCCAACGTCACCAAACAAGTGGTGGTCCGATTTATTAAGAATCATATCATCTGTCGATATGGCATTCCCAGCAAGATCATCACAGACAATGGGACCAATCTGAATAACAAAATGATGAAGGAGCTATGCGAAGAGTTCAAGATCGAGCATCATAACTCTTCTCCTTATAGGCCTCAGATGAATGGCGCAGTTGAAGATGCAAACAAAAACATCAAGAAAATAGTGCAAAAGATGGTAGTCAAGACTGGCATGAGATGTTACCATATGCCTTACACGGGTATCGTACTTCAGTGCGTACATCAACAGGGGCGACCCCTTTCTCTTTAGTATACGGCATGGAAGCAGTGCTCCCCGTAGAGGTCGAAATCCCGTCATTGAGAATTTTGATGGAAGCTAAGTTGTCAGAGGCTGAATGGTGTCAAAGCAGATACGATCAGTTGAACTTAATTGAAGAAAAACGTATGATCGCTTTGTGTCATGGACAACTGTATCAAAAGAGGATGAAACAAGCTTTTGACAAGAAGGTTCGTCCCCGTGAAGTCAAAGAAGGAGACCTCGTGCTCAAAAGGATCTTATCCTTTCAACCCGATTCTAGGGGCAAATGGACGCCTAACTACGAAGGCTCGTATGTCGTCAAGAGAGTTTTCTCCGGAGGAGCCTTGATTCTCACAACAATGGACGGCGAGGATTTTCCGTGTCCTGTGAATTCCGATGTAGTCAAGAAATACTTTGTCTAAAAACAAAAGAACAGCTCGGTAAGTCGAAAACCCGAAAGGGCGGCTTAGGCAAAAATGAGCGTCTCGGTGGACTGAAAACCTGAAAAGGCGGTCCAGGCAAAAATTAGAGACATAAAACAGAAATAATCATCCTGATAGGTCAAAAATCTGGAAGGACGACCTATGCAAAAATTAAGGATCAAAAGACAAAGTAACTACATCGGATTGGCCATGATTCGTTTGGGGCACATCAATTGTCTAGAGACTCCGAATCTGAAGCATCCGAACAGGGGATTCAAAGTTGTTAGCGATAATAGCGGTTATTGTGTTCAATGTACCCTCCCTTTATATTTACCATTTTTTTTCAAAATTTGTAAGATCCGTGGAGCCACGCCCTTGGCAGGCCACCACCCCATTAATAAATTTTCTTCCCAGCGAAGTCTTTTGCCTTTTATAAAAAAATCCCATTTATTCTATTTATTTTTTGATGGTAGTACTTAAAACAAAACTTTTTCAGAAAAATCATCATAAATCTTTTATAAAACATAAACAACAAACACATTCTCTCTGAATAATCAAAGTGTGCGCCAATATCTATCCTGAGAACGGATAAAACTTCGCAGGTCGAGCATGGTCAATTGCTAAAAGGATTTCCCTAGCAAGGTCATCAGTGAATCAAAAGGGAATATCCCCAATGAATCGAGAACCCGAAAGGACGATTCATGCAAAGATTAGCCAACCAAAACATAAGCATCCCCGGCGGAATCACCAGTTCTTCTCCCCAGCGGATTAGCACGATTTCCCCAGTGGATTAACAATCTCCCCATGAGGTGTTTATTCCTCATCGGTTGTTGCGGCTTTACCCCATCAATATTTTGATGTGTCCCCTGTGGCCTCATCCCCGATGAAGATTACCAAGTGTTTGTAATGCGACGTCGGTCCACTTTTCATCTTACCGGTCTAATCTTGTCTCATCAAGTTTATCGGTCATACAATCGATCAAGTCAATCTTTTTCTCCAAGTGTCATCCCCAGTGTGTCTGGTCCAGTGATGTCACCTCCTTTATGCCAAGTGGCAGTTCTTTAACGAACAGTTTGTGCATCCTTCATCATATCCTTATACCAAGGGGCAGTTCTTTAGCGAACAACTTGTGTATCCCCAGTGCAAGTCAATCCTTCGTATATTCATACAACATTCCCAGTGAAAGTCATATAAATCATGCTATCATTCATACATTCATGCATATACACATCCATGCATACAACATACAACAATATCATTCATACATGGCTGCATTAACCACCATGAGTCTCACCAATCAATCATAAATAATTTGTAACCTTCCTTTTCCCAAGTGTCATCCCCAGTGTGTCTGGTCCAGAGATGTCACCCTCTTTTTTCCAAGTGGCAGGTTCTACAAACGAACAGCTTGTGCATTTTTATCTTGTTGCCAAGTGGCAGGTTCTACAAACGAACAGCTTGTGCATTTTTATCTTGTTGCCAAGTGGCAGGTTCTACAAACGAACAACTTGTGCATATTCCCCCAGTGTTGTTGCCAAGTGGCAAGTTCTACAAATGAACAGCTTGTGCATCTTTTATCATGTCATTATTGCCAAGTGGCAGGTTCTTCAAATGAACAGCTTGTGCATATTCCCCAGCGTTATCGCCAAGTATCAAGTTCAACAAATGAACAGCTTGAGCGTATCTTTATTTTGTCTTTGTGTCAAGTGGCAAGTTCTTTAACGAACAGCTTGTGCATCTTTTCTCCCCAGCTGAAGTGGCAGTTCTGTAATGTGCAGTTTGCCAGCAGCATCCCCAGTGTCGTCAGTGGCTAGTTCGGCAATATCCCGAACAGCTGACATTCATCTTTGGCCCTTGTAGTTAGTGGCTAGTTCGGCAGTAACCCGAACAGCTGACGTTTGTTTTTTGTTTCCTGTGGCTAGTTGCCCACTTTCCCCAGTGATAGTTCGGCAATATCCCAAACGGCTAACATTTGTCCCCAGTAAAGAGACTTTGTCTTTTCCCGAGTAAAGTGCTTGTTCCCCATTGAAGTACTCACTCCTCAGTGAAGTCATCGGTCTTCATTAAGCTATCTATACAATGATAGTAGACCTTGCCTTTTTCTTCTTGTATTTTACCTTCATTAAGCTACCATCACAACGGTAGTAGGTAAAATCCCCAGTGTCGGTCTTCTTTAAGCTATCTATACAATGATAGTAGACCTTGTCTTTACATTTACATATTTACCTTCATTAAGCTACCCCCACCACGGTAGTAGGTAAAATGTTTTCAAACAGAATTCTCCAGATAAAGCATACCCCATGCATTTTCTTTCATCCATTAAGGTTGGATATCAATCAATTTTCAAAGTGATCCCTATATCCCCAGTAATGTCGCAAACCTTGTCTTTTCTTCTTATATTTTACCTTCATTAAGCTACCATCACGACGGTAGTAGGTAAAATAGTTTCCCAGTGAATAGTAGACTTTGTCTTCTCTTCTTACATTTTACCTTCATTAAGCTACCATCACAACGGTAGTAGGTAAAATGGAATCCCTAGTGAGGCCATTGTGGGCGAAGTCTTTTCTTTTTATGTTACCCTTTTCTAAGCTATCAGCCATATACTTACCTGTCATATCCCCCAGTAAGGTCATCTGTCTTTATTAAGCTATCCGTACACCGATAGTAGGCAGTGTCTTTTTCTTTTACCTTATTTCAAGCTATCGTCTACACGATAGTAGCAGAACAAGGTGGAATCCCCGGTGAAGCCACCAATGTAACCTTGGTCTTTTGTCTTTATTAAGCTATCATTCTGAATCAATATGGTAGTAGGCAACCCTTTCCCCAATGGAACCATGTTACCCCCAGTAGAGTCGGATCCCGTTTCTTTAACAAACCCGGGTATCCCTTTTGTTTCATTTCATCCCCAGTCAAGTCATCTTTGCCGTCTTTGCATTCATACGTGCATTACGAGCATTCACAGCATTGCATGCATACATCCATAGCATTTTCAATTCAAGAAAAATTTAGTCAAAAATGGTGTACTCTGTATTTAAGTCTCTTCGACCCGTCAAATTCAAAATTTCACTTTTAATCTCCGTGGCGAAGAAACTTAAATAGGGGCATCTGTCATACCCCATTTTTTGACTCATATTTTTCTTTGTTTATTATTCTTTTATTATTCATTAGTTCACTGTAATTTTCAATTTCTTACCTTTTATTATCTTTATTATTTCATCTTCATTTTTAGATTTTTATTTATTAATATTTATTACCATTATCATTACTATTATTATTATTATTATCATTTCTATTATCACTATTGTTATTATTATCTTTTTTCATTTATATTATTATTATTATTACCTTTTCATCAATGTTATTAATTTTATCTTTTTCATCATCATTATTATTATCATCTTTATTACTATTATCATTATTATTTTTGTTTCCATTATTACTTTTATTATTACCATTACTATTATTAGTATTTGTTTTATTGTTTTATTTTAAAAGAAAATAAAAAAAAAAACAAAAGGGGAGTTCGCAGAGCAAAGTTCCCATCGCTCTGCGAACTCTGCGATTTTTTTGCAGATTTTAATTTCTTTGATTTATCTTTCTTTTGTTTTCATTATAGTTATTATTAATATCATCTATCATTATTATTACCACTGTTATTGTCAATTTTGGTTGTGAGATTCAGCAAAGCAAGAAATTAAACATGTGACATTAAAGGTTAAGGTGAGAAGGTTTTTGTTCCAACCAAGCATGTGCCAAGCAAGTTGGCTTGCCCTTGGGCAGCTCTCATCCCTCCCAATTGCCTGCAATCTGCCCCTGAGCTTTCCAGCCAGCAGCTTGCTCGTTTTTCTTCCTTCTTTCTCCACCAAAACCAGTCAACACAGCTGCACATGGCTTGCCCAAAGACCATGAGTGCTGCCCTGTTTCAGCAGCTTTTCTTCCCTTCTCACACCAGCCCACATGTTCCTTTTGCTTCCCCCAACCTCAGCACATCACAGCCCATGTTTTTCTTGCTTGACCCCTCAAGATTGCAAGGATTGATCCCAAGGGACAGCCCAATTGCAAACAGCCCTGTTTTCACACTTTTTCATCATTTTTGCTGTCAAGATCACCTTCATTAATGGCTGGATTTGGCCAAAGTCTTGACCAAGATTGCAAGGCAATGTCACCTCTTCCCTTTTGCATTAAATGCAAAGCAAATAGCCTGGTTTTTAGCCCACAGAACAGCTGGGCTCTATAGATTTTCCATCATTGCAATGGATCCTCATTTTTGCCTATTTAAGGAATGCATTCCATAAGGATTCCCACAGAATTGAACCATTCAATACACAGAATTTTAGAGCAAAAACATAGTTCTTCCAGCAAGAAAACACCAGTGTTACTATCATCCATTCATCAACATTTCAAACCTTGCAAAATTTACAACCATTCAAGTCCTTTCCTATCTCTTGCATCTCAAGCCATTGCTAGGAGTTTGTAAGTCATTCTAACCTTTTATATTTCATTTGCATGCTATTTGCATCTGTTTTAATTCCTGTTTGATTCAGCATTTTTCTGCATCACTAGTGTTTGTTAAAAAACTCATTTTTCATTAAAACCACTTTTGAAACTTCAAAGGAATCTCAAATTTGCAAACCACCAAATTGATTTGTTTTAAACCTTTTCATGCTAATTTTCAAAGCTTTTTAATCCCCCTTAAGGTTCTGAAGATTGTTCAGAAGCAGCTTCTGAACAGAAGTTCAGAAGCAGCTTCTGAGTTCAGTTTTTTCGCGGATTTCGCAGAGCAAAGTCATGGTCGCTCTGCGACCATGACAGAACTTGGGTTCGTAGAGCCAAGTTCAGGTTGCTCTGCGAAAATGGCAGAACTCAGGATCTGAGTTCATGCTTCTAAAAAACCAATTTTTGAGGTTCTAACCTAAAGATTCAGAACCTAAGAGAATTAAAACTCATTTTATTCAAAACATAACAAAAGTTTTGCATATTATTGGAAATTTCACAAGTTTGAGAAATAATTTTTGGATAACTTGCGAAACAAGTTATGTTCATTAACTTTCAAAATCAAACTCGAGCAATAAGCCATGTTCATTATTTTCAAAACCAATCTTGAACAACAACCTTGTTCATGAATTTTAATCAAACGTGAACTTGAGCCGAACTTGTTCATTTTTCAAAATCAAAATTGAATTTGAGCCGAACTTGTGCATTTTACAAACTTATGCATCTTTTCATGAACTTGTTCATTTTTCAAACTTGAATAACACTTGTTCTTGAGTTCCAATAACTTGAGCAACAAGCTATGTTCATTATTTTCAACAAACTTGAACAACAAATTTGTTCATGGTTTTCAACAAACTTGCTTAAAGTTCCAACACGCGTGAACAATGCTTGTTTTTTTTTTTGCATCATAAGCTTGAAACAAACTTGTTCATCCTTTCAAAATTTGAACAACATTTGCTCAAGGTTGCAACAACTAATTTGAGCAACAAAATTTTCCTTAGGTTTTTAAACCAAGTGTTTTGTTCCTTTTTGAGATTTCTTTGAGTTTCAACAAAAACTTGAATGAAAAAGGAGTGGTTTGATGTATGTCTCTCCATTCCCCGGTTGCACGAATGCTTGACGTATGTCTCGTTGTTCGGGAAATCGTCATTCTATTTTCAACGCGTCCAACGCGCTTTACCCTTTTATTGGTCCCCCGTGACCAATTCAGCCTTTCTTTGATCCCTCGTGGTCAATTTAAACTTTACTTGGCCCCCGTGGTCAATTTAAACCTTTTTACGCCTTTGCGCGTTTTCCAACGGATACCATCGCCCTAGTGCGAGTCCGTCCTTTTTCATTTAAAACTTTTTACGCCCGTGCGCGTTTTCAAACGGATACCATCGCCCGAGCGCGAGTCCGTCTTCTTTTTTTATCAAATCGTTTTTACCTTCATTAAGCTACCCTCATAACGGTAGTAGGTTAAAACTTTTTATCGGTCTTCATTAAGCTATCCATACAACGATAGTAGACCGCGTTTCCTTTTTTCACTAAACTCTTTCGCCCGGACGCGATCAAATCTTTTTCATAATTAAAATCAACCAACATACAAACTTTTTATACAAAGAACTACGTAAGCTTTGAATTCTCCATCGCACCGGGAGATACGTAGGAGCAAGATTCACATCTTGTCAAGCACATTAATAAAAAAACTTTCTTTTTCCCCTTATATATTTTTCTTTTTTCCTCTTACATATTCAAGCACGCAAGCAAAACTTTAAAAACATTCTAGCCTTAGCTAACTTGGAGGTTCCCGTTGAGTACAACGGATGTGAGGGGTGCTAATACCTTGCCCTGGCATAATCGACTCCCGAACCCAAAATCTCTAACATTATGGTAATTTCGAACTTTTTCCCCTTTTTCCCCGAAAAATTAAAAGTTCAGTCGTGATTTAAAATTAGTGATTCAACGCTTCTCGATAGCTTGATATCCGAAATTCGACGCGACACCAAGGAAGGAGAAAGATCCGGGGAAAGTTACATTACCGGTATCTATAGGCAATGTGAATGTCGGTAAGGCACTCATTGATCTTGGCTCAAGTATCAACTTAATCCCACTCTCCGTTGTCAAAAGGATTGGTGATTTGGTTGTGAAACAGACAAATTTGACGTTGCAACTGGCCGACAAATCTGTCACACGTCCATTGGGAATAGCTGAAGATGTCTTGGTAAAAGTAGACAAATTTCTGTTTCCCATTGACTTTGTGGTGATGGATATCCTGAGGATGATGATGTGCCACTGATTCTTGGAAGAACATTTATGCAAACGGCAAGAATGATGATTGATCTTGACGGAGGTTTAATGAAAGTCCGTGTGGACGATGAAGAAGTCAATTTCAACATCAATGAAGCTATGAAGTACCCTAGTGATAAAGGTGCATGTTTAAAGATGGATGCAACTGATGAAATAATTGTTGATACAAGAGAACAGCTGCACAATTTGACACCTCTTGAAAGAGTTTTGACGAATGCACTAAATATCATAGGCGAGGAAGAAGAAAAAGAAATAGAAGAGTGTTTGAAGGAGCTGGATTCATTGAAGGAAATTCCTCCTCACAAAGCAATAATTGAGGAATTGAAGAATGAATCCAATGTTGAAGAAATGAAGCCGGAGATGAAAATTCTACCCTCACACTTGAAGTATGTTTTCCTTGAAAAAGAGGGTAACAAACCGGTTATCATAAGTAGCTCCTTGTCAAGCAATGAAGAAGCCAAATTGGTGGAAATTTTGAAGTCTAACAAAGAAGCGATAGGGTGGACACTATCCGACTTGAAAGGGATAAGTCCATCTTATTGTATGCATAAGATCATGATGGAGGAAGATTACAAGCCGGTAGCGCAACCTCAACGTCGGTTAAACCCAAATATGAAGGAAGTAGTCCGGAAGGAAGTAGTCAAACTACTTGAAGCCGGCATGATTTATCCGATCTCGGATAGTACTTGGGTTAGCCCGGTTCAAGTTGTTCCTAAGAAGGGAGGTATGACGGTAATCATAAATGAGAAAAATGAGCTCATACCAACAAGAACCGTCACCGGTTGGAGGATGTGTATTGATTACCGGAGGCTCAACAAAGCTACAAGAAAAGATCATTTTCCTCTACCATTCATGGATCAAATGCTAGAAAGACTGTCCGGTCAAGCTTATTATTGTTTCCTTGATGGCTATTCGGGCTATAATCAAATATCGATGAATCCAGAAGATCATGAGAAGACAACTTTTACATGTCCATTTGGAGTTTTTGCATATCGACGCATGTCGTTTGGGTTATGTAATGCTCCAGCAACATTTCAACGATGCATGCAAGCAATTTTTGCTGATTTGATAGAGAAGAGCATTGAAGTGTTTATGGATGATTTTTCTGTCTTCGGTTCATCCTTTGATTTATGCTTGAAGAATCTTGACACGGTACTGAAGCGGTGCAAGGAAACCAACATGGTACTCAACTGGGAGAAATGTCATTTCATGGTTACCAAGGGTATTGTCCTAGGTCACAAGATTTCTTCCAAGGGTATTGAAGTTGACAAAGCAAAAGTTGATGTGATAGGCAAGCTTCCACCACCAATCAATGTCAAAGGCATCCGAAGTTTTCTTGGCCACGCCGGATTCTATCGGAGGTTTATCAAGGACTTCTCAAAGATTGCAAAGCCATTGAGTAATTTGCTCAACAAAGATAAGTCCTTTGAATTTGATGATGATTGTATGAATGCTTTTGAATGCTTGAAAGAGAGTTTGACATCCGCACCCATAATCACCGCACCGAATTGGAATTTTAATTTTGAACTCATGTGCGATGCGAGTGATTATGTGGTTGGAGCGGTGTTAGGTCAACGCAAAAACAAAATTTTTCATGCTATACACTACGCAAGTAAAGTTTTAAATGATGCTCAAATCAATTATGCTACCACAGAAAAAGAATTACTTGCTATTGTGTTCGCATTAGAAAAATTTCGTTCTTATCTCATTGGTTCGAAAATTGCCATAAAGTATTTAATCACCAAACCCGACTCTAAACCGAGACTCATCTCTTGGATGCTGCTGCTCCAAGAGTTTGATTTGGAGATTAAAGACAAAAAAGGGACTGAGAACCTTGTGGCTGATCATCTTTCAAGGTTGGTGAACAATGAGGTGACTAAGAACGAGAAAGAAATTCTTGAAGAGTTTCCGGATGAGAAGTTGCTAATGGTACAAGAAAGACCATGGTTTGCTGACATGGCAAATTATAAAGCAACGGGGTTCATACCGGAGGATTTTACATGGCAAATGAAGAAGAATTTGATGAGAGACTCTATTCATTATGTATGGGATGACCCATATCTCTTCAAGATAGGAGCTGACCACCTTTTACGGAGATGTGTTGCTATAGAAGAAGCCAAAGACATCATGTGGCATTGTCATAATTCGCCATATGGTGGTCATTACAATGGTGAAAGAACTGCAGCAAAGGTTCTTCAAGAAGGCTTCTATTGGCCCACTCTATTCAAAGACGCATTTGAGCATGTTAAAAGTTGTGAGAGTTGCCAGAAAACTGGAGGAATTTCAAGAAGAAATGAGATGCCTCTACAAAGTATCCTTGAAGTCGAAGTTTTTGACTGTTGGGGTATTGACTTTGTTGGGCCATTTCCATCCTCCATGTCCAATGAATATATTTTGGTAGTTGTCGACTATGCGTCTAAGTGGGTAGAGGCAATCGCATCCCCAAAAGCTGATAGTAAAACAGTGGTCAAATTTCTCAAAAGAAATACCTTTTCCCGTTTTGGAACTCCTAGAGTGCTTATAAGTGATGGAGGTTCTCACTTCTGCAATTCACAATTGGCAAAAGCACTTGAGCACTATGGAGTCAAACACAAGGTAGCTTCACCATATCATCCATAGACCAACGGTCAAGCTGAGGTGTTCAACCGTGAAATCAAAAGGATCCTTGAGAAGACCGTATCATCATCAAGGAAGGTGTTGAGTCTTTTGGAGTTGGCTGCATGTTTTGGCAAAACCAAAGTATTGAATAGAAGCATCTCCATATGTAGAACATTTCTTCAGTTGGAAGTTTTTAATTTTGAAGCCATTCAGAAGCTGAAAATGCCATCGGAAGCTGAAAGCACTGTAGCAGTTCAGAAGCTGGTTTCAGGTTCTGATGCCAGCGTTGACTTCTGTTGACCACATCAGAAGCTGGGTTTTCAGATTAGTTTTTGCGCGTATCTTGGGAGATTTAGCAAGGAATTATCTTTATATAATTGCTTCTAGAATGCTGATTAAATTGGAGAAGATATCATTGAAGATTTGGTTCAGTTTCATGATCTTCGTATTTTCTGTTTTAAATCTTTCAAAGATTCAATGCAGTTTTATTTGTTACATTATTGGATCATCCTTATTTCAGTAACAAATCAATTCAGAAGATTAGTTTGTTATTTCTGCTGCAAGACTGAAGACTATATAAGGAGGAGTGCTGCTGCTTTCAAGACTTACGAAACATAGAGTTTTAGATCAGAGAATTGAGTCTTTGTGTTTAAAACCTTAGGGTTATTTGTGCACCACTCAGTTTGAGTTGGTTTAGAGTTTTATAGAGTTGTAATTCATTCTAAGCCTTTAGGTACGAATGAAATCTTTGTGTTTTTGAAGGTTTCTTAAAAACAGAGTGATTTTGGTTAAGGGTTTCAGTAACTGGGTTTAGTTACTTGAATAGGAAGTGAAATTCTGGCCAGGCAATGAACAGAAACTAACAGAGTAATCAGGTTCTGAACCTAACAGGTTCTGAACAACACGCAGGGCACAATAGTTTGCAAAACAGAGCACAAACACAAACACACATAGGCAGCAAATTAAAGTGCAGGAAAGTAAAAGGCACACAAGGTTTGTTAACCCAGTTCGGAGTAAACACCTCCTACTCTGGGGGATACCAATCCAGGAAGGAAATCCACTATAGGATTTAACCCAAAGACTCAAGACACTGACTCCCAGTTCCCAGCCTTAGCAATTAAACTCCTCCTAGTCAGACTTCTACCCAACTCTGAGTATTAGAATCCTCTAACTTCCTATTCAAGCAACTAAACCCAGCTACTTGAACAACCCTTAACAATACCCTGTTTTGAACAACACTTCAACAACACAAATACTTCATTCGTACCTAAAGGCTTAGAATGAATTACAACTCTATCAAAATCTAAACCAACTCAAACAGAGTGGTGCACAATAAAGCTAAAAGCTTAAAAATATTAAGACTCAATTCTCTGATCTTAAACTCTATATTTCGTCAGTTGAATAGCAGCAGCCTTCCTCATTATATAGCCTTCAGTCTTGCAGCATAAATAACAACCTAATCTTATGAATTGATTTGTTACTGAAATAAGAATGATCCAATAAAGTAACAAATAAAACTGTATCCAATCTTTGAAAGATTTAAAACAGAAAATATGAATTTTCATAACTTTGAACCAAATCTTCAAAGATATCTTCTCCAATTAAACCAGCCTTCTAGAAGCAATTATACAAGGATAATTCCTTGCCAAATTTCCCAAGATACGCGCAAAAACAATCCAGCAAACCCAGCTTCTGACGTGGTCAACAGAAGTCAACGCTGGCTTCAGAACCTGAATTCAGCTTCTGAACAGCTACAGTGCTTCTGATGAGGCATTCAGCTTCTGATGTGATTTTGAGCTTCTGAATGGCTTCAAATGAGAAAACTTGTAACTGAAGAAATGTTCTACATATGGAGATGCTTCTATTCAATATCTTGGTTTTGCCAAAACATGCAGCCAACACCAAAAGACTCAACAATCTCCCCCTTTGGCAAATTTTTGGCTAAAACCATCCAAGTTCTTCAATCTCCCTTATAATCAACTCAGCAATGAAGAACTCCACAATAAAATATCATAGCACATAAATTAGGCAGCGGACAAAACACTTTCTGAGCTATGTTAAACAACAGCTTCAGCTTCTGATCATCACAACCATGGTATCAGAGCTACTGATCAACTCCTGATCATCACACACACTCCCCCTGAAGCTTCACAAAAACATAACCAACTACTAAGCTTCACAACACTCTCCCTGCAACTCAGCTTCTCATACAAACTCCCCCTTACTCCTGAACTACAGAGAAATGTTATCAGAGCATATCAGAAGCACACTTTATGGTATCAGAGCACACTTCAGGATCACAAAAACACTCAGGATCATGGCAATCTTGTACTCCCCCTGAGACACATATCCCCCCTTGATCATATATCTTCTAATTCTTGGCTCAGAGCCAACACATTGCATAAGATTTTCTCCCCCTTTTTAGCCATAAAATTCTGACAAATCATAGTCTTCATAGAGGGAATAAAACAAGTAACAAGAATCCTTGAAAACATATCAAACTCAGACTCAGGTTCAGGACCACACTCAGCATAAGCACAACTGGCAGGTACTCTATCTTCCTCACATCCAGTTTGCAGCAATTGCTATAACTCTTCATGCAAACACACACCTAACTTGCTCCTTAAGTTTTCAAACTGCTTAGCATCCAAGGCCTTTGTGAAAATGTCAGCAACTTGTTCTTCAGTAGCTACATGTTCCAGCTGAATAATCTTGTCCTCCACAAGATTTCTGATAAAATGGTGTCTGATATCAATGTGTTTAGTTCTGCTGTGCTGTATTGGATTCTTAGAGATGTTGATTGCACTCAAATTGTCACAAAATAAGGTCATAGTCCCTTGTTTCATGTTGTACTCCTCCAGCATCTGTTTCATCCAAACCAGTTGTGAGCAACTACTCCCAGCAGCAATATACTCAGCTTCAGCAGTTGACAATGAAACACAATTTTGTTTCTTGCTGAACCAAGAAATTAAGTTATTTCCTAAAAAGAAACAACCTCCTGAGGTGCTCTTCCTGTCATCAGCACTTCCAGCCCAGTCAGCATCACAAAATCCCATCAGTTCAGAACTTGAACTATGTGAATACATGATTCCATAGTCACTTGTGCCATTCACATACTTCAGGATCCTTTTGACTTGTGTCAGATGACTCATCTTAGGATCAGCTTGGTATCTTGCACATACTCCAACAGCATAAGTGATATCAGGTCTGCTTGCAGTTAAATACAATAGGCTCCCTATCATGCTTCTGTACTGACTCTGATCAACTGATACTCCTTGTTCATCTTTGGTTAGCTTCAGATGAGTAGCAGCTGGTGTCTTCTTATGAGCAGCAGATTCCATACCAAACTTCTTCACTATGTTCTTGGCATATTTACTCTGAGAAATGAAGATTGTATCTTCCATTTGCTTGACTTGTAATCCAAGAAAATAAGTCAGCTCTCCAACCAAACTCATTTCAAATTCTGATTTCATTTGCTGAACAAACAGTTTGACCATCTTCTGAGACATCCCTCCAAACACTATGTCATCCACATAAATCTGAGCAATCATCAGACTCCCATTTTCATCTTTCACAAACAAAGTCTTATTAGAACCACCTTTTCTGTAACCTTAAGCCACAAGAAACTGAGTCAGTCTTTCATACCATGCTCTTGGTGCTTGCGTGAGACCATATAAGGCTTTCTTCAACTTGTACACATGATCTGGAAACTGATGATCCACAAAACCCTTAGGTTGTTCAACATAAACTTCTTCTTGCAGATATCCATTCAAAACTGCACTCTTCACATCCATCTGAAACAATTTGAACTTGAGAATGCAGGAAACACCCAACAGTAGTCTTATGGACTCTAGTCTGGCCACAGGTGCAAAGGTCTCATCAAAATCAAGTCCCTCAACTTGAGTATAACCCTGAGCAACCAACCTTGCCTTGTTTCTGACTACAGTACCATTTTCATCTGTTTTATTCTTGAATATCCACTTAGTCCCAATCACATTCAGCCCTTCAGGTCTTGGAACTAGATCCCACACTTCACTCCTTTTGAATCGATTCAACTCATCTTGCATTGCTTCAATCCAAAATTCATCAGTTAGGGCTTCTTCTTTCACATTTTTAGGCTCAAACTTTGACACAAAACATGAATCAGTAGCAACAGCATCTGATCTCCTGGTTCTGACACCTTGATCTAAGCTTCCTATGATTAAGTCTTTAGGATGATCCTTCTGAACTCTAATTGATGGCCCTTTACCATTTGGAACTTGATCTGGTTGTACATCTGCTTCTTCAGACTCTGGATGAATTTCTGCTTCAGAAGTTTGTTCTTCTGATGCTTCAGATTCTGGAACAACTTCAGACTCACTTCTATCTTTCTCAGTAGTCAGATCATCAATTACCACATTAATGGATTCCATCACAACCTTGGTTCTGGAATTAAACACCCTGTAAGCTCTGCTGTTCACTGAATAACCCAGGAATATGCCCTCATCAGACTTAGGATCTAGTTTTCTTCTATTCTCTCTGTTAGCCAAGATATAGCATCTGCTCCCAAACACATGGAAATACTTCACAGTTGGCTTTCTTCCTTTCCATAATTCATACAAAGTACAAGTGGTTCCCTTCTTCAACGTAACTCTGTTATGAATATAACAGGCAGTATTCATTGCTTCAGCCCAAAACATATATGGCAGCTTCTTAGCATGCAGCATAACCCTTGCACATTCTGCTAATGTCCTATTCTTCCTCTCAACTACACCATTTTGCTGAGGTGTGATAGGTGCAGAAAACTCTTGCTTTATACCTTCAGAAGCACAGAATTCTGAAAAGCTCTTGTTTTCAAATTCTTTGCCATGGTCACTTCTGATTCTGATAATCCCACTGTCCTTCTCTCTTTGTAGTTGAATGCACATTTCTTTAAAAACTTCAAAAGTGTCAGACTTTTCTTTAACAAAGTTGACCCATGTATATCTAGAGTAGTCATATACCATTACAAAAGCATACCTCTTGCCTCCAATACTCTCTACTTGCATAGGCCCCATCAAATCCATATGAACAAGTTCTAGTACTTTAGTAGTTACCTGGTGAACTAATCTGGGATGAGACTTTCTTGTTTGTTTTCCAATTTGACAATCACCACAAACATTGTCCTCATTGATCTTCAGATTAGGTACACCTCTGATAGCTTCAGTACTTAGGATTTTTTTCATGCCTTTCAGATGCAGATGTCCCAGTTTCTGGTGCCAGAGCTTGACTTCCTCTTCTGAGCTCATAAGACAAGAAGTCAGACTTCTTTCTTCTTCAGAAACCCACAAATAACAATTGTCTTTGGATCTGCAGCCTCTCATCTGAACTTTCCCTTCTTGATCAGCAACAATACACTCTTGCTTGTTGAAATTAACCTTCAATTCTTGATCACAAAGTTGGATAATACTGATCAGATTAGAAGTTAATCCTTCCACCAGTAGCACATCATTCAGTCTGGGCAAACCTTCTTTGATCAAATCACCAATACCCAGAATCTGACCTTTTACACCATCTCCAAATGTCACATAGCTTCTGGAGTATGATCTGATATTGCTCAGCAGCTTCTTCACACCAGTCATGTGCCTTGAACACCCACTATCAAAATACCAATCTTCTTTTGAAGTGGCTCTCAAAGAAGTATGAACTATAAGGCCTACATTCTAAACTTTGGGCTTCCACACCTTCTGAACATTGTGTCTGATAGCAGCTGGTTCCACTCTTCTATACTGAAAATGTTCAGGATAGCCATAAAGTTTGAAGCAGAATGGTTTGATATGCCCTTTCTTTCCACAATGATGACAGATCCATGGATGATTTCTCCTCCTTCTGTTTCTGAAGAATTTCTGGGGTTGCTTCTGAGGTAGCATCTGAACATGCTTCTGACCTTGCATCTGAGGTCTCTTCTGAGTTTGATTCTGTGCTGGCATCTGGGCTTGTTTCTGAGGTCTCCTCTTTGATGTTCCAACCATAGAATCAAGAGTTTGAGTAGCAGGAACAAAATTCATCTGTTTAGGAATCTGAGTCTGATCAACAAAACCTAAACCAGTTTTTCCTTGTTGCTGATTCCCCAAAATGTCCTCCAACTTATCAGTAGCAGAGTTCAACATCTTCACTTGCTTCTTCATTTGATCAAGTTGGGAGTTCAGTTGGTTCACTTCTTCTTTTAAATCTGAATTCTGCACTAACAGTTCACCTTTTTCAGCCTCCAGTTGAAGAATAGTCTCCTTCTGATCCAAAACTTGTTTGCAAACCTCAGCACTTCTGGTATACAGCTTCTTGTAGTTATCAGCTAGTTCATCATATGAGGTTTTAGCAGCTTCAGACACAGATGAGGCTTCAGACTCTGAGTCAGACTCTGAAAAGGTCTCAGACTCTAAAACAGGTTCCATCTTTAAGATAGCTCCTGACCTTACTACAAGACCAGTATCACACATACCAGATTCACTATCATCATCTTCTTCAGAACCATCATCAGACCATGCAACAGCTAGGCTCTTCTTCTTCTGCTTCTTAAGAAAAGTAGGACATTCAGTTTTGATATGTCCATAACCCTCACACTAATAACACTGCACACCTTTAGCTTGATTACTTTTCTCCTCAGACTTGGTCTTCTTCTCATCAGTTTGTTGCTTTTTGTTATTGAATCTGAAATTCTGACCTTTGGATTTGGCTTTTCTGTTAACATTCTTCAGAATCTTGTTGAATTGTTTTCCCAGCAACACCAGAGCTTCTGATAAGTCATCCTCCTCAGACTCTTGTTGATCATCAGCTTCAGCATTCACAGTAAAAGCTATACCTTTCCCTTTCTTATCAGGCTGTTTGCAAAATGCAGTCTCAAAATTTAACAAAGACCCAATCAGCTCCTCAACCTTCATAGCAGAAATATCATGAGCCTCTTCAATTGCTGTCACCTTCATATCAAACCTTCTGGGCAGGGACCTGAGGATTTTTCTCACTAGCTTCTCATCAGGCATCTTCTCCCCAAGGGAATCAAAGGAATTGGCCATATCCAGCACATTCATGTAAAAATCCTGAATGGATTCATCTTCCTTCATCTTCAAGTTTTCAAACTTAGTGGTCAGCAACTGCAATCTGGACATCTTCACCTTAGACGTTCCTTCATGAGTGGTCTTCAGAATTTCCCAAGCATCCTTAGCCACAGTACATTGTTTGATAAGTCTGAACATGTTCTGATCAACACCATTAAAGATAGCATTCAAAGCTTTTGAATTTCCCAGTGACAGATCATCTTCAGCTTTGGTCCATTCCTCCTCAGGCTTCAGAACCTCAGTCTTGTTACCATCTTTGTCTGTATACACAGGATGATCCCAGCCTTTAATCACAGCTTTCCAAGTCCTGCTGTCAATAGACTTTAGAAAAGCACACATCCTAGACTTCCAATATTCATAGTTTGTGCCATCTAGTAGGGGTGGTCTATTGACATAGCCTCCTTCTCTATCCATGCTTACCAGAAATTAATCCCTCTGGATCTCACCCAAAATACAGGCAGGGTGCCTGCTCTGATGCCAATTGAAATTCTAGCCAGGCAATGAACAGAAACTAACAGAGTAATCAGGTTCTGAACCTAACAGGTTCTGAACAACACGCAGGGCACAATAGTTTGCAAAACAGAGCACAAACACAAACACACACAGGCAGCAAATTAAAGTGCAGGAAAGTAAAAGGCACACAAGGTTTGTTAACCCAGTTCGGAGTAAACACCTCCTACTCTGGGGGATACCAATCCAGGAAGGAAATCCACTATAGGATTTAACCCAAAGACTCAAGACACTGACTCCCAGTTCCCAGCCTTAGCAATTAAACTCCTCCTAGTCAGACTTCTACCCAACTCTAAGTATTAGAATCCTCTAACTTCCTATTCAAGCAACTAAACCCAGCTACTTGAACAACCCTTAACAATACCCTGTTTTGAACAACACTTCAACAACACAAATACTTCATTCGTACCTAAAGGCTTAGAATGAATTACAACTCTATCAAACTCTAAACCAACTCAAACAGAGTGGTGCACAATAAAGCTAAAAGCTTAAAAATATTAAGACTCAATTCTCTGATCTTAAACTCTATATTTCGTCAGTTGAATAGCAGCAGCCTTCCTCATTATATAGCCTTCAGTCTTGCAGCATAAATAACAACCTAATCTTATGAATTGATTTGTTACTGAAATAAGAATGATCCAATAAAGTAACAAATAAAACTGTATCCAATCTTTGAAAGATTTAAAACAGAAAATATGAATTTTCATAACTTTGAACCAAATCTTCAAAGATATCTTCTCCAATTAAACCAGCCTTCTAGAAGCAATTATACAAGGATAATTCCTTGCCAAATTTCCCAAGATACGCGCAAACACAATCCAGCAAACCCAGCTTCTGACGTGGTCAACAGAAGTCAACGCTGGCTTCAGAACCTGAATTCAGCTTCTGAACAGCTACAGTGCTTCTGATGAGGCATTCAGCTTCTGATGTGATTTTGAGCTTCTGAATGGCTTCAAATGAGAAAACTTGTAACTGAAGAAATGTTCTACATATGAAGATGCTTCTATTCAATATCTTGGTTTTGCCAAAACATGCAGCCAACACCAAAAGACTCAACAGGAAGATAGTGGATTCTATTACTCAAAGTTGGGTAGAAGTCTGACTAGGAGGAGTTTAATTGCTTAGGCTGGGAACTGGGAGTCAGTGTCTTGAGTCTTAAGGGTTAAATCCTATAGTGGATTTCCTTCCTGGATTGGTATCCCCCAGAGTAGGAGGTGTTTACTCCGAACTGGGTTAACAAACCTTGTGTGCCTTTTACTTTCCTGCACTCTATTTTGCTGCTTGTGTTGTGTTTGTGTGTGTGCTCTGTTTTTAAGCAAATTATTGTGCCCTGCGTATTGTTCAGAACCTGCTGGTTCAGAACCTGTTAGTCTCTTATTGCCTGGCCAGAATTACAGAAGGATTGGTCAATGAAACTTGACGAAGCATTGTGGGCCTATAGGACCGCATACAAAGCTCCTACGGGTTTCACACCATTTCAGTTGGTGTATGGGAAAGCATGCCACTTGCCGGTAGAGTTGGAGCATAAAGCGTTTTGGGCGCTAAAATTTCTAAACTTTGACCAAGAGCAAGCGGGGGAGAAGAGAAAGCTCCAAATGAATGAACTAGAAGAAATGCGAGACCAAGCATATCAATCAAGCAAGCTCTATAAAGAAAAGGTCAAGAGGTACCATGACAAGAAGATTATGAAGAGGCAATTCAGGCCCGGTCAAATGGTTTTGCTGTTCAATGCAAGATTGAAGCTATTTCCGGGTAAATTGAAATCAAAGTGGTCCGGCCCTTTCATGATTAAAGAAGTCAGGCCTTATGGAGCAGTGGAACTAGAGGATCCTATCACCAAAGCAACTTGGACAGTGAATGGACAAAGACTGAAACCATACTTTGGTGGTGAAGTTGTTCGGCACACGACAACAATTTCACTTATTGATTCATAATCAAACATGAAACAGGCGTCGATCTAATGACGTTAAACAAAAGCTTGTTGGGAGGCACCCCAATTTTGTAAGTATTTTATTGCTTTGCATTTTAGTTTAGGTCACTATGCACTCATAAGCAGAAACTAGTACAGAAACCAGAACACCAAAATTTTACCTGTCATGACTCGCCCAGCGAAGTAAAATCTCGCTGAGCGAGAATTACAGGTCAGTTTGACCAAGTTTGACCAGACTATCTCGCTTAGCGAGATATATCTCGCTCAGCGAGATTGTGTAATCAGACAGTTACGATTTCCAAAGCCATAACCCCTATTAACTCCCCTCTTACCTCCTCAACTACCTCATAACCACCCAAATACTCCCAAAACCGGTTTTCTTCACTTCTCACCTTACAACACAAAACCCTCCATTTTTTTCTCTCAAAAGCCAAACCCAAACTCACCCAAGCCAGATTAAGCACTTGCACTGCATTTCATCACTTCTTTGTGCATCAAATCAACAGGTTTGAGCTCTTTTCTTGCTTTATTTTAAAATTTCGAAAATGGTTTTATTTTGTGGATTTAATAGAATAGGTTGTATGTTGTTGTGATTTTAGTGTTTAGAATGCTGGTTAGGTTCGAAATTTATGTATGTTAGAAATGAACTGAAATAACAACAAGATTGCCATGCAAAAATCAGATTTTTAAATCACTTTTTGAAAAACCCATTTTTTGTACATGTGAAATAAACTTGGGTTTGTGATGTTTGTTTGCAATAGTTGTTATTTTACTTCATTTCTAAGATTACTGGGTGTGTTTTATAGAGATTAGAGGTAGTTCAGAGTGATTTTCGAGCCAAAATTTAAATTTCTGCACTTATTCGCTGAGCGAAAATCATGCTCGCCTAGGCGAAAATTCATCTGGAAAACCCAGATTTTTGAACATTTTTTCGCCTAGCGAAGCTTTTCCTCGCCTAGCGAGTTATACCAGAAAATTAAAATTTTATTTTGCTCTGAGAGTTCCTATGCCATTTTTTGCTAACCTCTATATACTTTGTTCTGTATGCAATTCCTGGTTGTTTTGCAGCAATGGCACCTAAACAAAAATCAACCGGAAGCAAGAGAAAACAAGGAGAATCATCTCAAGCATCCGTACCTTTTGATGCTAGTCGCTTCCGAAGCGCACACCACGCTGCCAGATACCAGGAACTGTTGAAAAGAAAATTCTGGCATGAGAAGGAGTTCATAATCAACCCACAAGGCAAATATAATGGAATCTTGGGGATTTTTGAAAATAGAAAGTGGGAGAGGTTGGTGAGTCCCCCAACCAAGATAAATGCTGATATTGTGAGAGAATTTTATGCAAATGCCATTCCAAATGACCCTGAGGACCCTTTTGAGTTTGAAACATTCGTCCGAGGCCGAGTTATAAAGTTTCACCGCCCGGCTATTAATGCCTACTTAGGAAACCCAATACTCCCTCGCGACTCTGAGTACCTATGTGAGTTTCACACTCAACAAGCTAGAGGTAACTGGGACCATGAGGAAATCAAGAAGGCAATTTTTAAGGAGGGCAAGGATTATGATATTAGTGCGGCTGGGAGACCGTTTAGAGCCCTAAAGCAAAACATGACACTCCCGGCCCAAGTGATCCTTAACCTCATCCTACATAATATCAGACCCAAAAGCCATACCTCCTCAACCACACTTGAAGTAACTCCTCTCATCTATTACATCCTTGCTGGAAAACAAGTGGATGTAGCCCGAATCATTGCCAATGAAATTAAAACCATTGCAATGAGTGGCATTACATCTCCTAAATGTCCACTTACGTTTCCCGAACTTATCATGGGCCTATGCCAAGCTGCACGCATCGTCCTAACACCACAAATCCATGAACAAATTGTTAATCCGGTGGATGATGCCTACATTGCCCGCCACAATGAGGATAAGCAAGCAAGACATGCTCCCCAACAACCTCAACAGCAGCATGAGTCCTCTCAAGCTCAGCAACAGCAGCCTTCTCAGTTTTCTGAATGGGATCCTAACCATCTAGCTTCCTACAACTATACTTGGGATGCTATGGAGGCTCACTATAGGGGCCGCTGGGTATTCAGGAGTCCCTTTTTAGATTGCAGCAGCAGTGGGGTGCTCCATCAGACCCTGCTCAGCAAATTATGACTCCTAATCAGTACCGTTCTTATGTGGCTTACCCTGGGGACAGACCATTTTATCATGGAGGGGGCAGTGCAGCTGCAGGTGATGGTGCTGGTATAGCAGCTGGTGGATCAGATGAGGAGACACAGAGTGATGAAGAAATGGAGGATTGAAGGAAGAGGAAGGGCTTGAAAGCCCGCCACGATTAGTGAAATACTTTAGAAAGCTTTCAGTCAAATTTTTTTTGGATTGTCTCTGAACAATACTATGGCTTGTGTACCTTTGTTTCTGTATTCTGTTTCCGTACTTTTGAATTTTGTACCTTTTGATTCTGTATTTTGATTATGTACTTTGAATTATGTACTTGTGGTACATTATGTTTAAGTTTTATGCTTTATGTTTTAAATTATGTGTGTTATATTTATTTAGTACCATATTATAGTTAGTATAGTTTAATTTACTAATTGATTGAACCCTGCTCAAATACTCAAAGTTAAATGCTTGAACTAAAGCCAAAGCATTGAGCAAAAGATCAGGTGAGTGATAATGATAGAAAGTTAGTGACAAAGCGCACATCTAAGGTACTCGTTTCTTGTTTTTCTAGGTATTACTTGAATGTGAAATGAGTACTTTGCACACAAATTTATTTTATTCAGTTTTACGCAAGAACATATTTACGTTTGAACCAATTAGAACTAGCCAAAATGTGAGGAATCCTCAAAGTCATTGTATATATGCAGGAGACCGGCATTTTTGTCTAACTCGATTCTTTTATGTTAAATCTGAAAGTTGTTTTAAATTGTATGAAAGCACTGAAATGATCAAGGCATTTTTTGAATATGAGTAGAAACACTTGACCACAAATAGCCTACCCTGTGAGAAGTGAGTATTTGATAACCCCATTGAGCCTAATGAATCGGAATCGTTAACTATGAACTGCCAATTTTCATAAGCTCAAATGCTTAGTGAAATTGCCGGAGTTTGTAAAAAAATCCAGTTCATAGTTAAATCATTATTGGATTCTGATATTTTACTTTCATTTTGAACCCTTATCCATCATGTTTATTTGTCCTTTGCCAAATGATAAAGGAACATTCAGTTAGGGTATCATTTTGAATAAGTTGGGGAGAAAAGGGAGGTTGTGTATGTCAAGTAATGGTGAAATTTTGTAATTGATCTTGACAACAAGAAAAAGAGAAAGAAAAAGAAAAAGAAAAGAAAAAAGAAAGAAAAGCAAACCAAGAAAAAGAAAAGAGAAAAAGAAAAAAAATCAATAAATAAAAAAGTTGTCAAGATTAAAGAAATATTTGTAAATCACCAAGAGTTGTTTTTTAATAAGGAGGAAGTGTGTAATTAGAGAGAATGTTCCTCTATGCTTGGCCTTTTGAATTCAATTTTTCCCACATATGACAATTCTTTTGTAACCAAGCCAAATTACAACCCTCAAAGACCTTGTGATTGATGCTTTTGTGCTTTTAGAAATGATAATTAGATGGACGCATAACTTGATCGGAATGTTAGCAAACTTGCCGGATGAGTGATCAATACCCGCACAACTTGATTTCAAATTGTTCATCTACTTAAAAAGAAGTGTGTTAGGTGTGGTTCAAATTTAAATATGTTGTTTGCCAAGAATTGTGTGATATGAACTTTGTGCTTAGAACTATGTCACATTCATGGTATATATCTTGTTTGATGAGAAACTTTACTTTTGCTCGCGCTGTCACAATTGAATCATTCATCTGAGAAATCTTTTCTTCAATTACTGAATTTTTGCTTCATGCTCAACTTTGTCCAAAGCCTTGATTTTTCCAATTATTTTGAATCTTTTGTTTGAGGACAAACAAAGAACTAAGTTGGGGAGTATTTGATAAGTGGCAAGAAATGAATAAATTCATGTCTTTTACAAGGCTTTTTAGTTATTTGTTTTGCAAGTTATCTTAGGAAAAGCATGGAATTTATGAATAAATGCCAATTATTCTTTGTATGCCTTATTCTTCCCCATTTGTGTAGGAAAAAGCAAGCCAGGACTTGAAAATAGCAAGAAATCACTAAGAGAAGAATGAAGAAACTCGCCCAGCGAGCCCTAGGCGAGTGAATGGCGAGTTGAGGCAGGGATTTTCAGGAGTTTCTCAAAGTTAAACTCGCCTGGCGAGTACTTGGCGAGTGGTTGGCGAGTTCAGGCAGGGATTTTCTGGAACAGGGGAACCTTGATTTCGCCCAGCGAAATATTTGTCGCCCAGCGAGATCATCAAGGCGGTTTAATGCTGTGGAAGACGTGGCAGAATGCCACTGGCCAGATTGTTAAACTCGCCGAGCGAAATATATCTCGCTGAGCGAGATGTCACTTATCTGTTTTTGTATTTAAGCTATCTTTCAGCTTTTAGGTCAGATGTTAAGATATTGTTAAGCTATTATTAAGAACGAATTTTAGAGATTTATTACCAGAGAATAGGGCTAAAAGAAGGGCACTTCAAAGGACAAACAAGGAATCAAGATTAGATCATCAAAGGGTTTTTGAGAAATCAAAACTTGACATTGATCTTCATCTTTACTCCAGCTTTTGTATTGTTGACATGAGAATGATCAACTAAATCTCCTTTGTTGGGATTAGAGGTAATGAATCAAGCTAGATGTAATCTATGTGATCATGTAAATATTTGATTCTAGTGTTTTATAATATATTGAAACTTATTCTTGTTATTCAATCTTATGAATGGTTTAGTGTTATTGAAAAATACATTTAAATCTAGGGTTAGAATAATTTTCTATTAAAACAAGTGTTCTAGACATGGAATTATGCTTTGATAATCACTTAAAGCATCAATACTTAATGCTTTTGGATCGTTTAATAGATTGGGAAATCGTCGATTAAACGATACGATCGATCTCACAACTTTATTTGGACACGAATAATGTTGTCGAGTGATGTGTGATAATATCGTTAAAAAGAGATTAAAACTAGAGTCCGTTTATCATGATCATTAGAACATTATCGATGCTTGATTTATGATTTTGATACCGACACTTTTATGCCCTATTACTCGTCGTCATTTATTTATATTTTGAAGGTCGATTAGTTTTTAGTAAACAAAAGATGAAACCCTAACTTAAAATGACAATCGATGTTGAATGGTTTAAGATATCGCGTAAATCCCTGTGGAGACGATCCTAATATACGCACGTGTAGATAGGAAATTATAATGTGAGGAAAAACCTTTCATCAAGAACCTCCCAAGTCCCAACCAATCCATTGTTGGTTTGACAAGAGTTATATCAAATTCTTCAGGTAGAAACGATGGTTAGCTTTGCTAGGGCTTGCAACAACACGACTGGCGAAGAGGAAGACCTCCTACGTTGAAGCAACCGTAAAATCAAGGACCTAATTAAAGACCTAATTAAATATGTTTTTAAATCATGATACATTTATTTTATTTATTTTCTGTATTTAGGATTTCTTTGGCATATACATTTTATTATACTGTTAAATGTTCTTATGAAGAACAAAATCATCAGAAAGGAGTTTCTAAATTGGTACAAAATTAAGAATTGTTCTTAAGAATGAGGAAAACTGTACATTCTAGAGCAACCATTTCCTAGCAACTTTCTGTATCTAAATTTGAAAAGAATGCTTGTCAGAAGCGTCAGTTCGAATAGGTAGATATATGATATATCATAGTTTTAACGACGATGGAGAATAATATGATCATTAACCTCAATGTTAACTACAAGACAAGATAAATAGTTTAAGCCTATCAAGTAGATAGACACGAATAAGAATAAATTTCACATTCTATTTCTCTACCCTGGGAAGGTTGAACACAACTGCTAAAAGAAAATCAATTATTTCAAACGTTGAAAATAAAGTTGCTAATGGTTCTCGAAAGAGTCAATATAAAAGGAAATAAGTAAGACTTCTTATTTACCCATGTAGTTATAGAAAGTTAAATTTCTACTTCTGTATCATAAGTATATGATACTTAATGATTAATCTCATATTTGTTGTAATATAGAGAGTTTTAAAGAAGCAGAACATTAACTATGAGTGAAGTCCACCTACGTCTAGAATGGAACAAATTGTTTCATTGACATAGGAGATAATGTTTGGACTTAAATTTAGCTTGATATGGAACCAAATAATTGTTATTAAATTCCATATAAAATGCACAAGGGTCCCACTGGGCGTGCCAAATTTGTTTACCGGTGTTTTTGGTAAACAATAAGACTAGTTTTGATTATTACAAGCAGGATTAAACTAGAAATCCTAGGACTTTGTGTGCATTGTTATTTCCAAAAAACTTTGAATATTCATCATCTTTGTGAGTTTGTTTATGAAAAGATGAAGAAAACGGCATTTTAGGATGAAGATAATCGTCTTTCGACAGGAATCAACAGTGTATTTATAGAATTAAAACTAAAAGACTTAAAATTCTAAAGACAAAGGCATTTAAAGAAAGATAAATTGCATTGCATTGAAATGTAAAGATGGTTCAGCAAATCACTGTACATACATTCCGTGACTCGTTTCTCTAGACGCTGGTACTTTGAGTTTTTAGAATTCTGTAAGTATGATTTGTGACTGACCACTTTTCCTTATGAAAAAGTACTATATATACACAAGGAAAATAACTAACAGACTAACAACGGTAAACTAAATCCTTTCTACAGCCTTAGCATGCTTTCCACGTGTCTGGTTCTTTAATCCATGCTTCTTCAATTAAGGATTTGAATCTTCAATTTGAACCAAAGAAACCTGTCGAAATCTTGTACTGGTCAAAGCCTTGTTGATGTCGAAATCAGATTATGTTGAACTAGACTTGTCGAAATCATCATGCCTTTGTCTTGGACTTAGAGAATCTTGCAGTTTTAGGCACCTTTTTCCTGTCAAAAAGCTTATGCTAAACCCTGCACTTATAGAATTTTATGGCTTCATAACCATTTCTCTTGTCGAAATACATACTTGAAAATACAGGCTAACACCAGTCGAAGTGAACAAACACTTGTCGAAATACATGTATTTCCACTTGTACTTAGAGAATTTTGTGGTCTTCATAACCATATTTCATGTCGAAATGCATGTTCAAAAATTCAGGCTAACAGTATACCACTCTTAGACCTGAAACCACTATGATCCCTAGATGTGGACTCAAGTGTTTTATTGTCATTCAAACTTTATCTGTAACAAGATAACCATAACGTAGGTTAATGGGAATTTGACGAATCATGCTAAGGGACATGAGTGTCCTAGATGGAATTTGTCCCTCCTTCATAACAAGAGATATATCTTTAGGCCTCTTGATGAAATATGACTGTAAAATTGCATGGCCATGCCGAATTAAGTCAATATGAGATATTGAGCTTATTCGTTATTCAGTATATTTCAGGATCAAGAAATATAAATATTGACCTATACTAGGGTGACACAATCTATGCCTTGTATTCAATATAGATATGAGGACATATGAGTAATTGTACACATAAACATTATCATGGAAAATGTTTCGTCAGATCACTTGAAATTCTTGTTACTTGGGTAGCAGTGATGTGTTGCTAGATACCGCTCAATGTTTATAATATTAAATATAAGATTTAATATTATTGCCAACGTTACAAGAACCTATATGGTCACACACAATAGAACGCTAGCTCAAAAGGAGAAATATAAGTAAGACTTATAAGATGGGGTGCATTTAGCAAATGACACTAATTAGTTAGCGAAGACTGATGGGTTAATGGGCTTACAGAAGTCCAATAGTGATTACTCGACTTGCAGAGCATACAAGTAGTTCTATAAATAGAACCCTTGTGCTGAAGTCAAGGTTACAATTTTGAGAAACCCTAAAGGCGAAAATCAAACCCTAGTTTTCTCTTAACCTTTGATCGCTTGGCTAGCACCGGGAACTAGAGGAGAACCGTTTGTATGGACGAGTAGAGGCTTTGCTCTGTTACTTTGCTGTCATCAAAACTTTTTCTGCACTTCAAGAGGTAACCATTCTATCACTGATCATGTCAAATTTGTAATGATCCAAGGAAAGGAAATCGAAAATTTAAATTTCCACTGCCATTAATGATCTCGATTTTCCTTCAGATTTTACATACACAAAAAAATTATATGATGAAAAGTTCATGCATGTAGGATTGCAATCATGGCGTGTTGGAACACATGGAGTGTTATAGTGTGAATTAAAAAAATTCTCATGTCAACTTTCTCAATTATTGCTTATTTATGAGGTGAGGCCAAACCATTAATTTTGTAACGGTCAAATGATCTTAGCCGTTGGATCTAAAACTCATCTTTGTCTCCTCACCTATAAATATAGCTCTCATTTCACTTCTACTTACACCAAAAGTTCTCTTGAGTTGTCAAAGAACTTTTCTCTCTTCTCCCTCCTTTAGCTTATGTTGACGAGCTATTCTTTTCTTCTCCCTCTTTTTCTGTCCCTTCGGATTGAAAGAGTGTTCTTAAGGCCATAGTCCCTTCGGTATTAAGAATGGTCTTAAGAACATAGTCCCCTCGATAAATTTTTCCCTTTCGGAAATAAGAGTATTATTAAGATCATAGTCCCTTTGAAAATAAGAATGATCTTAATAATATAGTCCATTTCCTATACTTTATGCCTTTGGAGAAGTAAGAGGTTAGAATGGTGGAAACACCATATTAGAGTGGTCATAGAACCATATTAGAATGGTCTCGGTACCATAATAAAGTGGTTGAAATACCATACCAGAGTGGTCTTAGCACCATATTTGAAGGTGTATTTCTAGAACAGATCCTATAGTGCAATAAGATTCTGATAAAGTTTCAGAGGGCTGTTTTATCATGGGGGCGTCGTGGTTGATAGTCTACTTGCACAATTTTGGACAGTGCCACGAAATGTCTTAAAGAGAGTGACCTAGTCCGCAACTCAGCCTAATAATCTATTCGGTGACAAATAATATTTTTAACTAATTTTGACTATTGTTCCAACATGGTGTGTCCACTTGTTTGACTGTAAGACATTCGAACAACAGGTGCACCAATGTCAAGAGAGGAAATCTTTCTTCCGGTTAATGCGTTAAATTTTACATGTATGGAAACAAAACAATAAATAAAATAATTTTGCCAAATCAAGTCAGCGAGCAACAAAATGTACTGTGCAACAATGATAAGTCCTCCGGGAGATAACTCAGCCTTCCGAAAGATAACTTCCAAACCATATGGGATGTATCTACTGAACGTATATATTAGGAGTAAAAACGGAATTTGGGAACCTAAATATATTGAGTGGACCTAAAAAGAAATCATCAAAGTCCTAGATTGCTCAAGCCCATTACTCCTCACAAATTCAAAATTCACATATTAGCTTGACCTCATTAGGAAGTTGGTAAAGAAACACTAAAATATTGTCAATTTATCATGTTGAGCTCTCGGTTGATAAACGAATTACTCCTCACAACATTCAAAACTCACATATGTAAATTACACTAGTGGTGTAAATTATTAAGTGTAAAACTTAAAAGTTCTTAGAAATATTCTGAGATGCATATGAAATTGAATGTCTACAAACATGTATGTTATGCAAAGCTACAGGGCACTACTTACGCAACAAGTGGCTTTAATTGGTGTTTTTACATATAACATGCTCGATCACTGCAACTTAATTACTTTTCCATTCTAGGAAAATCACAGCATGCAACCCCACTACTTTTACAACAAATTATCAATGAGGTGAGGTGAGGTGAGAGGAGAGGAGAGAGACCTATGAGAAAGTAGTATTATGCATTGTTAGTGTTTTTTATCTCAAAATTCGATATGTTAAATTGATTTCATTCTCTTATTCTCTTGTTAATAAAAGGTTATGTTTGAGTCTCCACATGTTCTAGTTCAACTGACAAAATATCAAAATTGCAAACCCGAACACCGTGACCGACGTTCGAACCATAGCCCCTCCAAATTGGTTCAAAACGGGAGGTCAGAATCACTTAATTAAAAATTGATGGTTCCAAAGTACAATTAAATATTGTGATTATTAGCGGAAAGAGGGACACATAAAACTCTTTTTATTTGGTTAATATTTGTAAATTATGAACGATCTTTTTTTATGAAATTTTAATTTTGATTATATATGTTTGTGTGTGTTACTTTCAAATTATAACAAACTCAACAAACCATCTTTAATTTTTTCAATGATTCAGCAATATACAAAATATAATCCTTCCAAAAAAAATATAGCAAATATAATATGAATCCTTATCATATAGATTTAAGAATTAAAAAGAGTTACGATAAAATATAGATTTAAAAATTAAAAAGAGTTATGAATGAAGGTTGACTTAATTGATAACCGTTGGGGTGTTTTTGTAATTTAGACACATCTAAACTTTTATTTATTTATTTGAGAAAGTGGGTCCAGCCGAACGGATATTAAGGAGCACCGAAGAAAACAGAAAATGGGAGAAGAGTTAGTTAGTTAGTTAGTTTGGGAGAAAATAAGAGAAAAAAGAATGGAGGCATCATCATCAAGTGGAGGATCAGGAACAGAAGAGAAAGGAATGTTTGAATATTTCGGTTGGGTTTATCACCTTGGCGTGAATTCTATTGGTCATGAATATTGTCACCTACGTTTTCTCTTCATTAGAGGCAAATGTGTTTCTATGTACAAGCGTGATCCTCATCAGAATCCTGGCATTGTATGTAATCTATATATATATTTCTCCTTCCTTTCATTTTCATTCCTTGACAAACAAATTTCTTTTCTTTTCTTCAGAAACCCATTAGGCAAGGTGTCATTGGTCCCACACTAATGGTGGAGGAGCTTGTCCCTCGTAAGGTTAACAATGGGGTGGGTAATAATTTATTCATTCTTTTCTTATGATTTTATATTTTTTAATGTAAGCTAAAAAAGATTCCTTTTCTTTCATAGGATTTTTATGTCATACGCTTTTACAATCGATTAGACGAGACCAGAAAGGGAGAAGTAAGTTAAAGGTTTTCACTTTCAAATTGTTTCTTTTAATAACACTTGTTGGAATTCTGCTATTGTTGTATTGCATTATTTTAGCATGAATGTCTATATTGTGGTGGGTGCTGTTGTTTTTTCTATATTCAGTAAACAAATGATTTTTTTACCTATTTTTTCTTCAAGGTTGCTTGTGCCACAGCTGGGGAAGCCCATAAATGGATGGAAGCATTTGAACATGCCAAGAGCCAGGTATGAGAAAATAACTCCAAAGTTGCTTGTATATTGTTTGTGTTTTGTTACAACCCATTTTTGTGCAGGGGTGTGGATTGGAGTTTGTAGTTCAAATTTTTAAATATATAGATATTCATAGTACATGAAAATTGTTCAAGTTTTTTCTATCTACAAGAATTTGGCATGTCATTGAACTATATTCATAACACCATTAGTGTGACTGTATTCAATGTATGTATCTTCTTTGTAGGCTGAGTATGAGCTATCAAGAGGAGCTAGCGCTCGAGATAGACTAAACCAGGAAACTGAGTATGCATTTTTTTCTCCACAACATATAATTATCCAACCATCTGCTAGATAACATGAGCAGTATAGTCAGTAATTGTAATTGGTAATTGCTAATGAGGTTTTTTATGTTCGACGTACTTACTGGGAATTCCAATAATTTTAATCATCCAAGTCTGTGTTCTTTAATTTTCTTATTATCTTCCATCATTTTTTCTGATTTTGAACAAATTTAATCTCTAGTTCTAAAGTTTACTAATAAGTTGCTCTGTAACTTTATTTCTATTTAAAACTCTCAAATTCTCATTAATATTAATGAAAGATATGTATAGTTTTTGAACCATTTTTAGGTGGCCTACCTTAGAAGTTATGTTTTATAACTTACTATAAATTGGCATATCACTTATCTTCTATTGTGGAAGGATCAATCTAGAAGGACATCGACCTAGAGTGAGGAGGTATGCCTCTGGGCTGAGGAAGCTTAAAAGAATTGGCCAAGGTAAATTGATAAATATTGTTTGATTGATAGTATTCATTGGGGAGCTTTTAATGTATTAGTCATTTGCTTAACAATTCATGACATGTATTTATGATTCTCTTATGCCATCATTACATTGTGGTTGGATTACATAAACCATTTGTTTTGTATTTAACTACTGAGATGGTGTGTGATATGTATGTTTACTTTCTTATTTTTAAACGGAGAGATTTAAATTATTATATGAACAAAAAATCGTGTCGACTTACTTGTAGCTGTGATTCTGAACTGTATTTTAACATTATTTTTCTTCTCTTTCATTTTAAAGGCCCAGAGTCGCTCTTACGGCTATCATCGAAGTTTTTTGGTAGTTCAGATGGGTTTGAAGGGGAAACTGGAGATGCATTTGAAGCACATCAGTGGAAATGTGTTCGAACAATGTCCGGTACTTTACTTTTACCACACACTGATATGTGGCTTGAAATAGGTTGTAGAAGTGGCAGAGAGAAAATTCTGTTGACAATGAGCTGCTGTTTTGTGAGATATGTCCTAGTGAACTTTCTTGTGATGACCAAATACCTTTGTATTACTCTTCAAATTATTTTTTTTGTCCTATATTTTAACTTCATTTGAAGTCCTCTTAGGCGCCACGAAGATTTCTTTTGTGAATTTTATAAACCAACTAACATACATGTTGAATTAGTTTTTACTAGGTGTGATGGGTTTAGATATCAGGGAGGAAACTGAGATAATCCCTACTCGGAGCAAGTAATATAAAGTAATTCATTCAATTACGAAATAAGTATAATGCAGTTAATGTTTTGAAGAAGGTTTATGGTTGAATCTTTGATATATATGATTTTTCTAAACGTCAGTACATATTTTCATAACAAAGAGTCCTTGATGATTGGCCCATTTGTGTGAGAAATATCTGGGTTGGATTCTAATGTTTCAATGTTTGACTTTTGACAACTTTCTATTTGTATTTTATAAAGAGGTGTTTTCTGGCCATACTTTTGTATATTTAGACTGCAAAGATAAATAATGATGATTATGCTAATATTTGACCTTTTGGATTTATTCTTATTCTTCCTGGTGCTTTTTATTTGTGTTTTCAGGTATTAGAGTTTTTGAGGATATTGCTAGTCACAAGGTATGTTAGAGTATATATAACCTTTGGGGTCTAAAATACATGTCACAACTCACAACTTGTTTGGTTATGTGGTATATATATATCACAGTTATAATGGTATGTATAAACAGTACCTTGAAACAAAATAACTGTAGTGATAATCATTATAACAGAATCAGATCCTTTGATCTCTCTCTTTTGTCTTTGAAGATGGTACTCTGATGCAACTTCCATTGATTACAGCAAAGAAACCTCTTGGTATCAATCGCCACACCATAAAATATACACAAACAAAAACTCTCTAAAGTTGAAATTGTCACAACATCTGAAAATCAGTTTCATTAATATATATATATATATATATATATATATATATATATATATATATATATATATATATATATATGTATATATATATATATATAGGATTTCAGATTCAACGAATATATATATATATTGGAATTTGGGCTTACGGTCTAACATGACCTCACAAAACTCATTTGTAAAGTTACGACTATTTTGGTCATATCTCTAGTTGTTGTGGGACTCTCAACACAACCCTTCACGCTTGATTAATACTGGTTGAATGACCAGGATTATAAACACCTCTCGCAATCCATCTATTACATAATGTCTAGTGTGGTCTCTCTCCTCGTCCCCACTACTCAGCATTCTCCTTGTAGTCTTCTCCTATTTCTTCCACTACTTCACTTATTGTCCCTTTCTCCTCTTCTAGACTCAATCCACGTATGGGATATTTAATCCAAGGTTGCACCCTACTTTGCTCAGTATCTTTTTGTGGCTTTAGATTTTACTTACTAGTTAATTAGCAGTATCTTTTTGCTACTGGTATGTTACATTGTGATAACCAAAAGACAGAGACACTAGCATGTAATCCAGTATTTCATGCAGGTACTAAACTTACGGAAATTGATCTCTTTCTAGTTTGTGAAAAGGTCCCCAACAGTAATAATTTGTACTATTGTGTTTAGTTTCACTCTCTCTCTGAACTTCTAAGAGGGCCTGTCAGTTTTTATGTCTTTGAAACTGCACTTATCACATTCAAAATAAACAAATGTGTATTTTACTTTATTATGGTGGGATAGATAGGTGTGTTTTTGCTTTGACATTTGTTTTATGCTTTGTAGAATGGTAAGGGTATCCTCGCTAAATCGGTTGGTGTTATTGATGCAACTGCAGATAGTGTTTTTGAAGTGTTTTTAAACACCGATAGGAGGAAAAGATATGAGTAAGTTTTCTAAAAAAGAGGCTTCTGCTTCTTTGGATTGATATATAGCATATTAGGGAAATCAATCATTAGCATAATTACTTTTCAGGTGGGATATGTTGATGGGTGACTTGGAGCTGATAGAATCTTACGATGGACATTACGATGTTGTTTATGGGACGTATGATCCTAAGTATCAAACCAGGTAACCAATGGTTGTTCAATTCATAACTTCAAACGTCATTACAACTGGATTGTTATAGTAGTATTCTAAGGACTTACATCATTTATAATCTTATTCAAATATCACTTAACTTTGTGTATGTGTGTGTGTGTGTGAAATTTGAACTGTTATAATTGATAGAGGTTTGCATGAGCTCGTGAGTTTTACTGAAATGATATTGACCTCCACTCTGTAAAATATTATATATATGTTATAATCAATGTATTCTATTTAGTTTTTGTCTGTCTCTATCCAAGGTAGCTAATTGTTATTGAAAAATTTCAGTTTCCATGTAGCTATAATATTATTGCAGTTTCATTAGTGAATAAGGAGCAAGTTTTGCTTTTAAAATTGGTCATTCATGAATTTCTTTTCAAACCTAATCCAGATGGCACTCGAAGCGGGATTTTATCTTCTCTAGGCAATGGTTTCATGCACAAGATGGAACATACAGTAAGACTTTGATTTTTCATTTGAATTTCAAGAGAATAAAGCTTTTAAATAACACATATCAAACTGAAATAAAACCTCAAAACTGATGTTTATGTAATTGAGCTTCACATCCATCATGCTTAGCAGTGAATAGTTCGTAGATTCCTGGAATGTATATTGTATTATGACTAGATTGATTTAGACTGACATACTCGATATGAATTGATGCAGCTATCTTGCAATTTCCAGCAATACATAAGAAAAAGCCGCCAAGAGTAGGCTATCGACGTACAAAAATTAATCGTAAGATATATTATTTGTGTAATTTAACTTCATTGTTGGAGCACGGGTTTTTTGTTAAATGATAATCACATAAATTTGTTCGATGCTTGTCATGTTTAATTTTTCTTAAACAGAAATCATTATTACAAACTCAGTAGAAGAAAAAGAAAAAGTTAATATTATCTCATACTTGTTTGTATCCACGCATGTATTTTACTGTGGTGCAGCATCTACATGGGAGATTAGAAATTTGAACACACCAATGGGATCAAATGTACCAAGATGTTTAGTGACCCACACATTAGAAATACACTCTACAACCTGGCATAAGTGGAAGAACAGCCAGGACACAAAATTTGAGAAGAGCATCCCTTATGCATTGCTGTGTCAAGTGGCAGGTAAAGGAGTTGAACTTTTTTGGTTTTCATCTTGTATCTATCTGAACTCAAGAATCATTGGCAATTCAAAGTATCAGAAGAACATGTCTTGAAATAGTAACATTTAATAGGTCTAAAGGAATATATTGGAGCCAATCCAGCACTCCACCAACAAGATTCTGTTACTGTTGTTCATTCCAAAGTCTCCAGTATTTCGTTGTCCGGAGCTGAATATGAAAATGCAGAAGTGCAGGATGAATTTTATGATGCTATTGCTGCTGAGTCATCGACATCAGATGATGAAAGTGATGAGGACGAGGGACTTGAGCATAAGGTTTACTTGAATCTTGTCAACTACAACAAAATCTGCATGTTGTTTGTGTGTTACTGGTTTGAAACAGAGAGTAAAACACTATAATTTATTACTTTTTCAGGATCAAAAGGTCAAACTAAAGAATATTTCATGGGCTATGACAGCCTTACCTTTGAAGCGAACAACAGGTCAGTTTCTTTTCCAGTTTGTTGTTATTTGCAGGCGACAAGGGGTGTAAACACGTTAATAATCATTTGTTGTAACCAGCATGATAAAATAAATCACTCTATAGTTCTCTTTAAACCGGTTCACCCCGCACACATATTCATGCATATATTCAAACTTTAAGCCTAAAAGAATTGGTCATTCTGCTTGCAGCTCCAAATCTATGCAAAGAATTAGATCCTCATGTAAGTCCTATAGAAATTGATGCAAGTGACTTTAATGGTTCTCTGCGCAAAGGAAAGGATGACAATGACACAGACTGTTGGACATCTCCTAGCGGTGAAGGATTTAAGATTAGAGGAAAAAACTATCTAAAAGATAATTCTAAGGTGAGTTTACCATTTAAATAGTTTTATCATCCATGGATAATCGTAAATTCATTATAACATATTTATATTTGCAGATTTATTTAATATTTATATGCCTAAGTGTTTGTGCTTCACTTTGCCGTTAAACTCTAGATCTACTAAATCTATAGATTGAAAGCTTTAGATGTTGTGGATATGACATTCCTTATGCAGGTAGTTGGAGGAGATCCTCTTCTCAAGCTCGTAGCAATTGATTGGTTAAAAGTTGATAAACCTGTCGATAAAGTTGCACTGCACAGTAGAAGCATGGTTCAGGTAAAAATTGATATTTGAAGACTTTATATCATAATAATATTCATCTAGCTACAAATGATTAGTTGAGTGTTAGATGCTAAAAAAAATTCATAATTATAGTAGAACTATATTTAAGAAGAAATAGTTTTTTGATTTTTTTATATATTTCCCTTTTATTAAGACAGATTCAACATTTATTTTCCTTCCATTAGAACAGATTCTGTTTATTAAAAATCATATGTGTGATGAAATTATTATTATGCATGTCTCCTCACTCACCATAATATTCTGAAAACCTTAAGCTGGAGATGTGAGATGCTTAGTGTTTTATCCTAAAAATCACTACTCTTAGCGATCGTTTCCTTCTGAATTGCAGAGTGAAGCTGGTAAAAAGCTGCCATTTATCCTTGTAGTTAATCTCCAGGTATGGACATCTCTGCTCTTGCATATCAGATTATGAAAACCACTTTTATTATGAAGTGGATCTTTAAATTCCAATTAAGTGGTTGGTCATTTAGCTTCATATCAAGGACAATGTTTCATCTTTATATATATGTATGCTTAGTTATAAGTTTATGACAAAAAATTTTACTTTGTTGTCAATCCCAGGTTCCAGCTAAACCAAACTACAGTTTGGTTCTATATTATGCATCTGAAAGACCTATAAATAAAGATTCTTTATTGGCTAAGTTTTTAGATGGAAATGACATGTTTCGAGACTCAAGATTCAAACTAATTCCAAGTATAGTTGAGGTGTGTGATTCTCAATAAATGTCGCATGACCTTTTTATTTATTTGAGTAGCTAATGATTTTCAATTGATAAAGGGATATTGGATGGTCAAAAGAGCTGTTGGAACAAAAGCCTGCCTATTGGGGAAAGCTGTGACTTGTAAATACTTCAGACAAGATAACTTTTTGGAGGTAAAGATACAAGATTACATATTGCTATTTAATATAGCATCAGAACACACATGAAACTTTTCTTGCATTCTCTGATGGATTACAATTTAATACTGATTTTCTACATGATGCAGATAGATGTGGATATTGGATCATCCTCTGTAGCCAGGAGTGTTGTTGGCCTTGTTCTGGGATACGTCACAAGTCTGGTCGTTGACCTTGCAATTTTAATAGAGGTTTGTGTCATTTTTCTGGACAAATTATGTTATGCTATTATCTTTCCATGTTCCTTTCTGTAGTTTTGTGATTCATTGGTGTAATGTAAATGTGAAATGCAAAAGGATAGTAATGCAGTCTTGGTGTATCTTATTTCTAGTAAATACGCAATTTGATCCTTAAATAAAGCCCATATACTTCGTACTAATGCCATATTTGCAGGCAAAAGAAGAGTCAGAGCTGCCAGAGTACATTCTTGGAACTGTTCGATTAAATCGCGTAAGACTTGAATCTGCTGCACCGTTTGAAGTTTGAGGTGATCTACAAAGAGTATTCAAAATTCTTTGTAGACTTGTTGTTTGATTGATAAAATTCTAATCATAAAATGTAAGTTTGGTGGATTTTCTTCTGTTAGTGCTAGTGACACAAGCCAATGAGGAGGTTGGTTATATAACTAGTAACTACACAATCTAATTCATACTTCATTTTTCTTGTAATATAGTACTCCCTTTGTATTTTATAATGTGTCATATGAATTTATGCGCAGCAGCACACCTTTTAAGAAAATGATTTAGTGTATATGATTTTGCCAAAGAGTCCTACAACGGATAAAATATGGCCTGAATATGTATCTATAAATGGGGATATCCCTCACTCACAAGATGGTTTTGTGGGATTGTGAAAGACTCAATCACGACTTCTAAAAGATTTAAAGATAAAATAATGCTTCTTGACTAAATTACTAGTGGAGTAGTTAGATAGAAAGACTAATTAATATAAAGTTGGTTGAGATACAAGTATATAGATAGAGACATTACTGGAAGTAATAAATACTTTCTTCAGACTAATTTGATATTTTAAAGATGAAACTTTATTTTATCGTGGCATACAATTTAAATTCTCGAAGAGATTACTTAATCAAATAAAAATATTGAAACATGTTGTATAACAGTCTTAGTGGATATTTTATAAAAGAGTGGTATAAAAATGATAGTATTTGTCCATTTGAAAATAAATCTAAGAACTCCTGAAGAGTTTTTGAAAGTTGATTTCTTAAAGAAAAGAAATTAAGATGAAATATGTAACAATGATATATATTTGAGATTACAAGTTGAGTATTTAAAAAATAGCGCTTTTGTTAATCATGAAGCTTATATAGAAATGTGCTAAACTGGTTATAGATTGGCAAATCACATTTGTTATGCACTCAGATGATTGTAAAGTCACTAGAAGTAGACGAAGATTGTTTGGGAATTTGAGTAAATAATGAAGAACGAATTGGTCTTGAAGTGCCATATTTTAGCTCAATTGAGAGACAATAATGTACTTTCTTATTTATTCATGTTATGATATATTATTTGTTACTTTGTTATATTAGATATGTAGGTTATTTGTGTGATGTTCATAATGAAATTCTAGCAGTACATAAAGAAAGTCAAAAATGTGTTTGGTTTAGGTCTATGATTGAACACATATAAGAAACTCGCAGTTTGTCTTCCAGAAGAACGAATGCAACAATCCTTTATGAATATAATACCATGTGCATTGCTCAGTTGAAATCATGGTACATCAACAAAGGAGATAGAACAAAAGCATGTTTTTCAAAGTTCTATTTCACATATGATCTTCAGAAGAGTTGTGATCTAAACATACAACAAATTTATTGGTGTGATAATCTTGAATGTCTTTTACAAAGTAACTCCCAAATAAAATGTTTGAGTAGCTTGTACAAAAAATTGATATTCATTGTCTCAGAGATGATTATTTGGTTGAGGGGGAGAAATAAAGATTTTATGCACTCTTTTTTCCTTCAGCATGGTTTTTTTCCATTGGGTTTTCCTGGTAAGGTTTTTAACGAGGCAGATATATCGGATATTGTACTTTTTCTCCTTCACTGAGATTTCTTTTTTCCTACAAGGTTGTTTCGTAGTAAGGTTTTAATGAGGCATATCTTTGATAGACATCCAAGGGGGAGTGTTATGAATAATAATGTTGGTGGATGTCCATTCTTGATCTTCCAAATTCTTATAACTCTCATTAGTGAATGAATTGTTAGCGGTCTTTGATTGCATGTGATCATTCACTTGCTTAGGACTCATGTTTTGATGTGAAGATACACATTTGAAGAGAATAATATACAAAGTTTTCACCTCTTCATCTTTGATCTTGTCCTTTTATATTACTAGACGCCGTCCCGTGCTATCGCACGGGTCAATGATGAGCACAATATATTAGGAATTCATGACTACAACATCACTTGAAAGACAATAAATTAAAACGCGTGGAATATATTATAATTGAAACTTCATTCGAACATCACATGGGTAATAATAATATTAACTAACGAATATTCTGAAACATTTTTTTGTAAACTACATTATATGTAACATTTGTATATTCGTCTTCCTCATCGGTTAACAATATCTTTAGCCCTTTTTTTGAAGTAACTCTAGACGTTTGACTCATGGTATCAGATAGGTCTATTAGAGTTGAAAGCTGTATTTTTTTTTAACAATGGATATTGAAGTTGTTATTAACATATTAAGTTATATTATATGACATTCACATTATGGTCCTAAAAATGCAATCAAATATGTTGATATGGACCCAAACAAATTTATCACAACCAAAAATATTATAATGGAAATTTTATACATTTCAATAATTAACATAAGTACATTCTAAGATATTTCCTTATAAACTACGTTTGATGTTACAGTTATATCTTCACCTTCTTCATTATTCACCAATACATATAAGCTTTTCCTTGGAATAACTCTCGACATAACAACATATGGTTTCCCATGAGAGAAAAATAATTGTGGTAATTCTTAACATAGCAACATATAACTTCTCAATTGAGTTAACCATAACAAATTGAAGGTAACAATTTCCAACTATTTTTTTAATTGAGTTGATTTGTACTTAGAGAAATATATCTTTTTTTTTGAGGCAGTGTGTTAAAAACTCAATGGATCTATATGAATATATAGTGCAAGAAAACGACCAATGGCTAAGAGTAAAATGAAGTGGTGCGCAACAAAACACGAACATTGTGTATGAACAATCACACATGATATGTTTTTCGGTTGTTGAAGAGCTTAAATGTAATCAAATTTCTATAAGAAAAAACGGTTATGGGTGGGAGCAAAGCATGCCCTATGTTAATTGTAGGGCTTATCTACTCAAGTGGATCAACTCTGGTTTGGCTAGATCAAAACTTGATGATAATGATTAGCGCCCACCTTCATAGGTTTGTCACCTACAATTTTATACAAATTGAAAAGCTCAAGACCACGTTCCCAATCAAAGTGCTGCTATAGATCAGAGTCTGAAGAACAACGTCTGAAGAACAGCGTCTGAAGATCAGAGTCTGAAGATCAGTGTCTGAAGATCAGAGTCTGAAGATCAGAGTCTGAAGAACAGCGTCTGAAGATCAGAGTGTGAAGATCAGAGTCTAAAGAACAGTGTCTGAAGATCAGAGTCTGAAGATCAGAGTCTGAAGAACAAAGTCTGAAGAACAGTGTCTGAAGATCAGAGTCTGATGAACAGTGTCTGAAAACTGGGAGTCTGAGGTACTTGTTTACTTGTAAACTAATCTATTTTATTTTTGTTAAGTTTCTGGATGTTGGTTCTTAAGCTAATCAATCCTATCACCCCATTTATTATTATAATTATTATTATTAATCATTATTACTACTATTTTTAGTTTTCATTCTAAAGAGTTATTATCCCTGTTGTTATTAAATTGAAAAGAGCAAAAACGTACAAAAACTTATTCACAATACCATATACTGTATCACGAACATGTGGCTTATATATTGGTTCAATTTATCCAAATGTTGCGACACTTAATTATTATGTTGAGTAGTCTGGTACTTAGATTCGTAAGAAAAGATGAAAATACTAACTATTTTTGTTTGAATGTATGGATAGGTTGATATAATGTTGGGGGCGCAGCTTATATAGACAGCTTAATAATTGTCTTAAAGAGTTGAAACCACCTCCCTCAACCATAAATTCATTGGGAACTATCAGCAATTATTGCAGATATGGAACATAAGCTTTAAATGAGTTGGCTGCTGTGATGGAAAGGGAACAGTCACAATTAAACCTGCATAACCCAAGAAAACATGCGCAGTCAATGTAAGGTGGCGCACATAAACCATGTGATGATGTATATCATGTCCCTCATGCGTTGGAAACTGATTGTAATCATTGAAACATGTAAAAAACACGTCATGCGAGTAATATGTTGAACTAAAAATTAACTATAAACGTGTTATCCACAATCCATCCAAATTCTGCTGCGATACACATAGTATCTAGGGGATTACACAAACTTTGTTATAAAATTGGATTAAGTTGTAACACTTATAATTGAAATTCCATATTTTTTTCTATCTGTACAGTTTGTACCAAACATCAGAATAAAGCTGTATCACTTATAAATCAGGATATAAAAGACTAATTGTTAGTATATTAATATTTTATAAGGATATAATAATCATATGAGTATATATAATGTGATTACCAAAAATCCAGCTTCTATTTCATCGGCAGCAAGTACTTTATCGTAGGTCAGTTGAAAGTTCATCTCATCGTGCACAAATGGTCTTGGTACGACGTTGGGCAAATTGACTGGAATAACATTTTTCTCAACGCTAAAACTCATTGGTGGAACAAAAGAAGGATAACAGATCGTCTTCCCAAACCTATTATTCACTCTAATATAGATCAGAGTCTGAAGATCAGAGTCTGAAGAACAGAGTCTGAAGAACAGTGTCTGAAGAACAGTGTCTGAAGATCAGTGTCTGAAGATCAGAGTCTGAAGATCAGAGTCTGAAGAACAGAGTCTGAAGATCAGAGTCTGATGAGCAGTGTCAGAAAACTGGGAGTCTGAAGTACTTGTTTCATTGTAGACTAATCTATTTTATTTTTGTTAAGTTTCTGGATGTTGGTTCTTAAGCTAATCAATCATATCACCCCATTTAATATTATAATTATTATTATTAATTATTATTACTACTATTTTTAGTTTTCATTCTAAAGAGTTATTATACCCTGTTGTTATTAAATTGAAAAGAGCAAAATCGTACAAAAACTTATTCACAATACCATAATATTGCGAACAAATTAATGAGACTAAAAATAGACTGGGCAATAGATCCTAACTTTTAAAATCGGGTCAAAGAAAATATTTTTTTGTTCAAGTCATACATTAGATCCATAAAAAAGACGTGCATTAGTTTAATTTGCTCCTATAAAAGACATGGTCTCATTAATCCTAAACGTATAATTTTTTTAAGCTTTTAAGCTTTTGTTTTTTTAAAAGATTCTCCTCACGTTGTTATCATGTCTAAAGGCTTCAGTCATAATTTACAATAACTTCTCAAGGATATATCATTTGAATAAGCTATAGGATAGGGTTGATATAGGTTAATTACAAAATCTTGTGATATTAACTAAAGTCAGATACAAATTTATAGAGTGAGCTCTATAGTTTGTTACAATAATTTAGGAGAAATAATGGTGACAAAAGAGGAGCATAAGAGCCTAGTATGTAGTATAGCATATGTTACAACAAATTGATAAGAGTCTAGTATGTTCTAAACTAAAGTATAGAATATGTTACAACAAACTGATAAGAGTCTAATCTGTTCTAAAGTATGCATTACATGAGCTGGAATATTGCCGAATTGGATAGGAACACCAGCTGGATTATATTGATCTATTAATGAGCAGACCTTTTTTTCAAAATGCCAAATTGAACGCTAGAAGCTACCACATGGTGACAACATCCAATGACAAATAAAATACACCTGCTTTGACAGAAATAAAAAAATGCAAAAAAAGAAGGAGCAACCCACAAATATTATCAGTTACAAAAGAATAAAATTAAATAAAGTTAGAAATAAAATCCCTCACCAAGTAAAGGTAGAAAGTGAAAAAACGGTTCAAATGACTCCTCCAATCCAGTCGTAGAAACGCTTAATCAGTGCAAACGTCTCTAACAACTTGTTCAACCTCCAAATTTCATGATCCTCCAAAGCCATCCCCAATTCTGTCTTGCCGAATCCACAAATCTGAACAGGGATGGAATAGAGCATTGAGCAGAGCCAATATTTGGGATTCAGCGACAGGAGAAGTTTTGCTGACAAAGGATTGTGGTGAGGAGGACGATGGTGATGGTGGGTTACAGTGGAGAGGTGGTGGTAGCCAATGGTGGAGGAGGACGATGGTGATGGTGGTGATGGGAGGACGGTGGGCTGGTGGCGGTGGAGGAGAGGGTGGAGGGTTTGAGAGAAGAGAGAGAGAGAGAGAGAGAGAGAGAGAATGAAGAAAAGGAAACAGAGAAGTAAGAATTTGAGATACCACCGCGAGTGAGAACTTGAAGGCGGCAAGAAACAAAAAGGAGAGAAGTGACGACGAAGAGAGAAAGGAGACAGAGGATCAAAGTCTTCGATCCATCCAATTCGCAGTTCACTTTGTAGTGAGTTGGGAGAGAGAGAGTGTGTGTTTGGATTTGTGAAGGAAGAATTGAAAAGGGGTTTGGAGAAGAGGATGAAGAAGATACAAGTTTGAGAGAGAGAGAGAAAGCGAGAGAGAGAGAGAGAGAGAGAGAGAGAGAGAGAGAGAGAGAGAGAGAGAAGAAGTTTTTGTTGTGAGGGAGAGATGTCACGTGGAGCCTTGTGTGTTATTGGTTTATTTTGTCGTGCTTCCCTCTTTAAAGGGCCAATTGTGTGGTTGTGCATCTCTATTTTTTCCATGTGATTGTGATCATTACACTACACTGACAAAAACAAAAGCTGAGTCAAGGAAGCAAGGGCGTAAAACAAAAAAATGGAATGATGATAGTTATATCTACAAAACGTGTGCTCAGTCATATATGTTGATGTTCCATCCAAAAGAAGCAACTTGGCAGCAAAACTATGGCAAAACAAACCGCATGAAGCAAAGGACAACAAAGTAATTTTCTCAACTCAAACCCTTAGGGTTTTGGCGCCCAAGGAGGTTGCAGTATAAAATGGGAAGAGTTGGATAGGGTTTCTCTAGGGTTTAATTGCAACACTTTCCAACTTTTATAATATTAAGATTTTATAACATTAATGTTATTTAGGAATATTGATGTGTTTTTTGAGCAATATGTTTTTTCATTTTCTATTCTTAAGAAATTACATAATGTTTTTTTTTTAAAAAAAATCTATAATCTTACTAAAAATTATTTTAATAGAGTAACTTACTTTTCTTTTTTTTTGTTGTTGTGAAAAGTACTGATTTTCCTTTATTCTAAGCAAACATTGATTGAAACTTTTATCCCGAAAAGGAGCATGCTTGCACATTATTTAGACAAATTATTCTTTTATCAACTGAATGTCCCATTATCTGAGTTTAGGGCCAAATGGTCCTCCTAAATTAACCATTATTTGATGGTTAGCGGTGGCTTCCTAAGTAAGATTACCTCCACTTATCAAGAAAAAGAGGCAATCGATCTCACAATTATCTGGTTAATAATTCTGTTGATTATGCTTTCTATGATTTTTAAAGATTTGATAAAGGAAAAGGCACCATTCATATGCAAAAGAATGAGTTCCTAATCTTTTGGCCATAGTGGTGGGAATCTAGTCCAACTGAATACAGTACTGCCTTACTTCTTTCTTAAAAGATGTGTTATTGTGCTGATCTAGGCCACACGGTCACTTAACAATTATTGATGACTTTTGAAAACTAGTAGTGCTATTCTTTTTAGGGTATTTGTTAAGGAAGTTGTTAATAATTAAAAAAGAAAAATAATTGATAAAATTTATATAAAAAAAAATTTCTTATAAAAATTTTAATATGTTGAATACATCGCTCTTAAGATAAAATTTTCTCTTTAAACTTATTAACAATTATTTTAAAGACATTCGTTGAAATTTTCTTCTAACACTCGTTTGTCCACGTCGTCATGATTGTTAGTAGAGTTTAGAGTTGTTGGTCTATATGGCAACGAGGTATTTGCTAGAGGGGGGTGAATAACGCCTTTTAAAAATGTTTTTGAAAATCCGACGAACGCATAGAGAAATCGATTAAAAATAATTGACTATTTAAAATTGTTTGAAGTGTAAGATAACGACAAAAATTATTAAGATTATGCACAAGGATTTACAAATTGAACTGAGTGATTCAATTATAATAAATCACAATACAATATAATATCAATACAAGCTACAACTTGCAAGACTAGACAAATCAAACCAAACCTAACAACAATTAAACAAACTACAACTAATGAAATCACAAGGATATAAACTTGTTAATTAAGACTTAATTGAAAATCAATGTGATCAAATATGTTTTGAAAGGAGGTTGATTCAATGAATCAAACCAAAACTTGAAAGTAGAAATTCAATCACATTCAATTCAATCAATATTCAATTAACACAATTTATATATGAATTTAACGAAATTAAAAGAGTAAGGGAAAGAGAGAAAACACCATAATTTTTATATTAGTTCCCCATTTCATCCTCGCTTCGGGGTACGTCTACCCTTCTTGGTGGAAAACGTCTCCACCAAGGACCTGCACTATGATTATGAATGTTGTATACAAGTGATTACAAGAATTCCTTCAAACTACCCTAGCTTTTCAATCCTTATGCAACCATTACCTCAGTCTTCAAATACCCTTTGAAATTAGTGCTTTTTGTTATCTGCGAATCCTCAAACACCCGTGCAATTTTTCAAGCTCTTCACTCGAACTCTTCGTTGCTCTGTCCGGTGAATGGATCCCCTTGAACACAAGAACCTTAGAAAGAACCCCCAATACCCTTAGAGGTGGAATGAGATTATTCAATTCACTTCGGATTCTTGATTCCCAACCAATATCCTTGAAAGTAATCAACTTACAATCCCTATAGCACTCTAGCAATCTATGACTCAATGAAACATAATGATTCTTAGAAAAAGTGTTTAATCTCAAGAACACAATGAACAATGAGGTATGAGGACTCTAGAGAGAATATATGCAAATGATTAAGTAGTTTTGAAGTTGTGAGGGTGTTGATATATATAGGAAGGAGTGACAAGTGCAATATTTTAGGCAAAACAGACACAGTGAATCGATTCAGTAATGTTTGATTCGTATCAACATGTGTAAATGGTCAGATCTGGGATTAGGAAGATTGGTACGAATCAACAACTATTTGAATCGATTCAATACTGCCCAGAAGGAGATTGATACGATTCAAAATGTGGTGAATCGATTCACTGAGCAAGTCAATGAGAAATCAAGATACGATTCAGCAGTTTGTGATTCAAATCAGACATGATACGAACCACAAAAGCATGAATCAATTCAAACAACTATAGGAAAGATTTCGACACACAAACATGAAGATTTCAATTGCACAATAACACGCAAGATACTAGGAATCATATGACACACTGGGATAAGGATTGCTAGGTGCTTTATCAGGTTTCTAAGCTATGGCTAACAAAGCAAAACAACATCATATAAACCTAACTAATGGACATCATCAAAACACAAACAAACCTATAACTAAAAGCAACTTCATCTTCATTCTTCCCCTTTTTGATGATGTCAAACACATGTTGATGATGTGGGCTTAGCTCCCCCCTGAAACATAGCATACAAGAAACCACACACAAGCATGCAACAAACGTATCCAATAGTCATGTATGAAGGTATTATTACATCAACGTAATAGCAGGCAACAAACATATCCAATAGTCATGTAGGAAGGTATTATTACATCAACATAATCTGAAGGTGAGAAAAACACAAGAGGGGGGGGGGGGTTGAATTGTGTTGGCTTTTTTTTTTTAAAAAAAAACTTGACTAAGAACTAGATTCAGATTCTGATAGAGTTCAGAGTCTGGATCAAAGGCTCAGAGTCAGAGGCAGAGTTTCAGAGTCTGAAGCAAGTTCAAATTCTAATGCAACGGATAAAAGGATAAAGAGATAGCTAGAGAAGAGAAAGACACAAGCAATTTTCCTGCTTCCTTCCACAATCCGGAAGTAGTCCAGTCTCCTTGTCACTTACAAGAGATTTTTCACTATAATCCAATGATTACAAATTGCTCAAACACAAAGTAAGAGGCTTCTAATGCTCAAACACTAAGTGAGAAAATTCTTATGCTCAAACACTAAGTAAGAGACTTCTAACAAATAAAGTTACACAGAATTTGTTTGGGATGAACACTTGATATACTATCAGAGGTGCTCACAAAATACAACACAGTTTATCAGACTCTAACTTTGAATTTCTAAGATGAGAAGATTGTTAAGAAATTCTAAGTGTTTGATGCGTTTAGATTTTGGCTGAGTATTGGCACTTGTAAAAATTGTAGAGTCATATATTTTGCTTCAAGTCTTCAGTCCTTTATATAGATGAGTAGAGAAACGTTGAAAAGTGCCAAATCATCATAGAGTACATTGGAGAAGCTTGATCATCAGCAGTTGATTTGTTGCTTGATTTGGTTCACGTACTATGAAGGAAGGAATTTGAAATCTTTAGTGAATATGGAATGAACCGTTTCCAAAGGAGAGAAAGTTGCAGTGTACGAACAGAGCACATGGAATGTTGGAGATCATGGTTGTACTCTTGTCCTTTCTTGACAATGACATCCATTGACCTTCTGACATTCTCAACAACCATTGTAGATGTCCCAGATGCTTCAGAATCAAGTTCTTCAGCTTCTACAAAGTGCTTCCAATTCTGAGTCTTCAACTCCTGAGTCTGGAGCCTTCAGAGTCTGGAGCATCTTCAGATTCTGACTTTAAGCTTAGCTTCTCAATCAAATATTTTTCTCTTCATTTGTTCGTTCAAAACCCATGTATGATTAACTTCTTGTTAATTTTTATGTATGGTCCTGCACTCTTGAACAAATATTAGCATATCCAATTGTTCTTATAATAGCTTGTTATCATCAAAACTTAAGAGGCATTGTCAAAACCTATATTGTTCCAACAATCTCCCCCTTTTTGATGACGACAAACAATTGTATTAATAGACAATTGTTGTTAATTTAATTAACAAGTTGACTATAGGATCCGAGGTTTGTAAGCTCCCCCTAAGTCTGATAGTCCAGAAGGTGAGTTTTGTAAGCTCCCCTTAAGTTCTATCCAAGTTAATTAAATTGATTTAAGTATACTACATGAATTCATTTTAAAAACGTCACTCAGAAGTACATCACAAGAATTTAACTCATAGGCTAAAAGATGAGAGATGGTTCCCTAAGTCAATTTTTAATTAACTTAAATTGGGCTCAGAGCCTATGGACTATTAATCTTACTCCCCATTTTGGCATGAACAAAAAGATTTGGGTCAAAAACGTATTTAAATGACAGAAAACAGTATTGAAATTCTGGCAATTAACTGGTTCTGAACTAAAAACAGAGTATGAAAAACTAACAGTTCAGAAGCAGAAAATAAAGTGCAGAAAGATAAAGAACACAATGAGTTTGTTAACCCAGTTCGGTGCAAACTCCACCTACTCTGGGGGATACCAATCCAGAAAGGAAATCTACTAAGTAGAATTAATCCTAAGACTCAAGACACAGACCCCCTGTTCCTAGTCTTTTGACTTAATCTCCACTAGTCTGATTTCTACCCAACACCTGAGTATAAGAAACCCCCTTCTTACTTCCTATTCAAGTAACAACCCAGTTACTAACAGACCTTGTAAACAACCCAGTTTTGAAGACAACTTCAATACATCAAAGACAACACTCGTACCTAAAGGCTTAGAGTGAATTACAACTCAATCAATCTAAACCAACTCAGAACATATGAGTGGTGTACAAATAAAGCAACAGCTTACACAGACAAAAACACAAAGACTCTTATAATCTAATTTCTGGTTTTTGACTCAATTAATTCAATAAGCAGCAGCACGTCTCTTTAAATAGGCTTCAACAAGCAGTATAATTCTGAATTATGAAAGGCTTGAAAAGGAAACAAATATTTCTGAATCAAATAATGTAAAGATCCTTCAGCAAATTAACACAATCATAAAAACGACGCCAATCTTCAAGAAGATCTTCAACAAATCAATCAACCTTCTAGAAACCAAATGCCTGAATAAATCCTTGATAAATCTTCCAAAGATACGCATAGGATTAATCACAAAGAATGAAAAAATCCAGCTTCTGAAGGTCAACTCTGGTCAACGTCTGAACAGTGCGTCTGAAGTACTGTTCAGCGTCTGAAGGCCATTTCTGTGTCTGAAGGTCCAATATGCTTCTGAAGGCCATTTCAGCTTCTGAACCTCCTCAAATCCAATTTCTTGCTTCTGAAGACTTCTTTAACACATAGAGACGCAACGCTTGAGCACTTTGATTTTACCAAACAAAGTAGCCAACACAAAATAACCAACAATCTCCCCCTTTGGCAAATTTTTGGCTAAAATCAAATGCACCACAAAATCAAGTCCTTCACTCAACACAAGATAATCAACCTTGAAGAACTCCACATAAGATAGCAGAGTTAGTAGCGGATTAAAAACACAAACAACTGAAAAATGCTCCCCCTGCAACACACAACATCAGTTTCTGAGGAACAGCTCTTCTCCCCCTGAAACACAGCACTCAGGAACTCCCCCTGAACATAACAACTTCTGACAGGAAGCACACAAACTCAGGAAGCACACAAACAGATCAGCAATCACCAATCACACATACTTCTCCCCCTTTTTAGCCAAACAAGTTTGACAAAACACCAGCAAACACTAGGAGCAAGAAACATAACCAGAACACAAAGAACTCAGCACATCACACTTGCAAAGATCAGAACCACAAAGAATCCACCCAGCAGAAGAACAACAGTCACAAACTAGACAATCTTCAGACTCAGCACCAAAAGTAGCTTAGTCTTCATTAGACACAATCATAAGATGCTGCTCAATTGATGTGTCCCTCAGGCACATTTAAAACCTTCTTCCCAGCTATCTTCTTCTCAAAATCATCAACTCTTTTCTGAACACAGGACATAACATCTTCAGACTTACTAGAAACTAAAGCCTTCTGATCAGGAACAGGAACCAGAACTTTGCTCCAAACTTTTGAAGGTCCAGCACCAGAACTCATCTGTGCTACAGGAATGGGCTTGCTGTCATTAGCAACAGCCTTTCCTTTTCCTTTGTTCAGCCTCCGAGCAACACCAGCACACTTTGGTCTCCATTCTTTCTTGATTTTGCTTTTATTCACAGCTGGTTCAGTTTTTCTGTGTTGAAAATGCTTGGGATAACCATGCAACTTGTAACAAAAAGGTTTAATGTGACCCTTTTTACCACAATGATGACAAACCCAAGGATGAGTAGCCTTCTTGTCTTTGGATTCCTGAGGTTTGTTCTTATGTTTCCTCATCAGTGGAACATGAGTAGCAGCAGATTTTTGTTGTTTGATGTTCAGATTCTGATCATTAAACCCAATTCCATTTGGTTTTCCCTGATTCTGATTCTTCAAATTGATATTGCATCTTCTTGCAAAACTCAGCAGGATTTTTGTGATAAGCAGTCAGAACTTCACAAGATGATTCTTCATCACTTGATTCTGATTCTGATGAAGTTTCTGAACCCATAACTCCATCATCAGGGAAGCATCTTCCAGTAAAAGCAGCAACATGTCTGGCTGACTTACTCCCCACTTCTCCTTCTGAGTCCTCTTCATCAGACCAAGACAAAGTCAGACTCTTCTTTTGTTTCTTGAGATAAGTAGGGCATTCTGACTTAACATGTCCATAACCTTCACACTCAAAGCACTGAACTCTCTTTGACTGATTGCTCTTCTCATCAGTTCTTGACTTCTGCTTCAGGAACTTTTTAAATTGTTTACTCAGTAACACAAGAGCTTCCGATGAACTATCATCATCCACACTTTCAGCATCTGCTACAAAGGCTACACCTTTCCCCTTCTGATCAGTCCTGCTAATTTCAAAGTTTTGAAGAGACCCAATCAATTCCTCAACCTTCATGCTGGAGATGTCATGAGCTTCTTCAATAGCAGTCACCTTCATATCAAACCTCTTGGGTAGGGATCTGAGAATTTTCCTTACAAGCTTCTCATCTGAAACTTTTTCTCCAAGAGATTCAAAAGAGTTTCCCATGTCCAGAATGTTCATGTAAAAGCTTTGTATGTTCTCATCTTCCAGCATTCTGAGATTTTCAAATTTAGTGGTCAGAAGCTGAAGTCTGGACAACTTTACTTTTGAGGTGCCTTCATGAGTAGTCTTGAGTATCTCCCAGGCATCCTTGGCAATTGTACACTGCTTGATCATCCTGAATACATTCTTGTCCACTCCATTGAATATTGCATTCAGGGCTTTGGAGTTTGCAAGTGACAGAGCATCTTCATCATTGGTCCAATCTTCCTCTGGTTTTAAAACAACTGTCTTGTTACCATCTTTATCAGTCACAACTGGATGTTCCCAACCCTTCAGAACAGCTTTCCAGGTCTTGCTATCGATAGATTTAAGGAAAGCACTCATGCGTGATTTCCAATAATCATAATTGGTCCCATCCAGCAGGGGTGGCCTGTTAACAAAACCTCCTTCTCTCTCCATAAAGCCAGAAATTATCTTCCCTGGAGCTCACCCAAAAACAAGCAGGGTGCCTGCTCTGATACCAATTGAAATTCTGGCAATTAACTGGCTCTGAACTAAAAACAGAGTATGAAAAACTAACAGTTCAGAAGCAGAAAATAAAGTGCAGAAAGATAAAGAACACAATGAGTTTGTTAACCCAGTTCGGTGCAAACTCCACCTACTCTGGGGGATACCAATCCAGGAAGGAAATCTACTAAGTAGAATTAATCCTAAGACTCAAGACACAGACCCCCTGTTCCTAGTCTTCTGACTTAATCTCCACTAGTCTGATTTCTACCCAACACCTGAGTATAAGAAACCCCCTTCTTACTTCCTATTCAAGTAACAACCCAGTTTTGAAGACAACTTCAATACATCAAAGACAACACTCGTACCTAAAGGCTTAGAGTGAATTACAACTCAATCAATCTAAACCAACTCAGAACATATGAGTGGTGTACAAATAAAGCAACAACTTACACATACAAAAACACAAAGACTCTTATAATCTAATTTCTGGTTTTTGACTCAATTAATTCAATAAGCAGCATCACGTCTCTTTAAATAGGCTTCAACAAGAAGCATAATTCTGAATCCAATCTTCTTCACTTGATATGATTCTGAATTATGAAAGGCTTGAAAAGGAAACAAATATTTCTGAATCAAATAATGTAAAGATCCTTCAGCAAATTAACACAATCATAAAAACGACGCCAATCTTCAAGAAGATCTTCAACAAATCAATCAACCTTCTAGAAACCAAATGCCTGAATAAATCCTTGATAAATCTTCCAAAGATACGCATAGGATTAATCACAAAGAATGCAAAAATCCAGCTTCTGAAGTTCAGCTTCTGAAGGTCAACGCTGGTCAACGTCTGAATAGTGCGTCTGAAGTACTGTTCAGCGTCTGAAGGCCATTTCTGCGTCTGAAGGTCCAATCTGCTTCTGAAGGCCATTTCAGCTTCTGAACCTCCTCAAATCCAATTTCTTGCTTCTGAAGACTTCTTTAACACATAGAGACGCAACGCTTGAGCACTTTGATTTTACCAAACAATGTAGCCAACACAAAATAACCAACAAGTATAATCAGAGGCAAGCATAAAATGATCAGAAGCAAATGTTGCATAAATAACTTCAATTCATTAAAAGGAAAAAAATTATCAAGTTATTTTTAATTAACATAAATAACTTGAATTCAGAAACAGAGAAATATTCATAAGCAAACATATTGCTTAAAAACAGAAGGTGTGCAAAAAGAAAAAAAATCCTAGGATTGCTGATTCTTCTGCAGCATCTGAAGTATAGCCTGAATTCCTGAATTCATTTCTGATTGCTTATGGGCTATGTCAGATTGCTTATGTGCCATGTCTGATTGCTGTAGCAGGATATCATCTTGTTTCCTTGCCATTTCTTCTTGCTTGGCATTTAAGTTCTTCTGAGCTTCCTTCAATTCTAGCAACTTTACTTCCATAGCTTCTTGTTTAATCTTCTGCTCTAATAAGTTTGATTGAACCTTGTCTACAAACTGAATCATATCAGGTTCTTCTAGATCTATTATCTTGATGACAAGTTGCTCTGGTTTGATGAAGAACTTAGATATCCAGGAAGTGGAGAGTCCAGACTTCAAAACCTCTGGCACTTCAGGAATTTCCTCTTCAGGAAGAGCACAGTTTGAAATCTGTCTGGAAATATCCTTTCTTAATTGCACAGCATCCATGCTGGCAATTACTTCCTTGATCCAAATGTCAAAGGCTTTCTGCTGAGAAGCAACTGACAGAACTTGCATTTGTTCTAGAGTTGTGTTCATAAGCTCTCTCAGATTCTTCCATTTATCTTTATAATTGACTAGTTGAATAGGTTGAAGTCTTGCGTCCATAAGCTCTTGCAAGCTGTCAAAAATAATTCTGCAGACCTCTTGCAACCCAATGTTTGAGGTAAGGATGGGTGGAGGTTGGATGGTGGGGACAATTTTTTGAGTAGAAGAAGAGGGGATATCTGTGACAATCTCCATAATTGTATCAGAAAGAGATTATGATTCAACTAAAGTCTGATTGTCATCAAAGGCTACAAGCAGAAATTGGGTAGTTTATGGTTGGGATTCAGGAATGATTTCAGACTCTGATGCTTCAGTCATTATTGTTGGATATTTGAGTGTTGGCTACATGTTTGCTAAAATCAAATAAACAAGAAATTTGTGCTTCAGAAGCTGGAAATGTTCTTCAGAAGCTAAAATGTGTCTTCAGAAGCTGGAAGCAAAACTTCAGAAGCTGGTACTGTTCATCAGAAGCTGAACTGGTCATCAGACGCACTGTTTAGAAGCTGACCTTCAGACGCACTGTTCAGATGCACTGTTAAGACGCTGACTTTTGTTGACCTTCAGACGCACTGTTCAGACGCTGACTTTTGTTGACCTTCAGAAGCTGCACTTCAGAAGCTGCATTTCAGAAGCTTGATTTCTGTTAATTCTCTCATAGTATCTTTTGAAGATTTAATTGAAGAATTATCCAAGCTTTGTTTCTAGAAGGAAGATTGTTTTGCGTGAAGATCTTTATTGAAGATTGGTTTCTTTTATTGATGAATATATTTTCAAAGGAATCTTTGCAAAATATATTTCAGAAATACATGTGCTTCTATTTGCTTCTAAAAGAATTCTGGAAACATATCTGTGAAGGATTTGGTTCAGAATTATGTGCTGCTGAAAGCTATATAAGGAGGACGCTGCTATTGAAGAATACACATCAAAAACCAGAAGTTGTCATTGAAAGAGTCTTAGTGTTTTTGAGTCTGTGAGCTGTTGCTCTGTTTTTCTGTGCACCACTCATCTGTTAGAGTTGGTTGTTTGTTTTGAGTTGTAATTCACTTAAAGCTTTTAGGCACAAGTGATTTTGTTGTTTTGAAGAGTGTCTTCGTATTTGATTTGTTTAAGAGTCTGATAATCACTGGGCTGTGATTACTTGATTAGGATGTAAGTGGGATCTTATATCTAAGTTCCTAGGTAGAAGTCTATACGGGTAGTGATTGAGTGATAAGGCTGGAAAAACAGGGGCTGTGTCTTGAGTCTTTGAATTGATACTACTTAGTGGATTTCCTTCCTGGATTGGTATCCTACAGATGTAGGTGAAGTTTGCACCGAACTGGGTTAACAAATTACTGTGTTCTTTATCTTCTGTCTTTTATTTTTTCTGCTTCTGAACCATTGTTTGTGCACTCTGTTTTACGGATTCTGAACCAGTCCTGCCAGAATTTCAATTGGTATCAGAGCAGGTACCCTGCCTGTATTTGGGTGAGCTCCAGGGAAGTTATGTTCTAGCTTTATGGAGAAAGAAGGAGGATTTGTTAATAGGCCACCTCTGTTGGATGGTTCCAACTATGATTATTGGAAATCAGGCATGAGTGCTTTCCTTAAATCAATAGATAGAAAAACCTGGAAAGCAGTTCTGATAGGTTGGGAACATCCTGTTGTGACTGACAAAGATGGTAAGAAGACAGCTGTATTGAAACCAGAGGAAGATTGGTCCAATGATGAAGATGCTTTATCTCTTGCAAACTCCAAAGCCTTGAATGCTATATTCAATGGAGTGGACAAGAATATGTTCAGACTGATCAAGCAGTTTACTGTGGCTAAGGATGCTTGGGAGATTCTTAAAACTACTCATGAAGGCACATCCAAGGTAAAACTGTCCAGACTTCAGCTTCTGACCACTAAATTTGAAAATCTCAGAATGCTGGAAGATGAGAACATACAAAGCTTTTACATGAACATTCTGGACATGGGAAACTCTTTTGAATCTCTTGGAGAAAAAGTTTCAGATGAGAAGCTTGTAAGGAAAATTCTCAGATCCCTACCCAAGAGGTTTGATATCAAGGTGACTGCTATTGAAGAAGCTCATGACATCTCCTGCATGAAGGTTGAGGAATTGATTGGGTCTCTTCAAAACTTTGAAATTAGCAGGACTGATCAGAAGGGGAAAGGTGTAGCCTTTGTAGCAGATGCTGAAAGTGTGGATGATGATAGTTCATCGGAAGCTCTTGTGTTGCTGAGTAAACAATTTAAAAAGTTCCTGAAGCAGAAGTCAAGAACTGATGAGAAGAGCAATCAGTCAAAGAGAGTTCAGTGCTTTGAGTGTGAAGGTTATGGACATGTTAAGTCAGAATGCCCTACTTATCTCAAGAAACAAAAGAAGAGTCTGACTGTGTCTTGGTCTGATGAAGAGGACTCAGAAGGAGAAGTGGGGAGTAAGTCAGCCAGACATGTTGCTGCTTTTACTGGAAGATGCTTCCCTGATGATGGAGTTATGGGTTCAGAAACTTCATCAGAATCAAGTGATGAAGGTGACTGCAATTGAAGAAGCACATGACATCTCCAGCATGAAGGTTGAGGAATTGATAGGGTCTCTTCAGAACTTTGAAATTGCCAGAACTGATAAGAAGGGGAAAGGTGTTGCTTTTGTAGCAGATGCTGATACTGTGGATGATGAAAGTACTTCAGAAGCTCTTGTGATGCTGAGTAAACAATTTAAGAAGTTTCTGAAGTAGAAGACTAGAACTGATGAGAAGAGCAATCAATCAAAGGGAGTTCAGTGCTATGAGTGTGAAGGATATGGTCATGTCAAGTCAGAATGTCCTACTTACCTCAAGAAACAGAAGAAAAGTTTAGCTGTGTCTTGGTCTGATGAAGATGACTCAGAAGGAGAAGTGGGGAATAAATCTGCCAGGCATGTTGCTGCCTTTACTGGAAGATGGATGACTGATGATGAAGTTATGGGTTCAGAAACACTATCAGAGTCTGAAGAACCATCAGAGTCTGAAACTTCATCAGAGTCTGAAGCCAGTGATGAAGAATTGTCTTTTGAAGAACCAACTGCCTCTTATGAAGAGTTATACCTCAGAAATCAAGAACTTTGCAAGTTATTAGATAATCAGAAGGAGACTGTCAGTCAACTGCATGCTGAAAGGAGTGACCATTTAACTCAAATTTCTGATCTCAAAGACGAGGTAACCCATTTAAACTCTCAACTTGATCATATGAAGAAGCAAGTCAGAATGTTAAACATTGGTACTGATGTGTTAGAAAAAATATTGGAGAGTCAGAACCAAGGGAAACCAAATGGAATTGGGTTTAATGATGGGACCCTGAACAAACAGCAAAATCCTGTTAAAAAATTCATTCCAGCTGTTAAAACATGTGATCCTATAATGAATAAACCTAAGTTTGAACACCAGAACCAACATCAGGGATCTAAGAACAAGAGGGCTTCTCATCCTTGGGTATGTCATCACTGTGGTAAAAAGGGACACATTAAGCCATTTTGTTACAAGCTGCATGGATACAACAAGCACTTTCAACAAAGAAAAGTGGAACCAGTTGTAAACAAAGTTCAAATTAAGAAAGAATGGAGACCAAAAGGTGAAAGTGTTGCCCAGAGGCTGAACAAAAGGAAAGGAAAGGCTGTTGCTACTGACAGCAGGCCCACTCCTGTTGCAAAGAAGAGTTCTATTGCTGGTCCATCTAAAGTCTCGAGGAAGGTAGTGATTCTTGTCCCAAACAAGAAGGCTCTAAAAGGAAAGGAAGTGGATCCTTGTGAGTCTGAGTATAATGTTGAGCAAGACATCATGAAGAGAATTGCTGATCTTGAGAAGCAGATTGCTGGGAAGAAGGTTCTGAATGTGCCTGAAGCACACATCAACTGAGCAACATCTTATGTTGTGTCTAATGAACACTAAGCAACTTCTGATGCTGAGTCTGAAGACTGTCAAGTTTGTGACTGTTGTCTTGGATTTCTGTTTGTGCTTCTGGTCTGCAATTGTGCTGTTCTCTGCAGTTTTTGTTTTGTTCTTCTGTGTATGGATGATGTGTGGTTCTGTTCCTGATGCTGGTGCTGTGCTGGTTTCTGTGCTGTTAGTTCTGATGTGGTTCTTTGTATGTTGTTTTGTGTTTTTCTGCTCCTGGTAATTGCTGGATGTTTTGTCAACATTGTTTGGCTAAAAAGGGGGAGATAAAAATAAGTATGTGTCTATTTCAGAAGCTGTTCAACAGTTCAGGGGGAGTTGGAGTTTTTGAATGTGTGTTTCAGGGGGAGTTTCTAAGTTGTGTTGTTCCTGAGTATCTGTTCAGAGGTAGTTCAGGGGGAGTTTATGTGTGAATGTAGTGAATCATCTGCTGCTGACTCTGTTGCTACATTTATGTTATGTTTTTCATGGTTGCGTTCCTTGATGTTTGAAGAATTTGCTTGTTGTTGTGCTCAAATTGATTTTAGCCAAAAATTTGCCAAAGGGGGAGATTGTTGGATATTTGAGTGTTGGCTACATGTTTGCTAAAATCAAATAGACAAGAAATTTGTGCTTCAGAAGCTGGAAATGTTCTTCAGAAGCTAAAATGTGTCTTCAGAAGCTGAAAGCAAAACTTCAGAAGCTGGTACTGTTCATCATAAGCTGAACTGGTCATCAGACGCACTGTTCAGAAGCTGACCATCAGACACACTGTTCAGACGCTGACTTTTGTTGACCTTCAGACGCACTGTTCAGACGCTGACTTTTGTTGACCTTCAGAAGCTGCACTTCAGAAGCTACATTTCAGAAGCTGCATTTCAGAAGCTTGATTTCTGTTAATTCTCTCACAGTATCTTTTGAAGATTTAATTGAAGAATTATCCAAGCTTTGTTTCTAGAAGGAAGATTGTTTTGCGTGAAGATCTTTATTGAAGATTGGTTTCTTTTATTGATGAATATATTTTCAAAGGAATCTTTGCAAAATATATTTCAGAAATATATGTGCTTCTATTTGCTTCTAAAAGAATTCTGGAAACATATCTGTGAAGGATTTGGTTCAGAATTATGTGCTGCTGAAAGCTATATAAGGAGGACGCTGCTATTGAAGAATACACATCAAAAACCAGAAGTTGTCATTGAAAGAGTCTTAGTGTTTTTGAGTCTATGAGTTGTTGCTCTGTTTTTCTGTGCACCACTCATCTGTTAGAGTTGGTTGTTTGTTTTGAGTTGTAATTCACTTAAAGCTTTTAATCACAAGTGATTTTGTTGTTTTGAAGAGTGTCTTCGTATTTGATTTGTTTAAGAGTCTGATAATCACTGGGCTGTGATTACTTGATTAGGAAGTAAGTGGGATCTTATATTTAGGAGTTCCTAGGTAGAAGTCTATACGGGTAGTGATTAAGTGATAAGGCTGGAAAAACAGGGGCTGTGTCTTGAGTCTTTGAATTGATACTACTTAGTGGATTTCCTTTCTGGATTGGTATCCTCCAGATGTAGGTGAAGTTTGCACCGAACTGGGTTAACAAATTACTGTGTTCTTTATCTTCCGTCTTTTATTTTTTCTGCTTCTGAACCATTGTTTGTGCACTCTGTTTTACGGATTCTGAAACAGTCCTGCCAGAATTTCAATTATAGCATCATAAGCTAAAATTTGATGTTTAGGTTCTAGTTCAGGTTTAGCTAGATTTAATGGTTCAACAAATATAGGCTTGCCTTTTGATACAGACTGAGTGTCAGACACTGTATCAGAGACTGTGAGAGAAGGGGGTGATTTCTGTGGTTCAGATGTTATGGGTTCAATAATGGTTTCAGTGGAGGATGGGATTTCTGAAACAACTGGAAGAGTTGTTGTTTCAGAGGTTGATTTAGGTAATGGTGAGATTATGTTGTGATAACACATCTATGGTAGAGGAACTAGGTTTTGGAGAGGATGAAGAGGTTTGAGAGGAGGAGTGTTCTTTTGCAAGTTTCTGAAGATAAGCCTTAGTACTGGCTAATCCAAATTTGTCTTCTATAGCTTTCTTGCCACAGGCTAACTCTTCCTCAGTACAGTATCTTCTGGGAATCAGTAAAGGTGAATCACCAGGCAAACAAGTCTGCACTAGCGACACATTTAAAGTTTCCTCAGAGTCTGCCAGGAAATCAGAGGAGTTTGGTTGAGGGGGTAGAAGAACTGATGCAGGCATATGTAGTTTCTTGGAAGTTTTAGGTTTGGGAGTGGCTTGTTTAGGTTTGGGGGAGGCTTTGAGATGGGTGTAGTGTTTGATTAAAGGAGCCTCATCATCATCAGATGTTCAAGGTGAGTCAATAAAAATGGGTTGGGAAGAGGATGTTGCAGATTTACCTTTATCTTGAGTGGTATCTGCAGCTTCTCAAGTCTCAGACTCCTTCTTCACTGTAAGTACAGAAGTCATGATCTTCTGTGATGCGTCTACAGACATGCCCTTCAGACTTTCAGCTAAATCAACTACATCTTGAGAAGCCTTGATTGTATTCTCCCGACCTTTTGCACTTATCAGCTCATCTTCAGTATCAGAGGATGATTCTTCCAGAACCAGCTTCCTCTGAATAGGTTTAACACATGTCTTCTTCTTTTTCTGAGGTTGAGGATCCTCAGAGGCAACTTCAGGCACAGGTGCCAGATCAGACTTGGACACCTTCTTTTTCTTATTCTTCTTTTGAACTTCAGATTCTTCAGTTTCAGACTCAGCCTTTCTCTTCTTGTCTGGTCTCTAGGGTTCATCTGGGTGATCAGGGATCATGTCCTAGGTAATAACTTCACTTGTCTCCTTGAAATGCTCAGCCACAAAGTATGCAATCACTTCCTTGTTGTCCTGTTTGGATATGGGGGGAAAGTCTACCAAGTAATCATTCTGCTTCAGACTGGTCTGAACATCTGATTCTGAAGTGATTACTTCTTTCTTCTGAATAATTTTCATGTGCCCAAGAATAGCTCCTGATATGATGGGGCCACTACAGACTCCAAGTTCACTGTCTGATCCTACTCCCAGAGATATCAGACTCTCCACCAGTCTTCCTTGATAGAAGATCTCTGAAAGGAGTCTGGTGTAGGGTACATGCTTTTCCTTTTAGATTCTCCTTGATTGATGTGCAGAGATGGTGGAAAATGTAGGCAGGAAGATCTACTGGCTTCTTCAGAATCCACCAAGTCAACATATGCATCAAGTTAAAAGACTTGTAGTCAAACCCTCCTGATCTTGGAACTATGCAAGACATAAGTAGCTTATGCATTACTCTGTGTTCTGCTTGCATATTTATAGTCTTTTCAGACTCCCTTCCTTCAAATAGAGTCTTCTTGATCAGAGGCACCCATGAACTAGTTTTCTTTGAATCAGTCATAAAGAGTCCACCTCTTTTGGCTCCTATTGCTTTTGCAATAATTTCCTCAGTGATGGTAACACTGATTCCCATCACAGCAGACATTATTTCAGGTTCTGTGAAATCCTTCAGACCCATTTCCTTCCTTGACTTCCCTTTCAGTCTTGGATTCTCAGCAATCTTCAAAGCTTATTCCCTTTTTGCAGCTTCTCTGTAATATACCTCGCTTCTGACCTAGAAATCCTTTACAATCTCTGTATAGGATGGTCCATTAAGCATGTTGAAGAAATGTCTCCATTGTTGAAAATCCACGAACTCTGAGATATCACACCCATTGATTCTCAGAGACTCGAAATCCACTACACTCTCAATTATTAAGTTTAAATCTTCCTTATTGAGATGCATGGTCTTTGGCTTGATAAAAATAGCATCTTGAGATTGAACGTTGATTGCTAGATTCTGTGTAGAGGATGAAGAACCAGCCATTTTGACTCTGAAGGTTTTAGGTATCTAGGAATTTTTTGAAAGAAGGTAGAGTTTTTGCGCGAAGGTTGAGAGAGAACAAAGTGTGAGTAGTGAAGTGTTTGGTGTGATTGTGATTAAGTGTTTTTGTTAAAATTGTTAAGATTCAAAAGTAATGACAAACAAACACAACATTAATGACAAAAGGGGACGTGAGACAAGTTTCAATGCATAATCATCATTGCCCAGCACTTACTAACCACATTAGTGACTTGCTCAGACACACTTGTTTATTAGTGGGACAACTGTACGTAAAGCCGTTACAAAACCATTCCACTTATAAAACTATCAGAAGCAACTAATCCAGATTATGGACTTCAGAGGCTGAAATTCTTCAGATTCTTAGTAAAGAGAGTCTGATAAATTTTTGGCTTCTGAATTATTTCAGAGTCTGAATTCTCATTCAAAGTCAACATTTTCTGAGATAAAATGAATGTTCAGATTCTTCTTTATAAAGTCAAATCTTTCTTTTGTTAAGGGTTTTGTGAATATATCAGTCCACTGATGTTCAGTATCAATGAACTGTATATCCAAAACACCTTTCTGAACATAATCTCTAATAAAATGGTGTTTTATCTCAATATGTTTAGCTCATGAATGCAGAATTGGATTCTTTGACAAGCATATAACAACAATATTATCACAAAAGATAGGAATGTCATTTTCATGTATCTGATAGTCTTCTAACTCATGTTCCATCCAGAGTAGTTGAGTGCAACAACTTGTAGCTGAGATATATTCTGCTTCTGCTGTTGACAATGCAATAGTTGATTGTCTTTTACTGGCCCAGGATATCAGATTCTCACCAAGGAATTGACAATTTCCACTGGTTGATTTTCTTTCAATCCTATCACCAGCATAGTCAACATCACAGAATCCAACCAGCTTATAATCTAAAGATTTCTTATAAAGAAGTCGAAGATTAGTTGTTCCATTCAGATACCTGAAGATTCTCTTAACAACAATCAAATGAGATTTTCTAGGAACTGATTGAAATCTTGCACATAAGCATACACTGAACAAAATATCTGGTCTAGAAGTTGTTAGGTATAACAAAGAACCTATCATACCTCTGTAGAGCTTCTGATATACCTTTGAGCCATTATCTTCTTTGCTTAAGTTGCAGGTTGGATGCATTGGAGTTGACATCAATTCACAATCTTCAAGCTTGAACTTCTTCAGAAGCTCCTTTGTATATTTTGATTGATGTACATAAACTCCATCTTTGCATTGGTTGATTTGAATTCCAAGAAAGAATTTCAATTCTCCCATCATGCTCATTTCAAATTCATCTTGCATTAGCTTAGAAAATTCTTTGAAAAGAGTGGCATTAGTAGAACCAAATATAATATCATCAACATATATCTGAACAATTAAGATGTCTTTCTTAAGGATCTTTCTGAATACTGTGTTGTTAACTTGATCTCTTTTATAATCATTTTCCAGCAAGAAATTACTTAATCTCTCATACCAGGCTCTGGGAGCCTATTTAAGACCATATAGAGATTTCTTGAGTTTAAAGACAAAGTCTGGATGTTTTAAATCTTCAAAACCTGTAGGTTGTTTGACATAAACTTCTTCAGAAATGACACCATTTAGAAATGCACTCTTAACATCCATTTGATATAGAGTGATACCATGATTAACTGCATAGGATAAAAGTAACCTTATTGCTTCCAGTCTTGCAACTGGAGCAAATGTATCAGTGTAATCAATTCCTTCTTGTTGACTGTAACCTTGAGCAACAAGTCTGGCTTGGTTTCTGACAACTTCACCTTGTTCATTCAGCTTGTTTCTGAATACCCATTTTGTTCCAATAATATTCTTGTGATTTGGTTTTGCAACTAACTCCCAGACATCATTCCTTTGGAACTGATTGAGTTCTTCTTGCATTGCAACTATCCATCCATCATTCGAAAGTGCTTCATCAACAGAAGTAGGTTCAATCATTGACAAAAGTCCCAACATAGAATGTTCTTATCTGAATGATGATCTAGTATTTCTTGGACTATACTTGTTTCCAATGATTAACTCTTCTGGATGTAAAGACTTATACTTGAAGGTGTTCTTGGGTGGATTTGCTTCTGGAGATTCATTATGAACTTCTTCAGAATCTTCTAGTTTTGTACTAGCTTCTGGAAGAGTTTCAGCTTATGGAAGAGTATATGCTTCTGAACTTTCATCAGACTCTGGATTCTGATCAGGTTCTGAAGCATCTTCTGAGAGCTGAATAGCTGCAAAGCTTTCAACTAGCTCTGATATTTTATTATCAAGCTTCTTGTCATCAAATATGATGTGCATAGATTCTTCAACAACATGTGTTTCAGAATTATACACTCTGTATGTTTTGGATCTCTAAGTGTATCCTAAGAAGATACCCTTCTGAGCCTTAACATCAAATTACTTTAGATAGACTTTGTTGTTCAAAATGTAACATGTACATCCAAACTGATGAAATTAAGAAATGCTTGCTTTCCTTCCTTTGAATAACTCATATGTTGTTTTATTCAGAATAGGTCTAATATAGATTATGTTCTTAATATAACAAGTTATGTTACTGCTTCTGCCTAAAAGTACTTTGCAATGTTAGTTTCATGAATCATGGTTCTAGCCATTTCTTGTAAGGATCTGTTCTTTCTTTCTAAAACTCCATTTTGTTGTGGAGTTCTAAGAGAAGATAACTCATGGATGATTCCATGTTTTTCACAAAAAATCTCAAATGGCTCATTTTCAAATTCTCCACCATGATCACTTCTGACTTTCAAAATTTTCAGTTCTTTTTCAGATTGTACTTGCATGCAGAAGTTACTGAACACATCATATGATTCATCTTTGGTTCTGAGGAATTTAACCCAAGTACATCTATTGTAGTCATCAACAATTACCAATCCATACTTCTTCCCATTGATTGATGTTGTACTACCAGGTCCAAACAAATCAATGTGAAGTAGTTCTAAGGGTCTGGAGGTAGAGACAATGTCTTTGGATTTAAAAGAAGTTTTAACAATTTTTCCTTTCTAGCATGCTCCACAAAGAGCATATGAGTGATAGTCCATGTCTTGTAAGCCTCTGACTAGTTGTAACTTGCTAAGCTTAGAGATTAATCTATAGTTAGCATGTCCCAACCTTTTGTGCCATAACCATTTCTTTGTTGGTGTAAGCCCTAGAGGCCAATAGTTTATGTTAAACTTTTCATATGTATCATGACTTTTATTATTGAATAAAATATGGCGTTCTTTATTACACTTGTTATGAGATAAATAAAGTCCCTAGAATAGTTGGTTCATGTCATGGAATATTAAGTGTGACTTAATCATGAGATTACATCAACAGAAAGAACACTATTCTTAAATGTATCCGTAGTCAAGCTTTAATATGAATTGGGATAATAATAAAGCGTGGAGACTATTATGTATGTAGACTGATGACCATATCTCATGGGTCATGAATATGAGATATTAAGTCTATACATAGGTATGAGTATTAGGAGTAATATTTATACTGGATTGACCCATCGTGAGAATACTACATAGTATGTTATGAAATCGTCATAAGTTATTCTCATAATGATAATAGTGTATATCACTCTTAGACCTGAAACCACTGTGATCCCTAGATGTGGACTCAAGTGTTTTATTGCCATTCAAACGTTATCTGTAACAAGATGACTATAACGTTGGTTAATGGGAACTCGACGAATCATGCTGAGGGACATGAGTGTCCTAGATGGGATTTGTCCCTCCTTCATAACAGGAGATATATCTTTAGGCCTCTTGATGAAATATGACTGGAAAAATGCATGGCCATGCCGAATTAAGTCAATATGAGATATTGGACTTATTCGTTGTTCAGTATATTTCGGGATCAAGAAATATAAATATTGAGCTAAGCAAGGGTGACATAATCTATGCCTTGTGTTCAATAAAGATATCAGGACAAAGGAGTAATCGTACACATTGATATTATCATGGAAAGGTTTCGTTAGATCACTTGACATTCTTGTCACTTGGGTAGCAGTGATGTGTTGCTAGATACCGCTCACTGTTTATAATATTAAATATGGGATTTAATATTATTGCCAACGTTACAAGAACCTATAGGGTCACACACAATAGAACGGTAAAAAGGAGAAATATAAGTAATACTTATATGATGGGGTGCGTTTAGCAATTAACGCTAATTAGTTAGCGGGAGATGATGGGTTAATAAGCTTGTGGAAGCTAAACAATGATGACTGATTTTGTGCAGCAAGGAGCTCTATAAATAGAGCTCTAGTGCTGAAATCAGCTAGTGCAATTTCGTGTAACCCTAAAAGGCTAAACCGAATTCCCTACTTCTCTCCCTAACCTCTGATCGCTTGGCTAGCACAGGGAACCAGAGGAAGCCGTTCGTGTGGACGAGTAGAGGCTTTGCTTACTTGCTCAGTTGTGATCAAAGAAACAGTTTCGGCATTACAAAGAGGTAACAATTCTATCACTGATTCATGTGATATTCGTAATGATCCAAGGAAAGGAAATCAAAAATTTTAAAACTTCCGTTGCACTTGTATGTCGATTTCCCTTCATTCTTACCACACACTGACAGAAGACAAACTACCTTCTTATCAACCAATTCTGAAAAATCAATCTTATAGACATTGTTCTTTCTCTTTCCCTTGAACACAACATATTTATCTTTGTTGTTGATTACTGTACAAGAATTCTTATCAAACAGTACTTCATAACCACTATCACAAAATTGACTTATCCTAAGTAGGTTATGTCTGAGTCCATCTACTAACCAAACATTATTAACAGTAATGGAAGAATTACCTATCTTACCAGTACCAATGATATTTCCTTTCTGGTTTCCTCCAAATCCCACCGTTCCTCCCTCTTTCATGGTCAGGGTTTGGAACATAGACTTTTCTCCTGTCATGTGACGCGAGCAACCACTGTCCAGGTACCATGATCTCTGCTTTCCTTTTACTTTTAAACATATATGCAGCATAAACAATTTCAGACTTAGGTACCCATATCTTTATGGGTCCTCTTGGGTTAGTTCTTAAAGGTTTAGTCTTTTGTTGCACCTTGTGTCTGGAGTTATAAGACTTAGACTTGCTCAGATACCTTGGATATGAATCCTTGAATCTTGAATAAGTCTTAGTCTCAGACACTGAGTTCTTCAGAACCTGAGATTTCAATGGTCTTGACTCAGATTTCTTTAGAACCTGAGACTTGAAGGTCTTTGGTTCTGAGCTTTTTATAGTCTGAACCTTTGAAGACTTTGATTCTGTTTTCTTCAGAACTTTGGACTTAAGAGTCTTTGATTCTGATTTATTCATAATCTTGGATCCATAAGTTTTAGGTTCTGATTTGTTCAGAACTTCAGTTTTTCCAGCTCCTGACACAAAGCAGACTTTCAGACCTTTCTTAATACAATCAGGATCAGATGACGGGTTGACTTTCTTAGGTTTGCTAAGAAAATCTTCTGTGAAGCCAATTCCTTCACCATTGTTCCTTTTAACACCATAAATCATAGATGCAACGTTGCTTCTGTCAATGTTGGTCAAGATAAACTCTTGAAATGCTAAATCTTCCTCACTCAAGGGTTTATGTCCCTTCTTATCAGCCAGTTCTTTCATAAGTTCAAAATTTTTATCTTCAAGTTCTGATATCAGAAGGTGATCTTTATCACTTTTCTTATTCAACCACTCAAGTTTTTCTTTTAAAAATTTTAGCTCTTTTGACTTCTTATGATAGTGACTGATAAGTTCTTTAACAATATCAACAAGTTTAAATCTGGTGAATTTAGAATATACCTCATCTTTAACATCAGATTCTGATTCAACCTCTGCATCTAAAGATGTTGTTACAACTAAAGCCAGGTTTGTTTCTTCTTCATCTTCCTTGTCATAGTCTGATTATTTGTCAAGATCATCACATGTTGCCATCAGGCTTTTCCTAATCTTGTTTCTGAGATTGCTTGACTTGGATTTGGTGTTCTTTGACGTCTCCTTAGACTTGTCCTTTAGTTCTGGACAATCAACAATGAAGTGACCCACTTTCTTGCATTTGTAGCAGCCCTTCTGATCATCTTTCCTAGAACTTGATCCTTTGAAGCCATTGCTTTTGCTAGAGAACCTTTTGCTTTGTTTAGCCAAGTACTGAAGTCTTTTGGAGAGCATTGCCATCTCATCAGCTTCAGTGTCTTCTTCAGAACCTCCTTCTGAAGGTTCTTCTTTAGACACATCAGCCTTCTGAGCTTTTGAAGACTTTCCTTTAGACTTTAGTGCGATAAAATTAACTTTCTTTGCAGGTTCATCCTCATTGAGTCCTAGTTCATGACATTTCAAAGAACTCACTAGATCCTCAATACTTAAAGTATCCAGATAACGTGCTTCCTCTGTGGCAGTCACTTTAGGTCTCCATTTAGAAGGCAAGCTTCTCAAGATCTTGTTCACATGATCCTCTATTGTATAGCTTTTCTTCAGTATTTGAAGTCCAGATACAAGAGTCTGAAACCTTAAGAACATTGTCTCAATGTCTTCATCATCTTTCATTTTGAACATCTCATACTGTTGAACAAGAAGTTTAGCCTTAGCTTCTTTAACTTTCTTGTTTCCCTCATAGGTAGAACACAACGAAGTGAATATAGCCTTTGCAGTAGACTTATCACTCAGTTTTAAGTATTCAGTATGAGGTAAAGCTTCAACAATGATACCTCTCACTTTATGATGCTTTTTGTAGATCTTTCTTTCAGCATCTGAAAGTTTCTTTATGTCAGTTGCTACACCTTCTTCATCAACAGGAATACTGATACCATCTTCAATGATATCCCATAGAGTGTCATCAACACCAATAATATGAATGTACATTTTGCTTTTCCACCAGGAAAACTTCTCAAATTCTCCATTGAAAATAGGAGGCTTATTATGATGAGAGCTAGATTTAACATCTGCACCATAATCATATGATACAACTATGTTGTTTCCAGAGATTGAAGTTCCAGAATCACTTGGTCTACCACCAGGACTAGTAGCTCCACCAGTAGACATGATGTTTTTCTTAGGGTCTCACTGACACACTGTTAAGTGTTGAAATATCAGAACCAGAGCTCTGCTACCAACTGAAGGTGAGAAAAACACAAGAGGGGGAGTTGAATTGTGTTGGCTTTTTCTTCTTTTTTTTTTTAAAAAAAAAAACTTGACTGAGAACTAGATTTAGATTCTAATAGAGTTCAGAGTCTGGATCAAAGGCTTAGAGTCAGAGGCAGAGTTTCAGAGTCTGAAGCAAGTTTAAATTCTAATGCAGCGGATAAAAGGATAAAGAGATAGAGAAGAGAAAGACACAAGCAATTTTCCTGATTCCTTCCACAATCCGGAAGTAGTCCAATCCCCTTGTCACTTACAAGAGATTTTTCACTATAATCCAATGATTACAAATTGCTCAAGCACAAAGTAAGAGACTTCTAATGCTCAAACACTAAGTGAGAGACTTCTTATGCTCAAACACTAAATAAGAGACTTTTAACAAATAAAGTTACACATAATTTGTTTGGGATGAACACTTGATATACTATCACAGGTGCTCACAAAATACAACACAGTTTATCAGACTCTAACTTTGAATTTCTAAGATGAGAAGATTGTTAAGAAATTCTAAGTGTTTGATGCATTTAGATTTTGGCAGAGTATTGGCACTTGTAAAAGTTTTAGAGTCATATATTTTGCTTCAAGTCTTCAGTCCTTTACACAGAGGAATAGAGAGACGTTAAAAGGTGCCAAATCATCATAGAGTCAGTTGGAGAAGCTTGATCATCATTAGTTGATTTGTTGCTTAATTTGTTTCACGTACTATGAAGGAAGGAATTTGAAATTTTTATTGAATATGGAATGAACCGTTTGCAGAGGAGACAAAGTTGCAGTGTACGAATAGAGCACATGGGAATGTTGGAGATCGTGGTTGTACTCTTGTCCTTGCTTGACAATGACATCCATTGACCTTCTGACATTCTCAACAACCATTGCAAATGTCCTAGATGCTTCAGAATCAAGTTGTTCAACTTCTACAAAGTGCTTCCAATTCCGAGTCTTTAACTCCTGAGTTTGGAGCCTTCAGAGTTTGGAGCATCTTCAGATTCTGACTTCAAGCTTAGCTTCTCAATCAAATCTGTTGTTCTTCATTTGTTCTTTCAGAACCCATGTATGATTAACTTCTTGTTAATTTTTATCTATGGTCCTGCACTCTTGAACAAATATTAGCATATCCAATTATTCTCAAAATAGCTTGTTATCATCAAAACTTAAGAGGCATTGTCAAATCCTATATTGTTCCAACATAATCTCCCCCTTTGACAACGTCAAAAAGAGATAGTAATCAAAATTAAACATAATAGAGGAAGGTATAAACACGCAAGCAAGCAATCGTAATTGGCTACAAGCAGGTATGCAGGCAAGAAACATAAGCATGCATGTCAATAGACATAAGCATGGGTATAGATAAGACAAGCAATTTGTCATAGACGGTACAATAATCACAATATAGTAATCTCCCCCTTTAACAACGTTAAAAAGGGATGGTGCATAGGTGATTATTACAAAATAATTGCCCAAATCATAAAGTCATAAACAAAATCAAGTAACCATGCAGTTCATGTTGTGTGCATTAGAACAAACAAAACTTTATAAAACACCTTCAAACAAATAACATGTAAACAATCGCAATCGAATTACAAGTAAGCATGCAAGGCAAAGCATAGAGAAGGTATAACATGCAAGAAAGGAGATATATATATATATATAAAATCAACAAGACAACAATCACACATGAATAACATCATAATCGACATGAGAAACGAATTATAATAACCAAAGAAAAGGTAAGAGAGATAGTTTCCATATGAAAGTCAAACACATTTGACTTCCTAATGAAAACACTTTACCTAACCAAGGAACTTACTCCCTTGATAAAGTGCTTGCAAGATTGATGGTGTAGGAGAGGTCACTCGTGATAATCCAAACGCGATAAGGCCAATGGAGAGGTTATTTATTTGACATCCTCGTATACGCCTTCAACTTTTTCTCTTGATGTCCTTGCAAGGTAAGAAGCTTATTGTGGAGTATCATCCTTGACTTTGACTCATGATTAACAAACCTATAACACACTAAAAAAAACAAGCAAACATTTCCCAACTTGTGGGAGTAAGAAAAGAACAAAGGACCACCATAATTGATTTATGAAAATTGAGATGTATCCACATCCCTTTCTAAAGATTGAGAATCATGGATACATCACCATTTAAGTGCCTTGAATAACCCAAAAGGAAAAGTTCCTTCCATGGTTGCAAGACACTCTTGTACTAATGAATTTGGAGCCTTTAAGTCCCCAACTAATGTTGGGTCCTCAAGATTATTGAAACAAGTAGATTGCTTGGGCACCCATCTCATTATCCCTTTGGGTACTAAAATTTTCAAGGCATGGCAATGAGGTGTGGTGTGCCCAACTTCTCTACAATAGTGACACCTAACTTTGTGTCCTTGAACTTTGATATTTTGATGTTTGTTTTGAAACTTCCTTTTTGAGGAATTTTTGGAATGAGAGTCAAAACTTTTTGATTTTATAGCAATGGTCGTGGGAACACTTGAGGCTTGTTCTATTTTACTCTTTAGAGAGGTGATCTCTTCAATTAACTTAGAACAAGCTTCACATGTACCAATTTCCTTAGATTTAGGAGTTATTGGTGCATCAACATTAGGTGACCTTTTAGTCGGAATTACAAATAGCTCATTTCTTAGAGATGCATGCTTCTTTTTGAAAAGTTCAAAATCTTTCTTGATATTCAAAATTTCAGCTTCTAATTTGAGAATAGTTCTCTTTTGGGTACCAATCTTTTTAAAGGCATTCATAACATCGTCATGAATGTCTACAAGAGCTTGTTGTAATTCATCATAGGAGGGATTAGATTCAGATTCAGAGTCGGAACAGATTACCTCATGATGCTTGTGTCCAATGAGACATAGATCGGTAATCTCACTATTTTCCGGAGTGCTCCGAGTAGATGAGTCATCATTATCCTCCCATGCAATATAGGCTTTCCTTCCTTTTGAGATTAAGGTTGGACTTTTTCCTTGCCTTGGTCAACTCCGGACATTCACTTTCCATGTGCCCCAATTTTCCACAACTGTAGCAATTTGGTACATTCTCTTCCTTCTTGAATTTGTCTCGTTTGAGAATTGCTCTCCTAAAGTTTATGAGATTTTTGTCACTATGCTTTAGTTCATTTTTCTCAATGTATCTATGGTAACGGTGCACAAATAGTTCCATCTCTTCATCTTCGATGAAATCTTCATCGGTATCATTATCCTCCTCCACTAAGTGTTTAGCCTTGGACGACGAGGCTTTGACCGCAATGGACTTCTTTCCCTTTCTCTTGATATCTTCATCACTAGATTTCAGCTGTAGGATCTCGTGTTCATGCTCCATGAGTTTGCCAAAGAGAGTAGTAATGCCAAGAGTGTTAAGGTTTTGTGCTTTCTTGATAGCTGTCACTTTGGGCTGCCAATCTCTAGTCATACACCTCAATACTTTGTTAGTACAATCTTGGTTTGAGATGTTTTTTCGTAAGTTTGCCAATTTGTTAACAATATGAGTGAATCTCATTTGCATGGAGGAGATGGATTCACCATCCTCCATGTGAAAGAGTTCATATTGTTGAATGAGAGTATTAATCTTAGATTGTTTGACTTTGTCGGTTCCCTCATGAAGAGTTTCCAACGCGTCCCACATAGCCTTAGCAGTTTTACAATGAGAGACAGAATGATACTCATTCACTTCAAGAGAAGAAATAAGTATGTTTCGCGTCTTCAAATCATATTGAACCTTCTTTTTGCCATCGTCACTCCAATCGGCTTTTGGTTTGTCTTGTGCGACATTGTTAGCAACAACTTGCGGTTGATACCGCCCGTTGGTCACGACATCCCACACATCCATGTTCACCGATTCGATATGAACGCTCATACATTCTTTCCAATAGTCATAAATTTTGCCGTCCAAAATTGGTGCTCTATTATACACCTCATTTGGCTCCTTATTTGCCATATTGACTCTTCTGGTGATTAAACTGTAAGTGAAGAGACAAGGCTCTTGATGACACTTGTTGGTCTATATGGCAACGAGGTATTCTCTAGAGAGGGGGTGAATATCACCTTTTAAATATGTTTTTGAAATCCGACGAATGCTTAGCGAAAGCGATTAAAAACACTTGACTATTTGAAATTGTTTGAAGCGTAAGATAACAACAAAAATTATTAAGACTATGCACAAGGATTAACAAATTGAATTGAGCGATTTAATTATAATAAATCACAATACAATCTAATATAAATACAAGCTACAAGTTGCAAGACTAGACAAATCAAACCAAACCTAACAACAATTAAACAAACTACAACTAATGAAATCACAAGGATATAAACTTGTTAATTGAGACTTAATTGAAAATCAATTGGATCAAATATGTTTTGAAAGGAGGTTGATTCAATGAATCAAACCAAAACATGAAGGTAAAAATTCAATTACATTCAATTCAATCAATATTCAATTAACACAATTTAGATACGAATTTAACGAAATTAAAAGAGTAAGGGAAAGAGAGAAAATACCGGAATTTTTATAGTAATTCCCCCTTTCATCCTCGCTTCGGGGTACGTCTATTCTTCTTAGTGGAAAATGTCTCCACCAAGGACATGCACTATGATAATGAATGTTGTATACAAGTGATTACAAGAATTCCTTCAAACAACCCTAGCTTTTCAATCCTTATGCAACCACTACCCCAATCTTCAAATACCCTTTGAAATTGGTGCTTCTTGTTGTCTTCGAGTCCTCAAACACCTGTGCAATCCTTCAAGCTCTTCACTCGAACTCTTCATTGCTCCGTCCGGTGAATGGATCCCCTTGAACACAAGAACCTTAGAAAGAACCCCTAATACCCTTGGAGGTGGAATGAGATTACTCAATTCACTACGGATCCATGATTCCCAACCAATATCCTTGAAAGTAATCAACTTACAATCCCTATAACACTCTAGCAATCTATGGCTCAATGAGACACAATGATTCTTAAAAAAAGTGTTTAATCTCAAGAACACAATGAACAATGAGGTATGAGGACTCTAGAGAGAATAGATGCAAATCATTCATTAGTTTGGGAGTTGTGAGGGTGTTGATATATATATAGGAAGGAGTGGCAAGTGCAATATTTTAGGCAAAACAGACACAATGAATCGATTCAGTAATGTTTGATTCGTATCAAACATGTGTAAATGGTCAGATCTGGGTTTATGAAGATTGATACGAATTAGCAACTATTTGAATCAATTCAATACTGCCCAAAAGGAGATTGATACGATTCAAAATATGGTGAATCGATTCACTGAGCAAGTTAGAGAGAAATCAAGATACAATTTAGCAGTTTGTGATTCAAATCAGACATGATACGAATCACAAAAGCATGAATCGATTTAAACAACTATTGGAAAGATTTTGACACACAAACATGAAGATTTCAATTGCACAATAACACACAAGATACTAGGAATCATATGACACACTGAGAGAAGGATTGCTAGGTGCTTTAACAGGTTTCTAAGGTATGGCTAACAAAGCAAAACAACATCAAATAAACCTAACTAGTGGACATCATCAAAATACAAACAAACCTATAACTATAAGTAACTTCATCTCCAAGAGTTTCGTGAGTAAATTCACTTGGATTGGTCTGATAATGTTGGTTTGAGATCTTGGATTGTGCTCCTCTCAATGTCTCACATTCGATTCTTCCAAATACCAATTTTAGTGGGCTAGTTTAACTTTTTCAACAAAAAAATCATGGGTGAAAAAATTATTCCAGACCTTTGATTTCTTATTTTTTTTTTCGGAAAAGGTTAATAAGTACCCCCGAAGCACTAATTAAAGAAGCAAATATAGTAGGTATTGCATTGAAAATTGTGTAATCAATTTATAAAAAGTCAAAAAAGTGTCTTTTTAATTTAAAACTTATTTTTGTTTTCTTAACCAGTGTCCTTGGGACATCGGTTAGCATAACCATTTTTTTATTTCAAGTCTCACGTCCATTAGGCTAGAAATTTGAGTTAGAAAAACGGAATTGGATTCCGTTTTGGATTGTTGGTATTAGGGGTGGACATCGGTCGGTCTCGGTCGGATTTTGGGTGAAAACCCTCAATCCGAAGGCAACCACGGGGGGGAATATATCACCCATCTTCGTCCGTTTAAGCTTGCGGTTAACTTCGGTGTCGGTTTCGTCGGTTGATTGTTTTTTTCGGACGGTATTTTCGGATATTCAAAGCTTAAAAAACAAAGATGATTTTTTTCTTTGGTAGTTGATTTTGTGACTGAGATGAAAAATAAACATGGAGAGAGAATGGAAGAACACTTCAAAGATGATGAAGTTGTTGAACAATAAAAGAGTAGAGATATATTGAGATGAGAAGGGGGAAGGAAGAACACTCTAAATGATGTTGAATTTGTTGAATAATAAAATACAGAGACTCTGAGAAAGTGCCGCCGGTGTGTGTTGATATTTTGATAATTGTGAAGGTTTATGTGGATCTATAAGCCTTGAGAAAATTTGATGCAATGTCAACTTGTATTTTTTTCTTTTCTTTTTGCAATATGAATTTCTTTTTTTTTTCATTTTAATATAAAAAGAAGGTGTTTGTTTGTGTGGAGGAGAAGAAGAAGCCAGAAGGATTATGGGAGAGAGAGAGAAGAGAGATGGGGAGGTGTGGAAAGTTGAAAACATGAGATTGGAGTCAGTGGACCTGTCAATGAAAGAATAATGAGAAAAGAAAGAGTATTACTATGAGCATGTGAATGTGTCAGCATTGTGTGTCTCAAGGAGTAATGATGTGTCCAATTTTAATAGGATGGTACTTGGTACTGGACATATAGAGTAGACTAGAGTATATGCAGCATACACGGTCGGTAATGGGTTACCGTGGTTGGATTTTTACAGTCTGAAACCGACCGTACGAATCCACACAAAACCGGATCTACAAGCCCGTTGAAACCACTTTACCCATTTAAACCGACATGCGCGTCAACGGGTCATTCAGATCGGACGGTTTGGGCCGGTCGACTGTGTTGGAACAAAATGTATGAATAACTCTCTTTTGAGTTTTGATGATAACAAAGTGTTAAAAAGAAGATTGGATATGCTAATACTTGATTCTAGTGTGCAGAACCATATACTTAAAGATTGGTATCTAACAATGGTTATGAAAGAACAAGTTAAGAGCAAGAAGGAAAATATAGAAGCTTGTGTTGCAAGGTTGAAGAAAATCAGCGTCTGAAGAAGAGCTTCTGAAGGCAGCGTCTGAAGAAGAGCTTCTGAAGGCAGCGTCTGAAGGCACCATCTGAAGGCCAACTTCTGAAGAAGTGCGTCTGATGAACAGTGTGTCTGAAGACCAGCTTCTGAAGATTGCGTCTGATGAACAGTGCGTCTGAAGCCAGCTTCTGAAGAACAGCGTCTGAAGACAGCTTCTAATGAACAGTGTCTGAAGCCAGTTCTGAAGGGAAGCTTCTGAAGTCTGAAACGCAGAAGTCAACAATTGCAACTGTCAACAGTGAAGCACTGTACAGTCAGAACACCTCCCTGCAACAGTTGTTTCCTTGTACGAAACATTCTCCATGTTTTAAGGAAACAATTCAAATTCCTTTCCTCTGTTCTGTGTTACGCACACAATGTCAGGATGGAAATTAATGATGGACATACCTTCTATTGTAGCGGCTCTTTGATATTTGGCTCTTCTCAACACCTCTTTAATTCTCTATAAAGGATTGAAGGATTGAAGAAGAAGAACAAGACTCATAACTCTGAAAACGTGTTACTCTGTTTTCCAGAAACGTAACTCTGCCAAATTCAATAGAGTCTTAATTTGTGTTGTATTTTGTGAACACCACTGATTATATATCAAGTGTTCAACTCAAACTTATTCTTTGTAATTTTGTTTGATTAAAAGTCTTTTGCCTGCGTGCTTGAGCAACTAGAAGTCTCATACTTTGTGTTTGAGCAAGGAAGTCTCAAACTGTGTGTTTGAGCAAGGAAGTCTCATACTGTGTGTTTGAGCAAGGAAGTCTTAGACTGTGTGTTTGAGAAGGGAAGTCTCATACTGTGTGTTTGAGCAAGGAAGTCTTAGACCGTGTGTCCAAGCAAGGAAGTCTCTAGTTGTGTGCTTAAGCAAATTGAAATCTTTGTGATTATAGTGAAAATCTCTTGTTAGTAACAAGGGGACTGGACTACTTTCGGGTTGTGGAAGGAACCAGGATAAACTGCTCTCTCTCTCTCTCATTTACTTTATACCCGCTACAAACAACTCTGAAAATAGTTTCAGAATCTGATCAACATCTGATTCTGAACTAACCATAGTTTTTGAGAAAGAAAAGAAAAAGCCAACACAATTCAACCCCCCTTCTTGTGTTTTTCTCACCTTCAGTTGGTATCAGAGCTTCTGGTTCTGATATTCAATCACCTAACAGTGAGTCAGTAAAGATCCTGAGAAAAATATGTCTTCTGGTGGTTCTGGTGAATTCACATCCAGAAGTGGTGGTGGTGACTATGGTACAGATAAAAGGCAGTCTCCCTCACACATAAACCTCCTATGTTTACTGGTGATCCTGAGAAATTTTCCTGGTGGAAAAGCAAGATGTACAGTCATATCATTGGAATTGATGAATCCTTATGGGATATCATAGAAGATGGAATATCTATTCCAGTTGATGAAGAAGGAGTAGCTGTTAATAGAAGAGGCCTTACTGATGCTGAAAGAAAGATCTACAGAAAGCATCACAATGTAAGAGGTATCATTGTGGATTCTCTACCTCACAATGAGTACTTGAAGTTGAGTGATAAATCAACAACAAAAGACATCTTCACCTCTCTCTGCTCTAACTATGAAGGAAACAAAAAGGTTAGAGAAGCAAAAGCAAATCTTCTAGTTCAGCAGTATGAGTTGTTCAGAATGAAGGAGGATGAAAATATTGAGACTATGTTCTCAAGATTTCAGACTCTGGTTTCTGGACTTCAGATTATGAAGAAAAACTATACTACTGCTGATCATGTGAACAAGCTCCTCAGAAGTCTGCCATCTAAATGGAGACCTAAAGTGACTGCTATTAAGGAAGTTAAAGATCTAAATACTTTAAGTATTGAAGATCTTATAAGCTCTCTCAAAGTGCATGAACTGGGACTCAATGAAGATGAACCTGTTAGAAATTCTGAGTCTATAGCACTGAAATCTAAAGGAAAATCATTAAAAGCTCTAAAAGCTATAAAATCTGATGAAGAATTTCCTGAGGGAAATTCTGAAGAAGATTCAGAAGCTGAGGAGCTGGAAATGCTTTCTAAAAGAATTCAGTACTTGATGAAGAGACAAAAGAAATCTTCTAACAGGAGCAGTAATTTCAAAGGATTTGGTTCCAAGAAGGAAGAACAGAAAGGTTGCTTCAACTGCAATAAGACTGATCATGTCAGAACTGAATGTCCTGAGCTACAAAAGGACATATCAAAGGAGAAATTCAAAAAGATCAGCTCTAAATCAAGCAACTTCAAGGACAGATTCAAGAAAAGTCTTATGGCTACATGGGATGAGCTTGACAATGAATCTGAGTCTGAGAATGAAGATGAAGAAGAAGCAAATAAAGCTCTGATTGCTACAACATCTTCTGATGAAGAGTCAGGATCAGACTCTGAAGAAGAAGATGAGGTATTTTATGAACTTACTCAATCTGAACTTATTGAAACAGTTAAAGAAGTTATGAACCATCTCAGAAGCAAGTTAATTCAAATAAAATCTTTGAAAAAGAAAGGTAACTTGCTGGCTGATGAGAATCTTCAACTTCAGAATCATATCAATGAGATTAAGGAAGAAGTTAAAGAACTCAGAGAAATGGTTCATAAGAAACCTGATAAAATTCCAAGTGAACAAGAAATTGTATTTCAGGATTTTATCTTAACTGGTATCAACAGAAGTAAGATTGCTTCTATGATTTATAATATTAGAAGAAACAGAGGAGAAGGTATTGGTTTCAAAAATAATCCATTCAATCATTCAAAAGAAACAAATATATCATCCTGTTCTGAAAATATTATGAAAGGCACAAAAGTGTATTTTGTACCTGCATCTGAGATTTCTGAGAAACAGAATTTATCAGAAACAGAGACTGCTGACTCTGAAGTTCTGAACTGCTCAGAATCCAAAACTTCTGAACCTAAAGGAAAGATGAAGACCAGCTTCTGAAGATTGCGTCTGATGAACAGTGCGTCTGAAGCCAGCTTCTGAAGAACTGCGTCTGAAGACAGCTTCTGATGAACAGTGTCTGAAGCCAGTTCTGAAGAGAAGCTTTTGAAGTCTGAAACGCAGAAGTCAACAATTGCAACTGTCAACAATGAAGCACTGTACAGTCAGAACAACTCCCTGCAACAGTTGTTTCCTTGTACGAAACATTCTCCATGTTTTATGGAAACAATTCAAATTCCTTTCCTCTGTTTTTTATGTTACACACAAAATGTCAGGATGGAAATTAATGATGGACATACCTTCTATTGTAGCGGCTCTTTGATATTTGGCTCTTCTCAACAAATCTTTAATTCTCTATAAAGGATTGAAGGATTGAAGAAGAAGAACAAGACTCATAACTCTGAAAACGTGTTACTCTGTTTTCCAGAAACGTAATTCTGCCAAATTCAATAGAGTCTTAATTTGTGTTGTATTTTGTGAACACCACTGATTGTATATCAAGTGTTCAACTCAAACTTATTCTTTGTAATTTTGTTTGATTAAAAGTCTTTTGCCTGCGTGCTTGAGCAACTAGAAGTCTCATACTTTGTGTTTGAGCAAGGAAGTCTCAAACTGTGTGTTTGAGCAAGGAAGTCTCATACTGTGTGTTTGAGCAAGGAAGTCTTAGACTGTGTGTCTGAGAAGGGAAGTCTCATACTGTGTGTTTGAGCAAGGAAGTCTTAGACCGTGTGTCCAAGCAAGGAAGTCTCTAGCTGTGTGCTTGAGCAAATTGTAATCTTTGTGATTATAGTGAAAATCTCTTGTTAGTAACAAGGGGACTGGACTACTTCCGGGTTGTGGAAGGAACCAGGATAAACTGCTCTCTCTCTCTCTCATTTACTTTATACCCGCTACAAACAACTCTGAAAATAGTTTCAGAATCTGATCAACATCTGATTCTGAACTAACCATAGTTTTTGAGAAAGAAAAGAAAAAGCCAACACAATTCAACCCCCCTTCTTGTGTTTTTCTCACCTTCAGTTGGTATCAGAGCTTCTGGTTCTGATATTCAATCACCTAACAGTGAGTCAGTAAAGATCCTGAGAAAAATATGTCTTCTGGTGGTTCTGGTGAATTCACATCCAGAAGTGGTGGTGGTGACTATGGTACAGATAAAAGGCAGTCTCCCTCACACATAAACCTCCTATGTTTACTGGTGATCCTGAGAAATTTTCCTGGTGGAAAAGCAAGATGTACAGTCATATCATTGGAATTGATGAATCCTTATGGGATATCATAGAAGATGGAATATCTATTCCAGTTGATGAAGAAGGAGTAGCTGTTAATAGAAGAGGCCTTACTGATGCTGAAAGAAAGATCTACAGAAAGCATCACAATGTAAGAGGTATCATTGTGGATTCTCTACCTCACAATGAGTACTTGAAGTTGAGTGATAAATCAACAACAAAAGACATCTTCACCTCTCTCTGCTCTAACTATGAAGGAAACAAAAAGGTTAGAGAAGCAAAAGCAAATCTTCTAGTTCAGCAGTATGAGTTGTTCAGAATGAAGGAGGATGAAAATATTGAGACTATGTTCTCAAGATTTCAGACTCTGGTTTCTGGACTTCAGATTATGAAGAAAAACTATACTACTGCTGATCATGTGAACAAGCTCCTCAGAAGTCTGCCATCTAAATGGAGACCTAAAGTGACTGCTATTAAGGAAGTTAAAGATCTAAATACTTTAAGTATTGAAGATCTTATAAGCTCTCTCAAAGTGCATGAACTGGGACTCAATGAAGATGAACCTGTTAGAAATTCTGAGTCTATAGCACTGAAATCTAAAGGAAAATCATTAAAAGCTCTAAAAGCTATAAAATCTGATGAAGAATTTCCTGAGGGAAATTCTGAAGAAGATTCAGAAGCTGAGGAGCTGGAAATGCTTTCTAAAAGAATTCAGTACTTGATGAAGAGACAAAAGAAATCTTCTAACAGGAGCAGTAATTTCAAAGGATTTGGTTCCAAGAAGGAAGAACAGAAAGGTTGCTTCAACTGCAATAAGACTGATCATGTCAGAACTGAATGTCCTGAGCTACAAAAGGACATATCAAAGGAGAAATTCAAAAAGATCAGCTCTAAATCAAGCAACTTCAAGGACAGATTCAAGAAAAGTCTTATGGCTACATGGGATGAGCTTGACAATGAATCTGAGTCTGAGAATGAAGATGAAGAAGAAGCAAATAAAGCTCTGATTGCTACAACATCTTCTGATGAAGAGTCAGGATCAGACTCTGAAGAAGAAGATGAGGTATTTTATGAACTTACTCAATCTGAACTTATTGAAACAGTTAAAGAAGTTATGAACCATCTCAGAAGCAAGTTAATTCAAATAAAATCTTTGAAAAAGAAAGGTAACTTGCTGGCTGATGAGAATCTTCAACTTCAGAATCATATCAATGAGATTGAGGAAGAAGTTAAAGAACTCAGAGAAATGGTTCATAAGAAACCTGATAAAATTCCAAGTGAACAAGAAATTGTATTTCAGGATTTTATCTTAACTGGTATCAACAGAAGTAAGATTGCTTCTATGATTTATAATATTAGAAGAAACAGAGGAGAAGGTATTGGTTTCAAAAATAATCCATTCAATCATTCAAAAGAAACAAATATATCATCCTGTTCTGAAAATATTATGAAAGGCACAAAAGTGTATTTTGTACCTGCATCTGAGATTTCTGAGAAACAGAATTTATCAGAAACAGAGACTGCTGACTCTGAAGTTCTGAACTGCTCAGAATCCAAAACTTCTGAACCTAAAGGAAAGATGAAGACCAGCTTCTGAAGATTGCGTCTGATGAACAGTGCGTCTGAAGCCAGCTTCTGAAGAACTGCGTCTGAAGACAGCTTCTGATGAACAGTGTCTGAAGCCAGTTCTGAAGAGAAGCTTTTGAAGTCTGAAACGCAGAAGTCAACAATTGCAACTGTCAACAATGAAGCACTGTACAGTCAGAACAACTCCCTGCAACAGTTGTTTCCTTGTACGAAACATTCTCCATGTTTTATGGAAACAATTCAAATTCCTTTCCTCTGTTTTTTATGTTACACACAAAATGTCAGGATGGAAATTAATGATGGACATACCTTCTATTGTAGCGGCTCTTTGATATTTGGCTCTTCTCAACAAATCTTTAATTCTCTATAAAGGATTGAAGGATTGAAGAAGAAGAACAAGACTCATAACTCTGAAAACGTGTTACTCTGTTTTCCAGAAACGTAATTCTGCCAAATTCAATAGAGTCTTAATTTGTGTTGTATTTTGTGAACACCACTGATTGTATATCAAGTGTTCAACTCAAACTTATTCTTTGTAATTTTGTTTGATTAAAAGTCTTTTGCCTGCGTGCTTGAGCAACTAGAAGTCTCATACTTTGTGTTTGAGCAAGGAAGTCTCAAACTGTGTGTTTGAGCAAGGAAGTCTCATACTGTGTGTTTGAGCAAGGAAGTCTTAGACTGTGTGTCTGAGAAGGGAAGTCTCATACTGTGTGTTTGAGCAAGGAAGTCTTAGACCGTGTGTCCAAGCAAGGAAGTCTCTAGCTGTGTGCTTGAGCAAATTGTAATCTTTGTGATTATAGTGAAAATCTCTTGTTAGTAACAAGGGGACTGGACTACTTCCGGGTTGTGGAAGGAACCAGGATAAACTGCTCTCTCTCTCTCTCATTTACTTTATACCCGCTACAAACAACTCTGAAAATAGTTTCAGAATCTGATCAACATCTGATTCTGAACTAACCATAGTTTTTGAGAAAGAAAAGAAAAAGCCAACACAATTCAACCCCCCTTCTTGTGTTTTTCTCACCTTCAGTTGGTATCAGAGCTTCTGGTTCTGATATTCAATCACCTAACAGTGAGTCAGTAAAGATCCTGAGAAAAATATGTCTTCTGGTGGTTCTGGTGAATTCACATCCAGAAGTGGTGGTGGTGACTATGGTACAGATAAAAGGCAGTCTCCCTCACACATAAACCTCCTATGTTTACTGGTGATCCTGAGAAATTTTCCTGGTGGAAAAGCAAGATGTACAGTCATATCATTGGAATTGATGAATCCTTATGGGATATCATAGAAGATGGAATATCTATTCCAGTTGATGAAGAAGGAGTAGCTGTTAATAGAAGAGGCCTTACTGATGCTGAAAGAAAGATCTACAGAAAGCATCACAATGTAAGAGGTATCATTGTGGATTCTCTACCTCACAATGAGTACTTGAAGTTGAGTGATAAATCAACAACAAAAGACATTTTCACCTCTCTCTGCTCTAACTATGAAGGAAACAAAAAGGTTAGAGAAGCAAAAGCAAATCTTCTAGTTCAGCAGTATGAGTTGTTCAGAATGAAGGAGGATGAAAATATTGAGACTATGTTCTCAAGATTTCAGACTCTGGTTTCTGGACTTCAGATTATGAAGAAAAACTATACTACTGCTGATCATGTGAACAAGCTCCTCAGAAGTCTGCCATCTAAATGGAGACCTAAAGTGACTGCTATTAAGGAAGTTAAAGATCTAAATACTTTAAGTATTGAAGATCTTATAAGCTCTCTCAAAGTGCATGAACTGGGACTCAATGAAGATGAACCTGTTAGAAATTCTGAGTCTATAGCACTGAAATCTAAAGGAAAATCATTAAAAGCTCTAAAAGCTATAAAATCTGATGAAGAATTTCCTGAGGGAAATTCTGAAGAAGATTCAGAAGCTGAGGAGCTGGAAATGCTTTCTAAAAGAATTCAGTACTTGATGAAGAGACAAAAGAAATCTTCTAACAGGAGCAGTAATTTCAAAGGATTTGGTTCCAAGAAGGAAGAACAGAAAGGTTGCTTCAACTGCAATAAGACTGATCATGTCAGAACTGAATGTCCTGAGCTACAAAAGGACATATCAAAGGAGAAATTCAAAAAGATCAGCTCTAAATCAAGCAACTTCAAGGACAGATTCAAGAAAAGTCTTGTGGCTACATGAGATGAGCTTGACAATGAATCTAAGTCTGAGAATGAAGATGAAGAAGAAGCAAATAAAGCTCTGATTGCTACAACATCTTCTGATGAAGAGTCAGGATCAGACTCTGAAGAAGAAGATGAGGTATTTTATGAACTTACTCAATCTGAACTTATTGAAACAGTTAAAGAACTTATGAACCATCTCAGAAGCAAGTTAATTCAAATAAAATCTTTGAAAAAGAAAGGTAACTTGCTGGCTGATGAGAATCTTCAACTTCAGAATCATATCAATGAGATTGAGGAAGAAGTTAAAGAACTCAGAGAAATGGTTCATAAGAAACCTGATAAAATTCCAAGTGAACAAGAAATTGTATTTCAGGATTTATCTTAACTGGTATCAACAGAAGTAAGATTGCTTCTATGATTTATAATATTAGAAGAAACAGAGGAGAAGGTATTGGTTTCAAAAATAATCCATTCAATCATTCAAAAGAAACAAATATATCATCCTGTTCTGAAAATATTATGAAAGGCACAAAAGTGTATTTTGTACCTGCATCTGAGATTTCTGAGAAACAGAATTTACCAGAAACAGAGACTGCTGACTCTGAAGTTCTGAACTGCTCAGAATCCAAAACTTCTGAACCTAAAGGAAAGATGAAGACCAGCTTCTGAAGATTGCGTCTGATGAACAGTGCGTCTGAAGCCAGCTTCTGAAGAACTGCGTCTGAAGACAGCTTCTGATGAACAGTGTCTGAAGCCAGTTCTGAAGAGAAGCTTTTGAAGTCTGAAACGCAGAAGTCAACAATTGCAACTGTCAACAGTGAAGCACTGTACAGTCAGAACAACTCCCTGCAACAGTTGTTTCCTTGTACGAAACATTCTCCATGTTTTATGGAAACAATCAAATTCCTTTCCTCTGTTTTTTATGTTACACACACAATGTCAGGATGGAAATTAATGATGGACATACCTTCTATTGTAGCGGCTCTTTGACATTTGGCTCTTCTCAACAACTCTTTAAATCTCTATAAAGGATTGAAGGTGTTGAGTCTTTTGGTGTTGGCTGCATGTTTTGGCAAAACCAAGGTATTGAATAGAAGCATCTCCATATGTAGAACATTTCTTCAGTTACAAGTTTTCTCATTTGAAGCCATTCAGAAGCTCAAAATCACATCAGAAGCTGAATGCCTCATCAGAAGCACTGTAGCTGTTCAGAAGCTGAATTCAGGTTCTGATGCCAGCGTTGACTTATGTTGACTTCATCAGAAGCTGGTTATTTTCATGTTATTTCTGTGCGAATCTTTGCAAGATTTAACAAGGAATTATCCACGCATATTGTTCTAGAATGCTGGATTGTTTTGGAGAAGATTTATTAAAGATTTGGTTTATTGTTATGGAAACACGTATTTTCCTGATACAATCTTTTAAAGATACAAAGTGGTTTTATTTGTTTCCTTATTGGACCAATCTTATTTCAGAAACAAATCATGTGCAGAAGATTAGTTTGTTATTTATGCTGCAAGACTGAAGGCTATATAAAGAGGAGGGCTGCTGCTATTCAAGACACGAGTTTTAGAGTTTAGAAATCAGAAATTGAGTCTGTGTTTGTTTTTAAGCTGTTAGCTTTGTTTTGTGCACCACTCATATGTTTTGAGTTGGTTTAGAGTTTTCATTAAGTTGTAATTCATTCTAAGCCTTTAGGTACGAATGAAGTGTTGTCATTGAAATTGTGTTCAAAAACAGGGGATTGTTAAGGGTTGTTCAAGTAGCTGGGTTTAGTTGCTTGAATAGGAAGTTAGAGGATTCTAATACTCAAAGTTGGGTAGAAGTCTGACTAGGAGGAGTTTAATTGCTAAGGCTGGGAACTGGGAGTCAGTGTCTTGAGTCTTTGGGTTAAATCCTATAGTGGATTTCCTTCCTGGATTGGTATCCCCCAGGGTAGGAGGTGTTTACTCCGATCTGGGTTAACAAACCTTGTGTGTTTTTAGCTTTCCTACACTTTATATTCCTGCTGATTATTTGCTTTTATATTGTGCTAAATTCTGTTCAGAACCTGTTAGGTTCAGAACCAGTTTTAATCAGAACCTGTTAGTTAACTCCTAATCATTGTCCAGCCAGAAATTTCAATTGGCATCAGAGCAGGCACCCTGCCTGTAATTTGGGTGAGATCCAGAGGACTTAATATCTGGCAAGCATGGATAGAGAAGGAGGCTATGTCAATAGACCACCCCTACTAGATGGCACAAACTATGAGTATTGGAAGTCTAGGATGTGTGCATTCTTAAAATCTATTGACAGCAGGACTTGGAAAGCTGTGATTAAAGGCTGGGATCATCCTGAGGTTTTGGACAAAGATGGTAACAAAACTGGAGTATTGAAGCCTGAAGAGGAGTGGACCAAAGCTGAAGATGACTTATCTCTGGGAAATTCAAAAGCTTTGAATGCTATTTTCAATGGTGTTGACCAGAACATGTTCAGACTTATCAAACAGTGTACTGTTGCAAAGGAGGCCTGGGAAATTTTAAAGACAACTCATGAAGGAACTTCTAAGGTGAAGATGTCCAGACTTCAGTTACTGACCACCAAGTTTGAGAACCTGAAGATGAAGGAGGATGAATCCATTCAGGATTTTACATGAATGTGCTGGACATGGCAAATTCTTTTGATTCACTTGGGGAGAAGATGTCTGATGAGAAGTTGGTGAGAAAAATCCTCAGGTCCTTGCCTAGAAGATTTGACATGAAGGTCACTGCAATTGAGGAGGCTCATGATATTTCTGCCATGAAGGTTGAGGAGCTGATTGGGTCATTGCTCAATTTTGAAACTGCCTTTTGTAAACAGACTGAGAAGAAAGGGAAAGGAATAGCATTTGCAGTTAATTCAGGAGCTGATGATCAACATGAGTCTGATGAGGAGGATAATGACTTATCAGAAGCTCTAGTGTTGCTGGGAAAACAATTCAACAAGATTCTGAAGAATGTTAATAGAAAAGCCAAAGCCAAAGGTCAGAACTTCAGATTCAACAACAAGAAGCAACAAACTGATGAGAAAAAGACAAAATCTGAAGAGAAAAGTAACCAAGCCAAAGGTGTGCAGTGCTATGAGTGTGAAGGTTATGGACATATCAAAACTGAGTGTCCTACTTTTCTTAAGAAGCAGAAGAAAAGCCTAGTTGTGTCATGGTCTGATGATGGTTCTGAAGAAGATGATGTTAGTGAATCTGATATGTGTGATACTGGTCTGGTAGTGAGGTCAGGAGCTATCTTGAAGAAGGAAGCTGTTTTAGAATCTGAGACCTTTTCAGTGTCTGACTCAGAGTCTGAAGCCTCATCTGTGTCTGAAGCTGCTAAAACCTCATATGATGAACTAGCTGATAACTACAAGAAGCTGTATACCAGAAGTGCTGAGGTTTACAAACAAGTTTTGGATCAGAAGGAGACTATTCTTCAACTGGAGGCTGAAAAAGGTGAGCTGTTAGTTCAGAATTCAGATTTAAAAGAAGAAGTGAACCAACTGAGCTCCCAACTTGATCAAATGAAGAAGCAAGTGAAGATGTTGAACTCTGCTACTAATAAGTTGGAGGACATTTTGGGGAATCAACAACAAGGAAAAACTGGTTTAGGTTTTGTTGATCAGACTCAGATTCCTAAAAAGATGAATTTTGTTCCTGCTACTCAAACTCATGATTCTATGGTTGGAACATCAAAGAGGAAACCTCAGAAACAAGCCCAGATGCTAGCTCAGAAGCAAGGCCAGAAGTATGTTCAGATGCAAGGTCTGAAGCATGGTCAGATGCTACCTCAGAAGCAACCCCATAAATTTTTCAGAAACAGAAGGAGGAGGAATCATCCATGGATCTGTCATCATTGTGGAAAGAAAGGGCATATCAAACCATTCTGCTTTAAATTGTATGGTTACCCTGAACACTTTCAATATAGAAGAGTGCAACCAGCTGCACCCAAACACAATGTTCAGAAGGTGTGGAAACCTAAGGTTCAGAATGTAGGCCTGATTGCTCACACTTCATTAAGAGCCACCTCAAAAGAAGACTGGTATTTTGATAGTGGGTGTTCAAGGCATATGACTGGTGTGAAGAAGCTGCTAAGCAATATCAGATCATACTCAAAAAGTTATGTGACATTTGGAGATGGTGTAAAAGGTCAGATTCTGGGTATTGGAGATTTGATCAGAGAAGGCTTGCCCAGACTTAATGATGTGCTACTGGTGGAAGGATTAACCTCTAATCTGATCAGTATTAGCCAGCTATGTGATCAGGATTTAAAAGTGAATTTCAACAAGTAGGAGTGTATTGTTACTGATCAGGAAGACAAGATTCAAATGAGGGGCTGCAGATCCAAAGACAATTGTTATTTATGGGTTTCTGAAGAAGAAAGAAGTCTGACTTCTTGTCTCATGAGCTCAGAAGAGGAAGTCAAACTCTGGCACCAGAAACTGGGACATTTGCACTTGAAAGGCATGAAGAAAATCCTAAGTACTGAAGCTATCAGAGGTGTGCCTAATCTGAAGATCAATGAGGACAATGTTTGTGGTGATTGTCAAATTGGAAAACAAACAAGAAAGTCTCATCCCAGATTAGTTCACCAGGTAACTACTAAAGTACTAGAACTTGTTCATATGGATTTGATGGGGCCTATGCAAGTTGAGAGTATTGGAGGCAAGAGGTATGCTTTTGTAATGGTAGATGACTACTCAAGATACACATGGATCAGTTTTGTTAGAGAAAAGTCTGATACTTTTGAAGTATTTAAAGACCTGTGCATTCAATTACAAAGAGAAAAAGATTGTGGTATTGTCAGAATCAGAAGTGATCATGGCAAAGAATTTGAAAACAAGAGCTTCTCAGAATTCTGTGCCTCTGAAGGTATAAAGCATGAGTTCTCTGCACCTATCACACCTCAGCAAAATGGTGTAGTTGAGAGGAAGAATAGGACATTAGCAGAATGTGCAAGGGTTATGCTGCATGCTAAGAAGTTGCCATATATGTTCTGGGCTGAAGCAATGAACACTGCATGTTATATTCATAACAGAGTTACTTTGAAGAAGGGTACTACATCAACTCTGTATGAATTGTGGAAAGGGAGAAAGCCAACTGTGAAATATTTCCATGTTTTTGGGAGCAGATGCTACATTTTGGCTGACAGAGAGAATAGAAGAAAACTGGATCCTAAGTCTGATGAGGGCATATTCCTGGGTTATTCAGTAAACAGCAGAGCTTACAGGGTGTTTAATTCCAGAACCAAGGTTGGGATGGAGTCCATAAATGTGGTTATTGATGATTTGTCTGCTGAGAATGAAAAGAATGAGCCTGAAGTTGTTCCAGAATCTGAAGCCTCAGAAGAACAAACTTCAGAAGCAGAAAAGCATTCAGAGTCTGAAGAAGCAGAAGATCAACCAGATCAAGTTCCAAATGGTAAAGGGCCATCAATTAGAGTTCAGAAAGATCATCCTAAAGACTTAATCATTGGAAGCTTAGATCAAGGTGTCAGAACCAGGAGATCAGATGCTGCTGCTACTGATTCATGTTTTGTGTCAAAGTTTGAGCCTAAAAATGTGAAAGAAGCCCTAACTGATGAATTTTGGATTATAGCAATGCAAGATGAATTGAATCAATTCAAAAGGAGTGAAGTGTGGGATCTAGTTCCGAGACCTGAAGGGCTGAATGTGATTGGGACTAAGTGGATATTCAAGAATAAAACATATGAAAGTGGTACTGTAGTCAGAAACAAGGCAAGGTTGGTTGCTCAGGGTTATACTCAAGTAGAGGGATTGGATTTTGATGAGACCTTTGCACCTGTGGCCAGACTAGAGTCCATAAGACTGCTGTTGGGTGTTTCCTGCATTCTCAAGTTCAAGCTATTTCAGATGGATGTGAAGAGTGCATTTCTGAATGGATATCTGCAAGAAGAAGTGTATGTTGAACAGCCTAAAGGATTTGTGGATCATAAATTTTCTAATCATGTTTACAAACTGAAGAAGGCCTTGTATGGATTGAAGCAAGCACCAGGAGCATGGTATGAAAGATTAACTCAGTTTCTTGTGGCTCAAGGTTACAGAAAAGAAGGTTCTGATAAAACATTGTTTGTGAAAGATGAAAATGGGAGTCTGATGATTGCTCAGATTTATGTGGATGATATAGTGTTTGGAGGGATGTCTCAGAAGATGGTCAAGTTGTTTTATCAGCAGATGCAGTCAGAATTTGAAATGAGCTTAGTTGGTGAACTTACTTATTTTCTTGGATTACAAGTTAAGCAAATGGAAGATACAATCTTCATCTCTCAGAGTAAATATGCCAAGAACATAGTGAAGAAGTTTGGAATGGAATCAGCTGCTCATAAGAAGACACCAGCTGCTACTCATCTAAAGTTAACCAAAGATGAACAAGGAGTATCGGTGGATCAAAGTCAGTACAGAAGCATGATAGGGAGCTTATTGTATTTAACTGCAAGCAGACCTGATATCACTTATGTTGTTGGAGTATGTGCAAGATACCAAGCTAATCCTAAGATGAGTCATCTGACACAAGTGAAGAGAATCCTGAAGTATGTGAATAGCACAAGTGACTATGGAATCATGTATTCTCATAGTTCAAGTTCTGAACTGATGGGATATTGTGATGCTAACTGGGCTGGAAGTGCTGATGACAGGAAGAGCACCTCAGGAGGTTGTTTCTTTTTGGGAAATAACTTAATTTCTTGGTTCAGCAAGAAACAAAATTGTGTTTCATTGTCAACTGCTGAAGCTGAGTATATTGCTGCTGGGAGTAGTTGCTCACAACTGGTGTGGATGAAACAGATGCTAGAGGAGTATAACATGAAACAAAGTGTTATGACATTGTTTTGTGATAATTTGAGTGCTATCAACATCTCTAAGAATCCAATTCAGCACAGTAGAACCAAACACATAGACATCAGACACCATTTTATCAGAAACCTTGTGGAGGACAAGATTGTTCAGCTGGAACATGTAGCTACTGAAGAACAAGTTGCTGACATTTTCACAAAAGCCTTGGATGCTAAACAGTTTGAGAATCTGAGAAGCAAGTTAGGTGTATGCTTATATCAAGAATTCTAGCAATTAAAGCAAACTGGATGTGAGGAAGATAGAGTACCTGCCAGCTTTGTTAGTGCTAAGTGTGATGCTGTCTCTGATACTAAGTCTGAAGTTCAACTGGGACAGTAGTTGAAGATGTTTGTGCAGTTTTCCTTCCCTATTTGAAGTCTGAGATTTGTCAGAATTTTGTGGCTAAAAAGGGGGAGAAAATCCTATGCTATGTGTTGGCGCTGATACCAAAAATTAGAAGATTTATTGCTGCATTTCAGATGTTCAGTTGTCAGTGTTATTCAGAAAGTGTGTTATTGATTCAGAAGGTGACTAGTTTTGCTCTGATACCAAGTATTATATGTCCAGATATGATCAAGGGGGAATATGAGTCTCAGGGGAAGTTCAAGATTGTTATGATCCAGAGTGTTTGTGGTCCTGAAGAACAAATGTGTTCAGCTCCTGAAGTGTTGGCTCTGATATGCTCTGATACCATAAATTCAGAAGTAAGGGGGAGTTTGATGTATGTTGAGTGTATGCTGAGTTGCAGGGGGAGTGTGTGTGATGATCAGGAGTTGATCAGTAGCTCTGATACCTTGGAGTAGCTCTGTTACCATGATAGTGATGATCAGGAGTTGATCAGTACTTGGTTTATGTGTGCTTCAGGAGTCAGAAGCTGAAGCTGTTGTTTAACATAGCTGAATCCGCTGCCTAAACTGATTGCTATGATGTATTTTTGTGGAGTTCTTCATTGCTGAGTTGATTATAAGGGAGATTGAAGAACTTGGATGGTTTTAGCCAAAAATTTGCCAAAGGGGGAGATTGTTGAATCTTTTGGTGTTGGCTGCATGTTTTGGCAAAACCAAGGTATTGAATAGAAGCATCTCCATATGTAGAACATTTCTTCAGTTACAAGTTTTCTCATTTGAAGCCATTTAGAAGCTCAAAATCACATCAGAAGCTGAATGCCTCATCAGAAGCACTGTAGCTGTTCAGAAGCTGAATTCAGGTTCTGATGCCAGCGTTGACTTATGTTGACTTCATCAGAAGCTGGTTATTTTCATGTTATTTCTGTGCGAATCTTTGCAAGATTTAACAAGGAATTATCCACGCATATTGTTCTAGAATGCTGGATTGTTTTGGAGAAGATTTATTAAAGATTTGGTTTATTGTTATGGAAACACGTATTTTCCTGATACAATCTTTTAAAGATACAAAGTGGTTTTATTTGTTTCCTTATTGGACCAATCTTATTTCAGAAACAAATCATGTGCAGAAGATTAGTTTGTTATTTATGCTGCAAGACTGAAGGCTATATAAAGAGGAGGGCTGCTGCTATTCAAGACACGAGTTTTAGAGTTTAGAAATCAGAAATTGAGTCTGTGTTTGTTTTTAAGCTGTTAGCTTTGTTTTGTGCACCACTCATATGTTTTGAGTTGGTTTAAAGTTTTCATTAAGTTGTAATTCATTCTAAGCCTTTAGGTACGAATGAAGTGTTGTCATTGAAATTGTGTTCAAAAACAGGGGATTGTTAAGGGTTGTTCAAGTAGCTGGGTTTAGTTGCTTGAATAGGAAGTTAGAGGATTCTAATACTCAAAGTTGGGTAGAAGTCTGACTAGGAGGAGTTTAATTGCTAAGGCTGGGAACTGGGAGTCAGTGTCTTGAGTCTTTGGGTTAAATCCTATAGTGGATTTCCTTCCTGGATTGGTATCCCCCAGGGTAGGAGGTGTTTACTCCGAACTGGGTTAACAAACCTTATGTGTTTTTAGCTTTCCTGCACTTTATATGCCTGCTGATTATTTGCTTTTATATTGTGCTAAATTCTGTTCAGAACCTGTTAGGTTCAGAACCAGTTTTAATCAGAACCTGTTAGTTAACTCCTAATCATTGTCCAGCCAGAAATTTCAGAAGGATTGAAGAAGAAGAACAAGACTCATAACTCTGAAAACGTGTTACTCTGTTTTCCAGAAACGTAACTCTGCCAAATTCAATAAAGTCTTAATTTGTGTTGTATTTTGTGAACACCACTGATTGTATATAAAGTGTTCAACTCAAACTTATTCTTTGTAATTTTGTTTGATTAGAAGTATCTTGCCTGCGTGCTTGAGCAACTAGAAGTCTCATACTTTGTGTTTGAGCAAGGAAGTCTCAAACTGTGTGTTTGAGCAAGGAAGTCTCATACTGTGTGTTTGAGCAAGGAAGTCTTAGACTGTGTGTCCAAGCAAGGAAGTCTCTAGCTGTGTGCTTGAGCAAATTGTAATCTTTGTGATTATAGTGAAAATCTCTTGTTAGTAACAAGGGGACTGGACTACTTCCGGGTTGTGGAAGGAACCAGGATAAACTGTTGTCTCTCTCTCTCTGTCTCTCTCATTTACTTTATACCTGCTGCAAACAACTCTGAAAATAGTTTCAGAATCTGATCAACATCTGATTCTGAACTAACCATAGTTTTTGAGAAAGAAAAGAAAAAGCCAACACAATTCAACCCCCCTTCTTGTGTTTTTCTCACCTTCAGACTGTTTTTTGTCTAGGTCTAGTTGGTATACCCGCTTTCAAAGCAATACAAATTATTTTGATTTTCGAGGAAGTTTTAGCTAGTCACAAACATTTAGATTTTAGATATCAATTAGGCACACATACATCTAACTGGAAAATGAAAAAAAAGAATTAAGTTGCTTTTTTCAAAAAAAGAAAAGAGAATTAAGTAATAGTAGTGTGTTCGTTTCTTCATCCAAAAGCTTTTAACGCACGTCCATATAGAAGCTATAATGTGTAGCTTCATCCTAATTTCATGTCTATGAATTTCTACCGTGGTTCCAAGAACTATCTATATATTTTTGAAATAAATAATGTGTATTTTGACGTGCATGTGTCTAAATGGTGTGTCTAAATACTTGTGACTTGTAAGTATTGTTCTTGCTTTTGATCTTGTGGCTTGGTACATCTTTACCATTCCGTCAACGAAGCTTGTGAAAACATAGCCTTCAAATGCAACAACCACCGTGTTCACTGTACTATCGTGTGATAATCGATTTCAAACACTAAAAATCTTCCACAATCTTGAATACAACAACCGTTATTCTTGATCCAGACTCATACTAGAAAAAAGGGTTGAAATGCTTTACCTTCAACTAAGAAATGAATTCTCAATGTGACTATAGGAGGAAGAAGAAGAAGAAGAAGAAGAAGAGAGAGAGAGAGAGAGAGAGAGAGAGAGAGAGAGAGAGAGAGAGAGAGAGAGAGATAGAGAGAGAGAGAGAGAGAGAGACTTCGTGTGAAAGGATCATTATAAACCTGGTGGATTGATTTAATCTAATATGATTAAAAAAAATTGTTCCAAATTGAACCAATACTTCAAGTGGTCCAAACTAAGGATCTTCAAATGTATCCTAAATCCATGTCGCATTGTGTTCGGCTGCGTCTAATTCGAAGGTCACCTCCTTGTATGTCACATTAGGATGGATTGAATTGGGAGGTTTTCATTATAAATCATCCTCAAATTTATGCCTCATGTTTCCCTCGTGGGAAGATTAATGTATCCATTGGTTTGATCGAGCATCGTGCATGTTGTTATTTTTTTCTTTTACATGTCACAAATCCATCTACACTTGATTTGCTTAAAAAATGCAAAGTTGTTATTTAAATTATGTAATTTACCATCATTTTAAATTATGTTTTTTTAGTTTTAGTTATTCTTTCAAATTGTTAATAAAATTGAAAAATTATTACACTTTTTTTAATTTATAATTGAATTAATTCAATATTTTATAAAAAATATATATTATAAATGAATAGATTTTTTGAGAGGTATTATAAATAAATAGATAAATTATTTTAAAAATTAATGATATAAAACTATAGTTGAGACCAATTTAATAAAAAAAATTTGCGTGATGAGTTGCAGATATTGAATGTTTATCAAATATTAATCATAAAATGAGTGACATGTATAGACAAAATCCGTTTAACCATCCAAACGGAAAGCTCCAATGTTGATGTTCTCCTCGCAAAAAAAATTCAATTTTCTTGTGATTGTATTGAGAATTTGATTTGCAATAATATGAATTAATTATCTTGTTTCGAGTCCAAAAATATTCAATCAAAAGAAGAATTTTAACTTTTTTTTTCTTTTAGTATATCTCATACCAAACAAAACAAAAATATTTCACTATGAATTATATTTCTTTTGTTCTACTTTCTTTCTTAATATAAAACAAAACAAAACATTGATGTAATTGTCCCTCAATGAATTTTTCATTGGCACAAAAAAAGGAGTATCCAATATATTCCTAAGGGTTGCATACGTTTGCATTGTCATTATTCATAAATTCTTATGAAGAGATTCACTCTTATATGTACTCCCTGAGTAGTCTTTGGTGATTTTTTGAAATCATAAAGGACATATATTTTGAAACCAAAGAAAAAGACAAGGTATTCGTGTCCTATGTAGTTGATAGGAAGTGAGTTCTTGCCATATTGGGTGGCCACTTTCATTTTTTTGGAACCCCACTTTTATAAGTGGTTCACTATGGATATAAAATCATCAGAAATTGGCGATATTATTTAAGAATAAAAACTCATGACATTTCTAATATTTAAGACTAAGACGGTAACTTAATTAATATTGATTCAATATGAGCTGTATATTTATCTTTCATTATTTTGATCAAACATTCAAACTAGTATCAATTTAATCATTAATTCAAATGTAAAACGATGAGGACTACTAAAATCAACTACCAAGACATGATATTTGTCGTCGTTGCAATTTTAAACATTTTTAATATTAGTTAACGGTGGACCACTTATGAAGACATTTTAAACAATTTTAAACATTTTTAAACATTCTCCTTAATAGAATTGGTACTTGTTTAAATTTTATCATAAAAAGCTTCTCAGATTATTATTTTGAGTAAACAAAAGAGAAAAAAGACTTTCATCGTCGTCAAAAACCTATGAGACGTATAATGCATGATCTTTCCTCCCAACTAAATTTTCTCCCCAGGAGAAGTACTTTATCAACATAAAAGCTATGTTGATTAAAAAAATACATAATAATAGCATGACACTAGTTAGTTTTTTTATGTCACTTTGCTAAAAAATAGTTGAGCAAGGATAATTTTTTTAATACAAACACATGAGTGATTCAACATAAAACAATATTGAATCATAATAAATGATAAATCAAACAATTAATATATATGAGGCTGGCTCCATCGCCCCTAAGATGTCACACAGTATTCAAATTTCCTCTCTATTACGAACCTTCTTAAGTTATTATTTATTTTTTTAATTCAACTTGGTTAAGTAAATCTCAACTTGCAAACAGTGAAGAAAGAAAACGTTTCATAGAAGAAAAAAAACTGTTTTCAATTGCAAAAGATGTAACCATGTACATCAGAGAGAGATGAAGTTTGGGGGAGAAGAGAGAACGGATGCAACATAATATCCGGCTAATGAATATAGAAACCGTGTCAGTCTTTTTAATCTAAAGGTTAAAATTAGTGGTACACGGGTGAGGGACTTAGTTGAGCCCTCACCCTAAAATTCACCCATCTTTTAAAATATTTTTCATATATACAATATAAATTCAACTTTTTAAAAGTTTAAAGATATCTATTGAGAAAGTTTAAAAAAATATGTGTAACATGTTCCTAATTTCTATCAAAATAAATGTCAAATAAATACATTTTGCGTTCCTTTAAGTTAGATGTTCCTAAAGAGTTAGTCATTGATTTTTTTTATATTTTTTTGCAATAAATTGGTCATCTAAATCATAAAATATTTTCGAGTTTATGACTTATAGTTTATAAGCTCGTAAGATTAAAAAGACCTGTTTGGTAATTGTTATTTTTACACGAGCTTATAGCTTAATTTTATGAACTTATAACGGTTTATGATAAGCTAATTCAAGTAGATTATTATAGCTTAAAGCTTATAGCTTATCACTTTTTATCTCAATTTCACCCCTATAATCTTAATTGAAAAAAATAATACACACTTTTTCATGTCCTTTAATATTTATAAGATACTTCAACCGTTAATTTTATCAAACATTACAAATTCAATCAACTAACTTATCTACTATCAGTTATAAACTAACTTATAAATCATTCGTTATAAGTTAGCTTAACGAACTATCCGATATTTTTTACCAATCAAAACCTTAATCTTAATCTTAGATGCCATCAACAATAGAGTGGCTTACGAAAGTTCTCGAGAAAATGGAATCAAAGGCACCCCCTCACATAAACTTGAATATCACAATAGCCCTGCCATATGGAAACACAATTATGACATTTTATTTATAAAAAAATAATAATAATCATTGCATACAAGGATGAATAATTATTTTGAAAGGAGACAATCGTAAAAAAGAAAAACAATTTGAATAGAGCCACGGTAAGTGACAAACTAGTAAAACAACAGCAGTTTTTTGTTTGAGTTTTGACAAAAAAAACAAGAACACACATATTTGAAGGCAAAGTTAAATAAAATCTCCGGTGTAGACAAATTCTATAGATGGCAAATTTCTATTTACAAATTTTGTCACACAAAGATTTAACCACATTAGTTGATTCAGAAATATGAAAATTGCTCTAGTCCCAAAGGGAATTGTTCACTCCCACACGATCTTCCAAAAATGTCTCACATGTGACTTAAGTCACGTTCGGTAGCATCAGCGTGACTTAAGTCACGTTGAGCCAACGTGACTTAAGTCACGTAGGTTATAGGTTAACTCACGTAGCATCAGCGTGACTTAAGTCATTTTGAGCCAACGTGACTTAAGTCACGTAGGTTATAGGTCAACTTGAGTTAACTCACGTTTTACCTGTGTCAAGTAGCAAAACAGCATAATTGCATATTTTCCCTATTTTCCTTCATTCATTCATTCTTCCATACACTCATTCATTTATTTTCATCCCTTTGTCATCCATTCATTCAATCATTCACTCAAAGTTAAAAAAATACGCAAATTCATTCAAAGTTAAAATACGCAAAATTAAACTGAAAAACTAATGAAAATGTCATAAAAATGTGCAAAGGCGCGAGTGTAAATATACTATATCAAAACCCCCGAAATGTCATAAAAACATCTAAAAATATACAAATGGATGAAAAACACTAGAATAAGACCCTACTCATGTGGACTATGACTCCTAGTCCTCCTCCGAGGAACCGGCTCCTCATGAAGAACGGGATACTCCGACTGGATGTCATGCAACACACCGGTAAAAATTGGATGCACCTTAGGATACTCCAATGCTGACTCGATTTTGGCTCTGATGTTCGCAATAATCTGGAGTGGGTCGGGAACCTGTCTGGCCCACTGCTGCTGAACAATAACCTCCTCGTAAGGAGGGTGTTTACACTGATTTTTGGTAAACAACCGCTGGTTACAAAAATGTTTACTTGCGAGATCAACCGAGACTCTCGGGACATATGTGTGCCAGAATTTCCCATAAATGTTTGTATGTTCTTGGTGTTCTTGAAATTGTTTATAAAAGAAGAAGACAATCTTCAAATCCAATAGAATTGAATCTGTCGAAATTACTTCTTATGAATATAACTTGAATGTAAATGTGTAAAAAACAAGTAAATTGCAAGAAAAACTTAAGAAACAAACTTGAATTGTATTGAATTAAATGAAAAGATGTTCACAAGGATCATACATTTGCTTGTTACTCATTTCTCGCTTTGACATGGATATTCTGAGTGTTAAGTTTCATGTATTAAGTTTGTGACATGTTTTCCTTATGAAAATCTACTATTTATACTAAGAGAAATAATTGTACAAACATATCTAAATTATAACTGCCACCAACGTCTTTTTAACGGGAAACCTTCTGATTTTGAACCTGATTCCACATCACTTCGACAACAGTTATTTGGTCTTATCCATTACCATATTCCAGTCTTCTATTTGTCGAATTCATTGTCTTTTAACTTTCTCAATTCCACCAAGTCCCAGACTCTGTCGAAATCTTCTCAACAAACAAAAAACCTTAACAACCTCTTTAATTTCAAAAATAACATCTTTCTCTTGAAATGACAAGTCAAACTTCATTGACTGCATTTAATTGAGCTTGTCGAAAATGCAGGCTAACTGAGGGCATGAGCTGTGTACTCAGCAAAGGTGCAAGGTCGCTCATAATAGGATGAGATACATTGTAGAACCAAGTCATGTACCCCTCCTCATACCTCCACTGTCCAGCCGCTGCTGTCTGCCGACCCCGAAGCTCCTGTGTAAGGACATGGACCAAAAAATCCTAAAAGACCACAACCACATCCTCTGGCTTAAGAGCCTCAAACGTCGTCAGAGATATGTGAATGGTCTGATAATAGCCGTACTGCCTGAGAAACCTCTCCGGCAAGTGAAGGCACATCGTCGTACTGCTGGCCATGATTCAATCGGAGTACCAGCAGATGTCGTGAAACAGAATAATGTCCCGCTGATCCTCGTACGGCCTCCAGATGACATCAACATTCACCATCAGATCAATCAGGCCTCATTAATTCCAGGATCATAATGGCCTCTGGGAGGTTTCCATCTAGCAGCAAGCGGGTCAGCACGATCATAGTCCTGCACAAGAATCCTCGAAAAGAGCTTCTTGAAGTGCTCCAAAACCCATCCCTACAAACACAAAAAGACACAATAATATCAACACAAGTATCATACAAACAAATATTTCAGCATCACAAACGCATAAACAGACACAATAATATCGTAAGTCATTTATAATATGATATAGAAAAAAAAATATTACCTCAAGTAGAGTCATGTAACCGCCAACGGCACCAATCTTCGGGTTCGTAGCAAGAGAAAAGCTGGGTGTAGAGAAAAGCAAGTGTCATCCCACCCCATGACTACTCGTGCACCGTGTCCAAGTTTTGCAGCAGAGTCAGTCATAACAAATGAATGTTTTTGCTCTTCTTGTTAGCGAAAATGGTGACGCCAACCAAGAGGAACAAAAACGCCTTATTGCACATAGTCCTAGTCCTCTCCAGCTCCTCCGCCTCCTCCTCATCACCAGGCTGCTCCAACTCATTACACATATGCAGGAGTCTGTCATACACAGTATTCAGGTGAGGTATACTAATATACCCATCCCATTGCTTATTTACCTCAGACATCGCCTCTGCCTCCGTCATACCCATCTCGCTCTGTAGCAACTCCATACTTGTCTCGTATCCTACATCCTCGTCACCCATGAGTATCCCAACGATGGGAATGTGTAGAAGACACACCACATCATCTAGTTTGACGGTCATCTCCCCAACGAGCAGATGGAAGCTGCTGGTCTCCCTATCTCTCTGACAAGGCGGTGATGAGGCCAGGGCTAATGTTCTTGTACCCAGTTTGAATGAGGGGGGCAAGACCGGATGCATCCACCCGCTGCCAGAACCATAAAACTCCCCGTCCCGGGACTGTCAGCTTCTCACTCTTAAGCTTCTTCCCGTGCGAGGCAGGGGTCACCTTATGCGTCCTCCGAAACTGAAATACAAAAAATTAAACAAACAACAAACCGATAAAAATATAAACATTTGAATAACTAAAAAAGACATAACAATTTAATCGTAAAAAAACAATAATTAAAATAAACATTAAACATCTTAACATAACAATTTAATAGTAAAATTAAAATAAAATAAACAATTAAATTGATGAGTAGTTAAATTGATGCGTAATTAAAATATTTTAACATAAAAAGTAAATCGTAAAATTAAATTAAAATAAACATATAAATTGACGTGTAATTAAAATATTTTAACATAAAAATTAAATCGTAAAATTAAATTAAAATAAACATATCAATTTACGCATAATTAAATAAAATTAAACAATAAAACTTACCCTGGCGTCGCTGCAAAGCCTGCATGCCACGTGTCTACCGAAATTCGGTAGAAGCGACATGTCAGTAAGGCCCCGGAAAAACCATGTGGTCCGACCTCCTCCTGAGCCTCATGCTGGGCCTCACCCTCCTGATGCTGAGCCTGCTCATACTGAGGCTGATACTCCTCCTGCTACTAATGATGTTGTGTGGGGTCCACTACCTGGGACGCACCCGCCTGGGACGATGTCCCCTCCACATCATCACTCCTCTTGATCATATCGCACTGTCTCCTTCGAGGAGGAGGGCGCGTAGCCGCCTTTTCGGCCCGTGCACTATGTGTCATGCTCTCCCTCTCTGCTCTCAGTCTGTCCGTTCTTTCAGACATATCTGCACAACATTTTTAAAAGCAAAAAATCAATGATTTTTATAGGGACATTGTGTCATTTCTAACTAATCAACAACAACATTTCAATTTTGGCAGTGTCATTTCAATCTCTAACCTACCACATTACCCTCAAACTCACTATGATCAACATTAACAATCCAATTTCTAACTAATTTCATCATTAACAATGCAAAAATCAAACAAATTTTCGTTGAGACATTTTATCAAACACCTAGAGTTCAACATAAAATCTAACAATTTCTAACTATAACCTAACTCTAACCTACCACATTCGAGTCAAACCTACTCTAATCAACATCTAAACAACAATTTCTAACTTAATTCATCATTAACAATTCTAAAAACTAACATGCAAATAAAATCCAAAAAACCTAAATATGTGAAATTTCTTTAAAAAACTAAAATTCAAACCATAAAAAGTCAATGCAAAAGGTTAGAGAACACTTACTTGTGATTGAAGTAGAAATTGATGTTGATTTGCTTAGGTTTGATGAAATTCGCACTATTTTCACCCAAATTCGCACTCTCTCTTTTGAAAACACAATGGTTTTGTGTTGTGTTCTGGTTGTGTTGTTTCTATACCAGAAAGCTACATGCCATAAGTCACGGTATGTACCGAGCGTGAGTTAACTCACGCTGATTCAACGTGGCTTAAGTCACGCTGATACTATCGAACGTGACTTAAGTCACGTACGAGTAGTTTTAGTAATTTCTATGGAAATGAGCAATTCCCTACAAGAGGAGCAATTTTCCAGAAAAGAAATATTGCTTTAAGTCCAACCGAAAAAGGCAATGGTAAACGATCTCGACACATAAAATGATGAAAACGAGAATATGGACAAATTTGATCCATGACCCACATGGCACAGAATAAAGATAAAAAGCAGTTTTAATTAACCATGACGTTTTTTCTACTTAAAGGATGGATACTCCTAAAAAAAAAAGTTTGAAAAAGATTATTTCTGATTTGAAGGCTTTATTCCTTAATGGCAAACACCATTCAAATAAATAAACTCATCCGGGTCCCCTCTTGCTCCCAAAAGTAATATAGCATTGGTTAATGTTCTTAACCCAACTAATCAATCACAAATAGTCATTCTTTCTTTTTCATACCAAAAAGTTTAGTTTAATCAATTTTAAAAAACTAAATTGATTTCTTGATCTCGATTGTGTCACAATCTTTTTTTGGTGCAACGATTGTGTCACAATCTAATTGAACATGTATTGAATCAATCAAATTGAACATGTATTGAACCGGGTTAAACTAGTTGAACTGCAATTTGGTTAAACTGGATTTTACTTTTGCATCTTTTTAATTTTTTAATATTTATTTGTCATCTAATTCAACGGTAACTAAACCAAGTGAATCATAACTTGCATTCTTTCTTTTTCATACCAAAAAGTTTAATTTAATCAATTTTAAAAAACTAAATTGATTTCTTGATCTCGATTGTGTCACAATCTTTTTTTTTGGTGCAACGATTGTGTCACAATCTAATTGAACATGTATTGAATCAATCAAATTGAACATGTATTGAACCGGGTTAAACTAGTTGAACTGCAATTTGGTTAAATTGAATTTTACTTTTGCATCTTTTTAATTTTTTAATATTTATTTGTCATCTAATTCAACGGTAACTAAACCAAGTGAATCATAACTTGAATGTCTCTTCATTCAATTTTTTGTTTTAAATATTGAGCTGAATTGATTTTAAGCAGATCCATATCTCAAAATAGTTACAAAGTTGCTTAGAACATCTACAATGGAACACTTTCAAATAAGTGTTTAGTATAACAACCAAAAATTTCACATCACAACAAGGGAAGGACCCATTATAGATGCTGTTACGGATTACTTATTAGAGAAATGTTAAATAGTGTTACAGAGACATTCTTTAAAGATCTTAAATGATAACTTTTTATGAAAACTTGTGTATTTAATGTATTGAAAATCGAACTATTTGACTTTTTTAATGAATAATTTTTTAATTTAGAATGCTTAAAGAGTACTCCAGAGACACTCGTTAACAACCAACAAGACCCTACTTATTAAAGTCTTTACAACTGTAGTTGAATTTAGACACACCTTATGTTATATAAAATATGAATTGCATCCTTGTTGGCAGAATAGTCATTATCTTGTTTCACATGCACAGTACCATTTCATTTTCTCTGTTCCCCATGCAATCCTCATACCACAAAACAAAATATACATAAACTTATATTATACTGACACCATTACCTTTGCATAGGGTAGTTACAATTGTCCATCTTCCTTCTTCTCTCCAAGTTCGCATGGAGATTTTCAAATTCTTCTACTTCATTAATCTCCTTACTACTTTCATCTTATCATCATCTTTGGCAATTGATCCTTATTCACAAGCACTCCTCAGTCTAAAATCTGAGTTCATAGATGATAATAATAGCTTGCATGACTGGGTGGTGCCCTCAGTAGGAAACTTAACTGGAAGTGGAAGTTCATATGCATGTTCTTGGTCTGGCATAAAGTGTAACAAGGATTCAATTGTAACTTCCATTGACCTTTCCATGAAGAAACTAGGTGGTGTACTATCAGGTAACCAATTCAGTGTATTCACAAAGGTTATTGATTTCAACCTAAGCTATAATTTCTTCTCTGGGAAACTTCCACCAGAAATTTTCAACTTCACCAGCTTGAAAAGCTTAGATATAAGCAGGAACAATTTTTCAGGTCAATTCCCAAAAGGAATTCCAAAACTAAAAAATTTGGTTGTACTTGATGCCTTTAGCAACAGCTTTTCGGGTCAATTACCTGCTGAATTTTCAAAATTGGAAAATCTTAAGATTCTCAACCTAGCTGGAAGTTACTTCAGAGGAACCATTCCATCTGAATATGGTTCTTTCAAAAGCCTAGAGTTTCTTCATCTAGCTGGAAATTCTCTATCCGGAAGTATACCACCAGAACTTGGTAACCTTGTAACAGTGACTCACATGGAGATTGGCTACAATTTTTATCAGGGTTTCATTCCACCTCAACTAGGTAACATGAGCCAGCTTCAGTATCTTGACATAGCAGGTGCTAATCTATCTGGTTCTATTCCAAAGGAACTCTCCAATCTCACAAATTTGCAATCAATTTTTCTATTCAGAAACCAGCTCACAGGATCAATACCAAGTGAGTTCAAAAAAATTAAACTTCTCATAGATTTAGATCTCTCTGATAATTTCCTTTCAGGGTCAATTCCTGAAAGCTTTTCAGAGCTAAAGAATCTAAGACTTCTTAGTCTCATGTACAATGACATGAGTGGAACTGTTCCTGAAGGCATTGCAGAACTACCATCCTTGGAAACTCTTCTCATTTGGAACAATCGCTTCTCTGGACCACTCCCAAGGAGTTTAGGCAAAAACTCGAAACTCAAATGGGTGGATGTCTCCACAAACAACTTCAATGGCAGCATACCGCCAGATATTTGTCTTAGTGGAGTACTATTTAAGCTTATTCTGTTTTCAAACAAATTCACAGGTAGTCTTTTTTCGATCTCGAATTGTTCTTCCCTTGTCCGTCTTCGCTTAGAAGATAATTCATTCTCAGGAGAGATTCCTTTAAAATTCAACCATCTTCCTGATATCACATATGTTGATTTGTCATGGAACAATTTTGTTGGTGGGATTCCCTTAGATATTTCTCAAGCTACTCAATTGGAGTATTTCAATGTCTCTTGTAATATGCAATTAGGAGGAAACATCCCTTCACAAATTTGGTCTTTGCCACAACTTCAAAATTTCTCGGCATCTTCTTGTGGTCTTTTAGGCAATCTTCCTTCATTTGAGTCCTGCAAATCAATTTCAACAGTTGATCTTGGTAGAAACAACTTGTCTGGAACAATCCCAAAAAGTGTTTCGAAATGTCAAGCTCTTGTGACAATCGAATTATCTGACAATAATTTGACAGGTCAAATACCTGAGGAGCTTGCAAGTATCCCTATTCTTGAAATTGTAGATTTATCTAACAATAAGTTCAATGGCTTCATCCCTGGAAAGTTTGGTAGTTCATCAAGTTTACAACTTCTCAACGTGTCTTTCAACAATATCTCGGGTTCAATACCAAAAGGAAAGTCATTCAAATTAATGGATAGCAGTGCATTTGTTGGAAATTCAGAGCTATGTGGAGCACCATTAAGATCGTGTTTTAAGTCAGTAGGAATATTAGGCAGCAAAAACACTTGGAAGCTTACACATATTGTTTTACTCTCTGTAGGGTTGCTAATAATCCTTCTGGTATTGGGTTTTGGAATACTTCATCTCAGAAAGGGATTTAAGAGTCAATGGAAAATAGTTTCATTTGTTGGACTTCCACAATTCACACCAAATGATGTCTTGACAAGCTTCAGTGTTGTTGCTACTGAACATACACAAGTTCCATCACCATCATCTGCAGTTACAAAAGCAGTTCTTCCTACAGGTATAACAGTTTTAGTCAAGAAGATTGAATGGGAAACAGGGAGCATTAAGTTGGTGTCAGAATTTATAACGAGGCTAGGAAATGCAAGGCACAAGAATTTAATCAGATTGTTGGGTTTTTGCCACAATCAGAAACTAGTTTACCTTTTGCATGATTACTTGCCAAATGGAAATTTGGCTGAGAAAATTGGAATGAAATGGGATTGGTCAGCTAAATTCAGAACAGTAGTTGGAATTGCAAGGGGACTTTGCTTCCTTCACCATGAATGTTACCCAGCTATACCACATGGAGACTTGAAGTCCACCAACATTGTATTTGACGAAAATATGGAACCCCATTTGGCTGAGTTTGGGTTTAAACATGTCATACAGTTGAGCAAAGGCTCATCTCCAACTACAATTAAGCAGGAAACAGGTAAGAGATATTTCATCAAGTATTTTGTTCCCATTCTTAACTATATGAAAGGTACATGGCTTTATGCAAACCACTAATAAATCCTAGAAGTGCATATTCTCATGCCTTAGGGTGCTCTGAAAAACAATTTATTTTATGTGTTTGTTAAATAAGTACTTATGATATACGCACATAGGTATAAGCTACTTCTACAATCAAGAGGTAATGTAGTAACATTGTTTTTGTTGTAAGCTATTCTAAAATGAGTAAGATTATAAAGTGCATAAAAGTATTTTGTTGTGAACAGCTAATTGAATTAAGTTGGACATGTCATAGTTATTTTTGTACATCTCTCAAATGTGTACGCAACCACATAAGTCTTAAGAAAGACTCAAATAACCTGTTTCAAAACTCACCCATGATCCTTACAAAGAACACCATATCAACACTGATTTTAGATTTATTTTTAATGCAGAATACAATGAAGCAATTAAAGAGGAACTCAGGAATGATGTCTACAATTTTGGGAAGATGATTCTAGAAATTTTAACTGGCAAAAGGTTGACAAGTGCAGCAGCTAGCATTGACAACAAATCACGGGAGGTTCTACTAAGAGAAGTTTGCAATGGTAATGAAGTGGCTTCTGCTAGTACAATCCAAGAGATTAAACTGGTTCTTGAAGTTTCTATGATTTGCACTAAAAGCAGATCATCCGATCGCCCATCCATGGAAGATGCTCTGAAGCTTTTATCAGGGTTAAATCGTTCAGAAGATGACAAAACTTCTAAATAAGGGAAATAAAAGAAATTCCCATTTTCATCAAAGTGTTTAAAGCCATTAGAAACCTATAATTTGCCTGGCTAACAAGTTTGCAAATGTGTAATTACCTGAGTTTGTAGCTTGTATAATACATATTTCCATTGTTTCAGTGTGCCATATAACTATGTCTCAGTCTCCCTCCTTCAATCCACTTAGTAAAATACTTAAAATGTCACTAAGGACGGAAAATAAACACCTTGTTTGTACTTCTTTTTTGTTCACAATCATCTTCACATGCCCCTTTATAGATGCTAACCTGCACATTGCGTAGAAAAATTAAATATATTAGCATGAGATGAATTCATGCATAAAATATTTGTATATTTTAAAAATAAATAAATTGATATTATCATGAGATGAATTCGTGCATAAAATTTAAAGATACTATAATTTGTTGTACGTTAGAGTGAAGATATGGAATAGTTGATAAATGTTTTTCAACCATTATAAGAAATCTGTTGTGGAACTACACAATAGAATATACATGTAGTTTTCGCCTTAATATAGTCTATATGAGCAATCCAATAACATGTCCTTAAGATTATGCAATCCTTAAATTATAGATAAAAAATGATACTATAGAGACTAAATTGAGAGTTTATTTATACTATATGTTATCTCAACGATTGAAGAAGAGATTTGAGATATTATATTAGAGGTAAAAAGGTTTAATATAAATCTATTATAATGGAATGTTGAGTTAAGAAATTGTGACAGCATGGAAATAGTTAAAATGGGCAATTAATATTATTTTGTTGAGTAAATTGTGATAAAGTGAAAAATGAATAATAAGATTCTGTAAAGAACCAGAAAATGAATACTGATATTTAAAATAATGAACATTTTTTTAAAGAAAAAGTATTTACACCACAAAAGTGTTATCTCCATCTGTCACATGGCTTCAATATATAATAACTCTTTAACATAGAGTTGCTAATCTTGACCAGTTGTTTATCGACCCGAGATTGTAAAGAAAGTGAATATGAAAGCAAGTTATTCCATTTGCCACTTTTTTATAATCATACACACATGCGCTGGCACGCACACATAAATATATATATATATATATATATATATATATATATATATATTAAAAATGGATTAAACACCAAACACAAGATGTCTACGATTACAACTGAAGTGAAAAACTATCACATCATAGTGTGCATTCAAATCATTGTCAATATCAAACATCGAACTGATGCTCCAAATGTAGTTCACTTATATATAAGAAAAGGCATAGTAATAAGCTCCTTCGACAGGAAATGCAATATCAAAATAAAAGAAGTGAACCCTTAATCTGATACCAGGCCAAATAAGATATAGATATATAGAAGAAGGCCAACACTTAGATGCCTCACCGTAACAAATAAGCAGCTGTAAGTGCCACTGCGATCAAACATCGAACTGATGCTCCAAATGTAGTTAACAAATGGCAAGCGACATCTGCAACTTCACATCCCAAACCACACATGTATTGTATACATAGTTTCTCCCACACATCCCTCCCAGAAGTTCAGGAAAATCCTCATCAAAGGCCTGAATCACCACTGCCATCGTGCAGAAGGAGAATATTATTATGGCAATGATAAAGCCATTAAGCGTCCAACTTAATATCCTCCTCTAGCTAAACAGGACCTTTTGTACACCTTGACATAATATAGGAAACAACCACATCATACACAAATTGCAAAATAATTTACGAAGGAAAGTAAATAAATGTAAACAATTATGATGGTAAAATCAACTCTATTTTATCACAATCAAATATGAAACACATCTTTTGTACTCTAAACTCCAGCTTGTATCTGAACAATATGTGAGTTACATTCAAGCTCATGATTCTGCTTGACATATGAAAAGCCTACAACATAGATTAGGAAAAAAAAAAATATTTGGGCCGTTGTCGTAGTGTTTGAAAAGCATAAAAACACAATGTAAAAGCTACTATTGTGCATTGTGTGCCTCAATCAAGTGAAGAAAGCTTCAATTGCTGCTGCTGCTTTCATCTGTTACCTAATTCGCTCAATGAACGGAGGAAGTGAACGGTGACGGCTGATGCAAGCATGCAGTGGAGAGCGGATGCGAAGACACATGTTGAATGCGCGTAAACCGATGTGTGGAGGCTGCGGGACAGTGGATGGGGAGGTGAAGTTCTCAACAATAACAGAGACTACATACATTCGTTAGGCAAGGAAGAAGTCGAGACACACGAGTCTTGTTCGTCACAGGAACTACGTTTCTTGTTGTATCTACTGGAATCATCGAGCCATATGAGGGAGCTGAGGCATTTCTTTTCACAGTTTGTGTCTCGTAGGGAGTGATGTTGCTTCTTGCACAATGGTGTTTGTGAATTTGTGATTGTTTCTGCAACGGAACAAAGAAAATATAACGTGGCCGTTACATATGTATGAAACTTTTAATGGTGTTATTATAGAAGAATAAGGAAGAATAAGAATAAATAAGTGTGAGGAATAGTAACAGTTAAATAAGAAATGAGTTGGCAGTGGAGAGTAGAACATTCTCAGGTCCTGGAGACGTACACCTAAGAATTTTGATGATGTAGCACAAAATAGAGTACATGGCAGACATAAAGATGAGCTAGCAGAAGGAGAAAGTTGGGAGCTGTTTTAATAAGTTATAATTGATATGCAACATATTGTTAACCCTACAATAACTTATAATGGTTAAATTTCATATGTTAGCATGATGTGGAATTTCAAAATAATCACAATGTACATTAGTCTGTAAAATTTTCTGGAAAGAGTATTTTTTTTGTCATAGCAGTGAAACACGAAGAACTAAATTACAATAAAATTATAGATACAGAGCACTTACATTTATCCCCTAAACACTCAACTCAACAAATATGCTAACTGATGCTTAATAATAAAATCTAATAATAGGACACAAAATTTGATCAAATACCCTTTAAAGCAACTACATTGTACATTGTTTATAAATTATAACCAATGTGGTCATGCTGATGACATGACCACGAGATCAACTTTCAGTCTGTATATCTCCAATGATCAATATGCAATGCAGAAATTATTAGATGCACAAGCAAAAGTAAGTTGTGTAATCACCGTGTTGCTCTCTCATTTCAACAGTTTAAAAAAACATTCAAAATATACAGCAGTTTTCTTTTTGTACATTACATAGTAAATACATTGCTTGTGTGTTACTTCCTATGAAACCACCAAAGCATTGTATTTCCAAAAATGATATAGACTAAGTTTAGTTTATAATAAAACTCTAATACATATATACTATGAGCAGCTCAACAAAGAAAAAACAGAAAAAATAACTATAGCAATGTCAAAGAATATATTCAAACATTCTAATCAGAATATCACAAAAGCATATTAAATATGTAATTGCAAAAACATTAAAACATGATGTCCAGAAAAAATGCATCCAAATAGGCAAATTAAATTTGTAAAGAAAGCCTTTATTGCAAAAAATTGTGATTATTAAACTAACGCTACAGTAAGCATATAATTAACCCAAACAATGTAGTTATGTTGCTGTCTAGTTCCTAACATGAAAAAAAAAAAAGTCCCCAAATTGTAGACACGAATCAATCATTGAAAAACAATTGCACTGCATCATTTTGTTTAACTTGAAACCTCCCTTTGGTGTATCAATATTTTTGAAGTAGTAGTATTGATGAACAACTACTATAACCAAGTAACAGAATTAACTTTGAACCTAGGTGAGCCTAGCGTTGACCAAACCTTTAAAAATAGGCGCCTTCAGCTGGGGACAGGTTTGGCTGGTACTTCAGGCACTTCTTTCAAATTGGTATGTTGTCCAAAAACTCTCAAAGTAAAAACTCTGCTGCTAATTAAGTCAGAATTCAAACATTAACACCTGCACTAATAGCAAAACCATAATCAATTTTCAAGTAGAAGCGTAATGGACGAGCAGAAAAATAATTTCTAGGAAATCAATCAAATGCATTAGTAGTTGGATTATACTCAATTTTGGTAAAGTTGTCTCCATCCACAACACAACACGGTCTCATTCTTCTGACACTTTCTTTTATTGCAACAAACCATTATTAAATAAATATGGTGGATTCTAAGGTGAGGGCTCAATTAAATCCCTCACCGGTGAAGGACAAAAAAGATACCATTAGATTTAATCAATGGTGCAGATTTGGTAGAAATAAAAATGAGAATACCTACACATTTTCACATACCATCTTGTCTCTATCTCTCTCTACCGGTGTGATTTTGTCTGCTCTAATGGTTCTTCAATGGGGAAACGTCACACATTCTAGATTTTCATTGGTTAAAATCTGCTTTTTCTAAATCGGAAAAAAGAAAATGTGAAGGATAAGAATCAAGGTGAACAGTTAAGGCCGTTCAAGAAAAAAAGGTGAACATTTACGTTAACCACATCGTCAAAGGAAACATATTTTTGGGGAGTGATGAAGAGATCATAGATATGGACCTTTGTGTTCGAGTAGATCGATAATAAAACATATAATCTCAACTATTAATATTTCAATTATTTTTTTCAATTAATGCAAGAGCCATATGCACTTTAAGTGCAAAAATCTTGAAGCACAAAATCACACGAATAGGTAGAGGACAAAAACAATATGAAAATGTTGAAAGCATGGGAATCATTACTGAAGATCTTGCTTGCAAGCAAGTCTCTTTACAGTTGCAGTTGAGACTTGGATGAGGCCAGGAAACTTCTTGAAGTTGTAGCAAAGCTTTGCAGTTGAAAACATTCAGGGTTGGTGGTTATGGAAATTAAGGGCTATAGGATAGTTATTTGTGGAAATGTGTAGATGCTATCATTTTTATTTTCAACAAATCTCAACCATTAGTTAAATCAACGGTATTTTTTTTGTGCTTCACTAGTGAGGGGATTAATTGAGCCCTCACCCTAGAAGCCACCAATAAATATTGTGTAAAATTGATTTGAAAGAAATACCTAAATGGTGACCGAAATGATATCACATGTTTGACAGGGTCCGCACTCTGAATTGAGTTCAATCGTTCTGAATTTAACCGACAAACGATCTTCCCAACTGCATGCAAGCAATAAACAACTGGACTGAGTCAGTAGAAGCAAATCAAAGATAGCATTAACAGGCATTTTGGTGACGGCAGCCTAAACCTTGCTATTACAATGCAAGAGTTAAACTGGTTCTTGAGGTTGCTATGCTTTGCACTAAAAGAAGATCATCTGATCGGCCATCCATGGTTGTAAGGAAAGCGTTTTGAAGATGACATATCTTCTAAATAAGGGAAAAGAAAATCCTGTTTGCATGAGAGTGTTGAAAGCCATTAGAAACATATAATTTACTTAGCTGACAAGTTTACATATGTGTAATTACACGAGTGTGTGGCTTGTATAATACATATTTCCATTGTTTTAGTGTGCCATTTAACTATGTCTCAGTCTCCCTCCCTCAATCCACTTAGTAAAATACTTAAAATGGAATTAATTTGATTACCTAATATATATGATTCACTCACTGCCTTCTCTATTTCTTCTATCTCATAAGTAAATCTCCACACTTCTGACAACCCACTTGGGTTGGTCTAGTGGTGTTGGCTTGGGACCTTGGAGTGTGCTCCTCCTCAAGGTCTCAGGTTTGATTCTCCCTGATACCAATCTTAGTGGGCTAATTTAGCTTCTTAAGAAAAAAATCTCCACACTTCTGAATATTACTTAGATAACTAGAATGAGACATTCGCGTTACGCAGGCGAAATAATTTCATAATTTTTTTTTTGTATTTTATTAGATTTGAAATCTAATAATTTCATGACAAAATTCATTTTCTAAACATAACCTTCTGAAAATATTAAATTTCAGCATCAGGTTCATATGAAAAATTGCTGTGATCCGGCTCCGATGGACTCCAGTACGGCCTATACCTGAAAAGGAAAATACTTAATGAGGGTGTTCTAACTTGACAAGTAATCAAATGCCCATACATCCAATTTACCCATCACCAATTTATGGCCTTAGATTTAATTCTTTTTATATTACTCATAAATCACTTGTTAATTAAGGATAATCCTCTAATAAGTGAACCAGTCACAGCCAAACAACTTCACTCTTCAGTTCACCCCAGCATGATAATAATTCTTATATATTTTACAATTCACAAGTTGTGAGGTACTATATTATTCAAATAGGAACTGATCAGACAGAAATAAAAAGACTAGACATAGAACATGAAAAGCATCACGAACAAAACTCATTCAATTGGTGACTCGTGTTACAGTGGTGACAGTGAATCATTAATGTGAATGGAATAGATCTTGCATCAAAAGTAAACATAGAAGTATAATTCTATTCCGGATCATACACAGTAACAACCATCTAAAGTTATACACTCAATTTGGATTTGGTGGAACAATGAAGCATGTATTGATTAAACTTGTAAGAAAATAAAACAATCACATGATATTTCAATCTCACATTCATGATGCAATATATGTCAATTCAACATGCACACATCAAATATATAAAACTCTATAGATGATTCATGATTTTTCCCATTCATAATATGAAACCAAATGCATGAGGGATGAGGGAGGGGAACTCACCTTTAATTCTATTCTAAGTTGAAGATGATGGTTCAAGCTTGCTATTTGATTTTTCCTTGCTCCTGATGTTTCTATCTTCATATTCTTCTCCAATCTTCAATCTTTAGGTTAGAAGCTAACAATCCTAATTCTTCAATTGCATGAATGATTCTAGAATGGTGAGAATGGAGAGATGGCCGAGAAAGAGATTGGGGGAGAAGGAGAGGTTGTTGAAAATCTGATTTTCAACCTCAATCCACATATATGTATGTGTTTTCAAATTACTAACATACCCCTACTAAAATATGGTATTTCATAATTACCCTTACTTATGGAGTGAAAAATTTGTTTTCGACAAAAGACTATACTTTTTCGCATGTAAAGAGGCTTCTGAGCAAAACGTGGGACTTTCGTGATTTTGGGTTAAATCCTTCGTATAAGGGTTCAAAATGAGGGTTTTAGTTTTGGGATATTGCAGTTGGTTCCATCTTTATTGTTAACGCCCAACAAAGAATTGGAATTGTTGTGAAGCTTTTTTATTTGGACATGATAAAATAGAACCCTGTAGAGGGCTGACAATCACACATTTTTTTAATCCCTCCAAATAGGACATCGAAAAAGGAGAGAATTGTCTAGATCCCATTAGTAGGAATTCGAAGGATATACATACCGGACATGAATTGGGTGGGTTAAATCATTTGACAATTAAGGATTTAAGGGATCAATATCTGTCAAAATTTTAATACTGGTTAATGGCCGAACATTGTGGTAAGTTACGATTTTGATACAGGCCGTTTTGACTACCCAACACTTTTTTTTTTAAGTAAATGTAAAAAGATTTTATTAATATATGGCACACAAAGATTTTATTAATTTACAAGCATTAACAGAAGGGTCTGCAAGCCACAACCTGATTCTAAATTTCAAACATAATACAACACATTAACCAACTTTAGCTAAACATATGAACATAGTACAAATTAAGTAGGCTTCCCTATGCCACCAATAAACCACATCTGAAGCAATAAAAAATCCCAATCCCACTAATTGCCAAACATCCAAGATTGAGATTAAAAACCAGAATCTGCTCTTACAGTGATCCAAGTTGACTCCTTAACACCAAATCTAGATAAGTTTCACAAAATCAGACCGAACAGTGCAAGTTGAAATACACCCCAGCTAAGAAAAACATGCCATTGGCCTGGCAACCAACTCAGCGATGCCATCTTACCTCCACACACTCAGCTGAGATAAATTTTAAACAACATACCATATATTACCAGAGCACTTTGCAACCTATACTACTGCAGACCTAACATTAACCACAGAGTTTTTGCTGAAATTAGTTACCACTGCTATGGTATGGAACAAAACCGAGGCTAACCAAAAGTGGATTAGAGGATATGAACTGAAACACACGCACACTGCAAAATCACCAAAACCAGCTGAAGATTCAAACCACGATATCACCGAGACAAGCCAGTGGATTCAAACACCACTGCACAATGTTGTAATCAATGTTATTTGATTTAATACGCAACCAGATGATCCAAGAATAAAATTTCAGCGACTCCAGCTTCTTTTCAATGTAAAGTACCCAACAACACTAGCTTATGAATGTAATTCAGCGAAGAAAAGTTGGAAAGCACTATCAATTTTTTTTAAGGAAAAGTTGGAAAGCACTATCAAATTAAAAACACATAATAGTAAAGGAAGTGCAAGAAACGGCCTTCATTTTCAATTAAGAGGCAAAACTATGTATACATGTGAATGATGATAACATTTTCTAATTTCTAAACCTTGCCAATGTGACATTAAGAACATCAATAATTCCATCAAAACTATGAAATTTGGAACTCACCACATCAACCTCTTCTCCCAGTCTTTCAGCTCAGCAGCCGTGAACGGCCCATGGGCCGCCACAACCAACCCAAGACACTTCCTCCTCAAGTCTCCAAAGCCCAGCCCAAATTAACTCAAGCTCTTAAGCAGCCCATAAACCCTCAACTGTAGCTCGGTATACCTATTATTATAAACCAATCATGCCTTAGATCAATTAAACAAATCAAAATCACGATAACTTTCATAAATCTCAGATCAAAACCCTGATAACTTTCATAAATCTCAAGTATGACAACAATTGAAACAAGTTATGAACATATTAGTAGACAATAGTGAAGTTCAATCTTATATGTAAACAATAGCGAAGTTCGATCTTGGATAAGAGATGCCTTACTTCATCATTGGTAACATGCTCATCAAAAACGGCATCAAAGCAAAACTCATGCTTGTCCACATAAGCTGTCAAATCAATCTGTCAAGCCGAAACAAACATTCAGATCTTTGAACACTAAATAAAAATGAGAACATTAAGATAACTTACAATGAGGCTATTGGTTCAACTTTTGAACCGAATATATATACGAATGAAAAATAGAGCTTGAGTCCAATATCGAAAACAAACCTTTAGCTTGGGTTCATGGACTGTCAAATATGCAGTGTCAGATACAGTTACAAGGGAAACAATAATGACAAGGGTGAGTGTAGTAGATGTTGTTCTATAACCAAATACATGAAGAAAAGAAAGAAATCTAACTTTCAATATTTACTTGATTGATACTATTGTCCCAACATAGCTCAAGAAAAATAAGTAGTAAATTTGGCAAACTAAGTCTACATTGTGATATAATAATGCATGAATGATGTTCATACCTGAGGCTGAGACAAAAAGCGGATTATTGAATGCGTATTAGAACAGAACAGAACAGTGTTTTTCAAACTACTAACATACCCCTACTAAAATATGGTATTCCACAATTACCCTTACTTGTCGTCTTTGGTCGAATCTCATCTCACACAGAGAAGAGAGAGAAGAAGGAAGGAAGATGAAGAGTGTGAATAATATTATTGTATGTCCTCCGCACCCTAAACCTACAATTTTGTCCCACCGCCGTTCAATTCACAACAACCCTTCTTCTTCTTCTCTAACTCACCAACATACTCTCAGGTAAGGTAACTTCTTCTTCTTTCTACTTTACTCATTTCATCACTAACTAACCACTGTCATTCTCATTGCTCCAGTTTCGCCGTCCTTGGCGCTGGTTTCGCTGGACTTTCCGTCGTTTGGCATTTGCTCAAGGTATGTATCTACCCTACGTACTTCATTCGATTCAATGTGTTTCAATTCACGCTAACATAAACATATACATAAACATTGCAGCAAACTCCTAAGGATTTTAACCTAAATATTGATTTATATGATGAATTTGGTATTGCTGGTGCTGCTTCTGGAATTTCTGGAGGTCTTCTTCATCCTTATTCCCCAAAAGGTCTTTTTCATCTTCAAACAATGTTATTCTATTCTATTATATTCTATTCTATTATTGTCATTTTATCACATTATTTTATATATACATATATATGCTCATGTAGTTAAGCCTCTATGGGAGGGTGCTCAGTGTTGGAAAGAGACCATAAACCTTTTCACAATTGCTCAACAGGCTACTCAACATCACATCAAACCTTTTCTGCCTCATAAAAGGTATTTATTTTTGCTTCTTCGCAATCATTCGAGTCTTAGTTGCTCAACACTGCTGATGTTCAGTTGACTTCAGGGGCATCTTACGACCGGCATTGGATATCAAGAATATGGCCAAATTGAATCATGTAATGTCTCTTATTTCATACTTTTCACAAGTATTGGTTATGGTAGATTTCAGTTTCTTACTGATTATTTACGTTTATGTGATTCTTAGAATGCCAAAACTTCCCTTCCTTGCTGCAGAGTACAAACACTTAATAATCAAGCGGCTCAAACTCTTTTACCTGGTCTATGTTTACCATTTGACACAGCTTTCTTTATGCCTGAAGCTCTAAATATCAATCCTCGACACTACCTTGAGGTTTCGATCACTAATTTTAAATTTTTCTCGTTTAAGTTTGTTCTTTTGCTTTGTCTTTTTCCAGGTTACCACAGACTTTCATTCATTTTAATAATATATTTTTAGGCACTTTTCCTGGCATGTGAAAATTTCGTGAAAGAATCATCAAGTCTTGACTTTGGGGAGAAACAGCTTAGCTTACACAAAAAATCTATCAACGGACTTTCTGAGTTTGAAGGTAACACTGTAAATATTCATTGAGTTGCTCTCTGGCTGTAAATATGCTAACTGCTTCTAAAGTTTCCTTTAAATTGAGCGGATGCAACAATTTGAATTTGGTATTCTTATGCTAGAAAATTTAATTGTACAAAGAATGAGTAATCATAAAATATAGAAAGCTCAAATATGCAACTTTCCAATAATTGTGCCAGTGTTTTGGGGTATTATCGATATGGAGTTATTACAAAAAAAAATTATGAGTTGCTAGTGTCCATCATTCCTCATAAAGACATCTTAACTTACCCCATTCAATTGTAAGTCTTTCATTTACCGTCCCAATTGTTCCATAAAGAAGTTTATTGTTGGGCTGAGCAGTGTTTATGAAATTCTCTTTTGGCACATGATAGGTAAATCTTTTATTGTTTAGTTAGGAGAAATAAGGTATGTTGCCTATAAATAGGAATAGGGATTCTGATGGAGAGCACAAAATTTGTGGAATTAAAATTTGGGAGTGTCCTGTTACTCCTGGTCTCTTGAATATCCAGGGATTTATACATTCAATTAATAAAAAAAAAACCTTTCCTGGTCCATTTCCTATTAACCGGTATAGAACTAAAATCTTGGAGCTATGAGGGGATTTAGTGTGAAAATGGGTTCAAGAACGATGCCAAGATTTGTTAGGTGGCAACGCCTATTAGTGGATGATCAGTTTAGATTAGTACTCTGGAGACATTAAATTTTTTTTGAGGAAGAATGGTTATCATGGATTTAGATGCCATTGGATGGAGAAGCTCACCACTGGTGATTTTCTTGGAGAGAATCAAACCAGAATTCTACATTCATCTCCTTTGAGAATGGTTTGCTCGTGTGTTTCCACAAAACATGAAGTTTATTTTCATGCTTCTAGGTAACGAGATCAAAAGCAAAGATGAAGTTCAAGAAGAGAGCCAATAGAGAAAAGTACAAAAGCTAATTATGAAAAGGAGCAAGAATGATTATCGCTATGAATATTGAAGCCAGAAGTAGAATGAAAAAATATAAGCAAATATGACAGTGTGAATACCAAATAAGAAAACAACGAAGAGGAGGCAGAATCAGAAATTGATGGTAATGAAAAGAAGCAAGACTAAACATTGAATGCAGATTGCAAAGATCATTTTGTGGGAAACTAGGGAAGGATTGAGATAGTGGAAAACATTAATGACAAAAGAGAAACCAATAGCAGGCAGCTGACAAGACAAAACAGAGGAAACGAAGATAGAGAGTGAAGTTGAGAAGAATAATTTCCTGGAGGGTTGTAGAGTGTAGAAGCATAGATAGGTCTTCTGTCGGTGGTGATGCCAAATATAAGGTTACATAGACGGAAAGGATGATACCAGCAGCAAAGGGAGATGGGCCTTTATTAAGGATGGAGCTGTTGGTCCTCAACATTATAACAAAGTTTCCTCCACCAAAACCGTTTGACGGTGTTACTAACACGGTGGCTGCTGCCACCGTGAAATTGCACAACCTTATGCTTCGAAAACAATCTTTAAGGAGTGGGTATCGCTCAGGCAGAATTTGATAGAAACTGGTACAGAAATACAAATTATTAGTAATTACAATGGTTCACATCGAGAGTCTTGGGTCTCTCCTTTATCGAAATAACCGAATGACCCTCCTTTTGCCATAACTTCCTTATATATTACAATGCATAAAGCTCACATAATAAAAACTGAACACATAACTGCCGACATATAATAAAAAACTGCACATCTAAGCATAAATCAGTTTTGGTCTTTTCTGCCCCTTCTCCTACAATTCCTTAACTAGATGTCTAACAGAATGATCTGCTCCCATCAACTAAATCGCCGCACTTGGGCTTGTGTGTGGAGAGGGCATTGGTAGCATCTAGGAAGGAGACAGTGGACATTAGTGGGGCTAATTGATGTGACTTAGATAACAAAGGCAAAGGATACAATCATGCAGCTCCAGAACGAAAACATAGGAATAGGGTAAACTTTTTCTAAAAAGAAGCAATAGAGGAATAAGGTAAACCTTACTTTGTTAGTTATTGTTAGGTGGTTAATTAGTTTGAAGAAATAAGGCATGTTGCCTGAAAATAAGAATAGGGGTTCTAATGAAGAGTTGGCAATTAGTGAGATTAGAATAGGGGTCTATCGGATATCTAGAGATTTGTACATTCAGTGAATAAAGAAATTCTTTTTCTGATTCAGTTTCTATAAGCACGTCAGTGAGAATATTTATTTGATTCAAGTATTCATATTGGCAAAATGAAGGCTCTCATGTTTCAACGTTTTCTGATAGGACTCGAACAAATAAGGGAAACTTGTATGTGTATTGTTGTGGAAAAAGAAATCTGTCAGAGGTGAGATACCTCTGTAGCGGAAAATACAACCAAACTATAAAGGAAACAAAGACCGTTACTTGAAGTAAAGCTACTTAAAGATGGATAGGAATGAACGAAACTAAAGAAAGAATCCTGGACTGAGAGAGTGGTAGCCTTCCTGCTCAACTTTCCCTCAATACCAGTTCTCTCAATTCTCAGATGATTCCCTCATTCTGTTACTTCCCATAATGTATTGCTTTGATTCCTAAAAATATCTTTTCCCCATTTGATACATCTGTGTCCCTACCCTCTTTACTTCCTCTTGTGTGACATTGTTTCTCACATGCACTTTCAGGCCCTTTTCAGCTGGCCCATTTTCGCCCCTTGTCCACTTGTTCCTCTCCTATATTGTATATTACGGGCCTATCATTTTTCATACTAGTGACTGAAATATTTTTTTCTTAACTTTTTTATGATAGCTTTTTCTTATAGTCATGAGCAGACATTTTTGCAGAACTTTACATTTCTTCAGACTAATTAAATATCTTTCAAGACTCAGGGGAATATGATGCAGTCATCATATGCCTTGGTGCCAAAGTGAATATGCTTCCTGAGATTTCTGGGAGGCTTCCTTTGAGAACATGCAGAGGTGTAATTGTTCACCTGGAACCGCCTGATTATACGAGGTAAAGTTTAATGTTTCAGCCTGACAAATGCTTTCAATCTGAAAAATCTCTAGTTTGGCTCAAATGGTGTGTCATGAAATAACTATTAAGCCTTCTTACTTCAAGAGTATTGTTTTCATGGAAGGGGCCTTCATTTAATATACTATGCTAGAGATTGCACCAAAGTCATATCCCATTTTAGAATTATCTTGCATTGTCTTTCAGGTGTTATCCTGAGCATGGACCTTCCATATTATCAGATGCATGGATTTCTGTTCAGGGCTCCCGTAGTCTAAATGTTGGGTCAACTTGGGAGTGGAAATCTATAAATTCATCGCCAAATGTTTCTACTGATGAAGCTTCAAAAGCTCTTCATCAGCTCCTGCCGAAGGCATCAGCCATTTATCCCGGAATAAAGGATTGGGTTTTCACCGGAGCAAAAGCTGGTCTGAGGGCAATGCCTCCACTCACGCCACATGGATCGCTTCCACTTCTGGGTTGTATTAACGATTTCATTGGTAGAAACCATAGTTGTAAGTATTGGTTATTTGGAGGACTAGGTTCAAGAGGATTGTTATATCATGGTTGGCTAGGTAGTTTGATGGCACATGCTGTACTTTCCTGTAATGAAGAAGTAATTCCATCTGAGTTGACTTCGTGGAAAAACATTAAACCCAAATTTTAGCATTCAATTGTCAATACTCAAATATATATTCATTGAGTATGGAAATTATGTTTTCCTAGGTGCCTTTAAATTAAGGTTCCATTTTGCATTATTTTTTGTGTGAAAGGAACAGATGTTTGTAAGTTTATTCAAATTCAAATGGAATTTGAGCCTTGTCATGCAATATCAACAGTCAAATATTGAATTTTTATGTTTTTGTAACAGTGAAAAATTGAAGTAACTGTTAGCTGGAGGAATAGTCTTGTTGGGAAATAATGCAGTAGTTTGTTCTTAGGAAAGATTGTTGAGTGTCGAGCATGTGAGTTTGGACATTAGAACATGAAAGACATTTCAAAACTAGTTAATGAATCTACAATTTGGACAAGATAAGCATTATTTAACAAGGATTAATCTCTGGTTGATTTAACAAGGATTAATCTCTGGTTGAAATATAATATTCAATAAAACAATATGTAGAATGGGTTCTGATGGTTTTTTGGTTTGTCTTGCTCAAATAAGAATGGAACTTGAGTTAGATGAGAGTTTGTTATGTAGATAAAAGAAATTAGATGGAACTTTTTTTGAATAATAGGCATTGGTTTTAATCTTGTGCAATTAGTTTGGTGCATCTAACTAATTGTCTGAACCATGTTTATGGAAGTATTTCTCTTATGTTTCTATACTGTTTTATGTTAAAATACACAAAATCACTAGTTTAATTAATGAGTGGTAAGTCAAATCCAATAAAATATATGTATCTATGTTTTGTCACTTTGTTAAGCTGAATCATCGATGTATTGAATTGTGATCAAAGAACTGCAAAGATAGCACATAGAAAACTACATATAAGTTTCATCCCTTTATTAAGCTTAAAAATAGTATTTGAAAACCTTACAATTTTGTTTACTTTATTTCCTTTTGCTTCTGCAAAAGCAATCTATATCTATATCTATATTATTTACAAAACAGAATCATTCCTATTCCAAGCGTCAAAGTTATACCCTCATAAAAATGGGATTGGGATAAGTTCTGCGAAACATAAATTGCATATTTTTAAACCATCTCTCATATTTTCCACCAATTTCGGAAGAAGAACAAAAGAATGTAGGACAATAAAAAAGATGACATTAATTTAAATCCGAGGTAAGTTATATTTATTCATCTTCTCTTTAAAACTCTGTATCTGACCACATCTTCATGAGCAGCCTAAGTTAGTTAGTTAGCTGTTTTTTTTACAAATATGAGTAGACTCTTTTCTTCCATCTTTAAATGTTCAGACTGTGTAATGCTGTTGCATGGTTTCAATGTCAAGACCCTTCAATTTGACAACTGATTCAACGTGTCCCTTCAGTGTGTGTAGCTCTCTCAACCTGCAAAGTTCAATAAACATTAGTGTGTTTGATTCAACTTCACCAAATGTTGTTGTTAGACTAATACTGACCTAGCTGCCTCAGCACGTCTCTTAGCCTGTTCAGCAATTTCAGAGTGCTCATGGTGGTGGTTGTTCTTGTGGGCCTCTTGAGATTTAAGGCCGTGCATTGTGCGTTGAGCCACGGCCCATTGAGCCTCCCTCTCTCCTTTACCATAGTCCTTCTTTGTTGTGAATGCAGTCTGCAACACCACAACAACAATATATGGTGATTAATTGATTAAAACAAAAGCTACAAACATATAATAAAATAAAAAAGATGGATAATTGTTCAAAACCTTGTTCTGGAGCATGTTGTCCCATGCACTTCCTGTGAGTCCCATGCGGATGAGAAACTTTAGAATGTCAAGAGGAATGTATGTAATAATGCTGTAGATCCAGATAACTCCAGCCCATCTCCACCCAACTCCATTGATTCTAGCAAAGTCCCAGTGTGCATACACAGCAATGGCCGTTGCCACCTAAGTTGAAAGCATTTGAATGCCAAGTCAAAACCGAATTTGATGAAGGAAACTCTCTTTGGATAAGAAAAAATGGAAATATTTGATGGAAAGAAATAGTGACTAACCAATTGTGCGGCAATGAAGGCTCCAAGAAGCATCAAACCAGGGCGCTCGACGAATGACCAACTTCTTGACCTGGTCACAAAGATAAGTGCCTGACTAATGATACTCACTTGGAGGTAGAGAGCTGAGTTAAGTTGTTCCTCACTGTCTGCAATTGGGAGGACACCGAAGATTCTCTGAAAATAAAAAGATGTTTATCAGTTTCATTCTATGATGGTAGTTTTGTTTCCATTATAGTGAAAAATTTAGGGTTGGTCTGAGCTACTTACTGAGAAGAAATCGGTGTCATGAACAAGATGAAAGAAAACTGCAGTCATGATGGCCATATATGTTCCAAGAACGACTCCTGTTGCAAAGATTTCTTTGAGCTTCCATGAATCGGGAACAGGAGATGGCTTGACCCTATCCTTGGAGATGGTCATGATGGTTCCATCATTCAAAATGGCGATGATCAAAACCATGAAAGGGGAGAAGTCAAACTTCCAGATTAGAGCAACGAGCATGAACCCAAGAACAATACGGATTGTGATGGAAACAGCATAGATTGTGTAGTTCTTCATCCTCTGGAAGATGGCCCTACTTGTCAACACAGCACTCACAATCACACTCAAACCTGGCTCGGTCAAGACAATGTCTGAGGCACTCCTTGCGGCATCAGTTGCATCAGCAACGGCAATACCAATGTCTGCCTTCTTCAATGCTGGTGCATCGTTTACACCATCTCCGGTCATACCACATATGTGCTTCCTATCCTGCAACCTCTTCACAATCTCGTACTTGTGCTCTGCATGCCACATGTCAATGGTTTTTGTAAGCATATTTTCATGTTTTTTAAAAAAGGTCTGCAACTTTGATTTAGGCTCTGACATAATTCTCTTAATTTCTCTGCGACCTTATTTTTAACATAATTGAGGCAGCATCTGTCTCATTTGACTCTGATCTTACCCAATATCAATTATCATAATTTAAAACTGTATACTTCTTTTTAGTTAGGGTGTTAAGTATGAGTTTAGACTAATGTAATTACCAGGGAAGACTCCAGCAAATCCATCAGCCTTCTCAATAAGTTCATCAATTGGCATTGATGCAATGGCTGCATCCTTGCATTGGCCAAGAAGGGAGGATGAAGGGTACATGTTGGTGCCCATTCCAAGTCTGCGACCAGTTTCTTTTCCAATGGCAAGTTGATCACCAGTGATCATCTTAACATTGACACCGAGGTCAAGAGCGCGACGAATAGTCTCAGCACTGTCATGTCTAGGCGGGTCAAAGAGGGGTAAGAGACCCAAGAACACCCATGGTTCTCCTGCACTCTCCTTGGTCTTTTCTGAAACAGTCTGCCAAAATAGAAAGTAATCATGTGCATTTGTTAGAAAATCTATTTATTATTCTTTTTGGAAATATAAACATGGCTACTCATATTTACACCCTTTAATCACCTGGAAACCAACAGCCAAGGAACGCAGACCGCGCTCAGCGTACTCATCAATGGTTTTGTGTGCCCTTTTCAAAGTCTCTCCCTTAAGTTTGCAGAGTTCAATAATCTGATACATTGAAATAAGTAGTTGAATATCTTAAATGATGTGTATTGTATGTCATTATAATTTTTCAAGGAATAAATATTTCATTGTAAATTTTGAATGTTATATCAAGGCATATGATCTATTGTCTTACTTGTTCAGGAGCACCTTTGCTGCTTCTGTGCCAGTTTCCATTTTCGTCAATATAGGTAATAGCTGTGCGCTTGTCCACGGGATTAAAGGGCAAGAAATGTACCTCGGTGATTCCTGCTCTTGCCTAACATGTCATAGTAATAACCCAGTTAGAATGTTAAGCATTCAGCATACATTACATGGATACAAATAATATTTCATACAAGAATGTAAATCATATAAATACCTCCTTGGGATCGCTCAACATATTCACAATTGATGCATCAATAGCATCCTGGTTTTCAACTCTTGAAGCTCTTGCTGCATATAGAACAACACTGTCCTTGTTCATATCAGCAGGGAAGACCTACAGTCATAAACAATTGTTGAAGTGCAAGTTTATGCTCTTATTTGTTGATATTGTAACGAAACACTTATGAATAATTTAAAAATGTTATGTTACTTAAAACTAATGCTATTAATTTGGAATTTTTGATAAATTTCATTTCTTAGCAAAAGAAATTGTAGTTCTCAATTTTTTATGTTTCTATTTAATTGTGATATAGATCTAAATGAAGCCATCACTAAGGTAGATGTGGAAATGGATGGTAAAGAGGTGTTGATTCATTGTCATATTTGAAGTAAATACTATCTTTTATGTGATTCACAGACCTCAATCAAGTTCTTGTCCACAGTAAGCTTGTTAAGAGTGAGAGTTCCAGTCTTGTCACTGCATAGAACATCCATTCCTGCCATTTCTTCAATGGCTGTCATCCTCTTGGTGATAGCTCCTTGCTGAGAAAGGCGGTGAGATCCAATAGCCATGGTCACAGACAAGACAGTTGGCATGGCAATTGGGATACCTCCAATGAGAAGCACCAGCAAGTTGTCAATACCATCTCTGTAAGCTCTATTTTGGATGGGGTACATCACAATGATCTCAATCAACATTCCCACAGCAATTGAGCAGATACAAAAGTTACCAATGGATGTCAACACCTAATTCAAAGCAATCAAATTTGTATCCATAGATTATTAGTCCAAATTTGGATCATATGAACAATCTATAAAGCACCGACACATACACAAACACCTTGAGTCGAAGTCAGCAATAAATTTATGAGGGGGCCAAATATATAGGAAAAAAATTACTTTTTAAAAATTAATATATTAAATTAACCTATAAGCAAAAAAAAAAGCATAATAATTTTACTTATATAAATGTAAATTAAAACAACACAAAAAAATGGCAATAACTATTTAAAAACGTTGTGTTCAACGATGCTTCAAAGAGTCAAATTTATCTATAATTGATCATATATTAAACACATAAAGTAATGTCTTTTTCAACGCAAACAATTAAGTCATTTGCAAGAAACTCATTGCTAAAAAAAATTTCTTTGTAGTTGTTGAAGAAACTCGAAGAGTCAAATAGGACGAAATAAATTTATGAATTATGTGATAGCCTTTTGACTTTCATGTTTCTACCAATTTTTGACAAATAAATTTTATTTGAAGTACCTAAATATATATTATTGGGTTGACAAAATATAAAACATACATACTTATTAAAACAAAATAAAAAAAATTGGGGTAGCCAAAGCCACCACATGTTCCTACTAGCATCTGCCCCTATAAACACTGGTCATGACCCTGACACCGATATGACAACACCAGTTATAATTTGAGAAAGTAGAAAAATTAAATGTAACCACAAGTGTCGATGTCATATAAGTGTTGGACATTGACACATGTCCTTCTTACACACGATCATAGTTGACCCTATATAGCACAGGTCCTTGAAATTTTGAGGCACAAATTTCTGTAGTTTTTAGTGTTTCATTTGATAAAAATGTAGTATTTTGAAATAATTTTTAGGCTCCAAAAACACTTTGTAATACATCCAAGACGATCCTGGTGCTACATAATGAACAACATAACTTTCAAAGGCCATAATAATTAATTAAAGATAAAAGATATCATAGTATGTATATACCTTTTGGAAGTGACCAACATTGTTGGTGCTGTCAACAAGGTGTGCAGCCTTCCCAAAGAAGGTGTGGACACCAGTGGCAATGACAATAGCCTCGATTTCACCTTGCTTGCAAGTTGAACCAGAGAAAACCTCTTCACCAGGGTTCCTTGTTACTGGCAAGGACTCACCAGTAAGGGCAGACTGGTCAATCTTTAAGGGATCTCCTTCCAAAAGACGGGCATCAGCTGGGACAATGTCTCCCAACTTGATACTGATCACATCTCCTGGCACCAAAATTTCTGCCTCTTGCTCACTCCATTTTCCATCCCTCAACACCTACAAAATTAAAATTGCTTAGTTCTTGTTAGCTATTGAATGCTAATATATCAGATGACTTTATAACTTATAATAAGTAATAACAATTTAATCACCATTACAAATTGAAGTGGAGCGAGTCACCAATATAGTCGGGGTCAGACAAATCCGCGATTTAAATTAACCGAATGTCAAAATAATTGATGAAATTTGGAAATCTTGGTTGCATTAGTCTCTCTTAAACAGTTCTAGCGACTAGATTGACCATACCAAAGAACTAATGTGTTCAATTAATTTCAGTTTCAGAATCATTTTGAAATTTCGTTAATTTCAAGAATTCATTATTCGACCTCTACTTTTTCATCGACTAAATGGGCAATTCACTTGCTTCAAATGACTTAACAAACGTTACCTTGGTTTTGGGGGCAAGACCAGCCATCAACGCAGCTGCAGCATTTCCGGCATTGTTTTCCTCAATGAAACTAATGGTTGAGTTAATGATAAGCAACACCATAATACCAGTGAAATCTTGCCAATCCGGCGGTTTTCCCTGTTATTTATATATGCATACAAGTAATAAGTGTCATAGAGCAACTTAGAAAAATGCAATTAAATGAAATATTTGTAAATAATCAATCACATACCCCTCCATTGGCCAATACAATGGCCATGATGGCAGCTGCCTCCATGACCCATGATAATGGATTCCACATAAAACCCAAAAACTTGAGGAGTTTGCTCTCTGATTTCTCCTCTAGCTTGTTGGGTCCAAAAATTTGGAGCCTCTTCTCTCCTTCCTCGGATGAGAGACCCACTTTGGTACATTTTAGCTGCTGAAAGACTTCATCAATTGGAATGTTTTCCTACACACATATAATCAATGTCATTATTATCAAGAGGTAAAAACTAAAATAAAAATGTAAATGGTATATATTCATTATTCCTATTAGGGTTTTAAATAGCAGTCGTGACAATGGTTGCAGTTATATTGAGATATTTGATATTGCAGTCAAATGCGGTTGATGTAACCTCGCATTGTAGTTTTGACAACATCAAAAAACTGTAATGTTGCAATCCTTTATTTAAAACCCTGAATATTATTTATTTGGCTTACAAGGTCCACATTCTCGTTCTTCAAATCCTCAAATGAAATATCAGAAGTCATAATGAAAGAAAAAAAACTATAAATTAATCTTCTTTCTATATAATTTAATTTATAATTATCTGTATCCTTTCAACACTCTCCAGGTCTCTACCACCCATAGACGGTAGAGAGAAACGGAGAGTACGAAGAAAGCGAACAGAAAAAATGTATAGAATGATGATACAAATGAAATCTGCTACGCAAAAAGTAGACAGAAACCGAAGCCTTTGGTTTCTTTACATTATATAGTAGTGATATGTTGTTGGACCCATTGAGACAAAGTTAGAAAACTTGTGACAGTCCGTGGAATGCTACAATTGTTGACAACGTGTATGCTTTTTTTGACAATTTGACAACGTGTATGCTAGTTCGTGTTCCTTGTTCTTTGTTTGGTTGTTTGTGGCTTACCAAACTCTACGGTATTCTATGGGGTCTTAAAATTACATCCATGGTGTCTTCAAAGTCAACAGGTTGTATGAAATATATCAACCATCTCCTAGTTCTATAATAAGGAGAAAATGCATGTTTTGTAACTAGTAACTAACTTTAAGAACCAAATTTTGATTATAAATAAATATATAGACTACGAACTCTATTTGTTAATATTTTATTTTTATATTCATATATATTAAGACAATTTCTACGGTACACGATTAAGGTATGATATTGACATTTTAAGGCATAAAGGGCCAAATCGGGACAAAAAAGGTAAATGACAAAAATGTTACTTGAAATTAAGTTAAGAGACGAATTGTGTAATATTGTCTTAATTTTTTTCGCACAAAGTTGTATAATTTTTGCAATCTCTAATTTTTTTTTTACTTAGAATTAAATATGTAACTATTTTAACAAGAATGCAATGATATATTTTTTATATAGACATTTTATAGCATATGATATTTCTCTCATTAATTAAAAATTTTGCATCTGTTACTGACCAAATCTTAGTAATCAAAAGTGTCCGCAAAATAAAATTTAATTTTTCTAAATTCTTATTACTCATAGTAGTGAATATTGATTATTTTTTATGATGAAATGTAATAGAAAAAAATTAGTATTATTCTTATAAAAAATGAAATGATATTTTTTCTTATGAAATAATATTTCTTGAAATACAAAAGTCAACAAACAGTTGTTTATTTCATAAAAAATTATTGTTAATTTATTAATTTAAAAAACAATTATACTGGTACACTTTAATTTATGAGTGTACCTTATGATCTACTTTTAGTAGGAATCTTTCGTTATGACAACTTACATATAATAATCCTTTTAACTTTAATTCAAGAAATTAATTATACTTTTAATTAAAAAACAGGCTAACCACCATTTTGGTCTTTGAAAGTGTAATGTGTTGTCATTTCACTCCCTAACTCAAATAAGAATACAAATTAATCCTCCACTCTACAATCGGTTAGTAATTTTCATCTTGACGTTCAGTTGAGACGTTAAGTCATTTAAAAGAGAAATTGTTGATGTGGCAAGTGTGAAGGTCAAATGACATGATATTGATGTGTCCTTAGGGACCAATTTAACATAAAAGTTGCATCTCTCATTCACCTCTCATGAACAACCTCAGTCATTCTCCATCTCCCTCCCCACATGCCTCTTGTGTCTCTTCTTTCTCAAAATCCTTCACCATTTTTCTCTTTGAAATGCATGTGTCACCCTTCACCACACATGGTTGAGCATGACAAAAAATCAGAGGGTGCACTGATGTTGGAAAACAAGGAGACCAAATTCGTCATCTCCAATATGTCTATGTGTAGAATTGATTTTTGTCATCTATGTGTTCCAAATACATAAACCCTTTTGAATAAGCAGGATTATCATCATATCATCACTTGTATTTTATACATTGTATCTCTTGACACTCAACCCCTTTCCACCCCTTTCTTGGCCTCTCCTACCCACTTATCATCACTAGAATCAATATGGAAACTTCATACCATTGAAACAAGAAACTTCACGTGAATACTAAAACATCTGATGATTGTTGGAAGAGACTTCACTAGAATCAATATGGAAACTTCATACGCACTTGGAAATAGTTGGAAGAGACTTCCCTTCCACAAATGACTTGAATAGTACCAACGCTCGCTCAGGCTGAGAAAATGGAGCAGCATGAGCTGCTCCCCTAATTGTTGCAAATGATAAAAACTCACCATAACCCTCCGTCCATCCTGCCACCTAAACAATTAAATATCAAAATTAAGTAAGTTGGTCACGGTACATAATGTGATTAGAATATAATAAAATAAAATGATGTGAACGACATATATCCTATCAAATATTTACCTGGCTACCCTCATACCAAACTCTATACGAGTCTGTTGCATTCAATCCCAGGTCCTTCGCCAATCCCCTTATTAACGACCGAGTCGCAAAAAAGGGTATTTCAGAGTCCTGATCTCCACTGCAAGGAGTAAAAAAGAAATAGCTTTGCTTAGTATGTGACATTGATTAGGTAGGAATGTAATGTAAAGAAGTAACTAAGTTGGAGGAAAACACAGATTGTTACCTGTATGCTAGAACCCGAACACCTGATTCAACAAGTGTCCCTAACATAGAGATTGTAGGGTTCTCCAGATTTTGAAAATCATATACTAGAACTCTATCAGAAGGAAAATAAAGGTATTAGCATTAGAATGAAATTACTTATTAGTGTACATAACTCAGTACTTTGTAAATACATAGTTTAGTTATAGACACTTAAGTTAGTTATGCCACTTCAACAATTAGTTACAGTGATGATTAGTTCGTTTATTTACACTTGTAATTAGTGGTATATATATGAGCTGACGATTCATTCAATGTACTGATGTACCATTTTATTCTTTAGCAATAATAACAATGAGCTTTTTTTAATCTCTAAACCTGTACATCAGCATTAATGTTCTATTTAAATCAAGTAGAAAAAAGTAAAATTTACCCCGAGCAAGTTGACCAATTATAAACCCCTTCCCCAACTAGCTTTCCATGAAGAGCTATCTGGACATCCTTCCTATTCAAGTATTTGAATGTCTTGGATTCCAGACAAACATCAACCTCCTCTCTAGCTCTCTAAATCAAACGTGAAAGGAAGCATAAGAATATAAACAAACGGAAAAAATAAAAATAAAAGGAGAGAACAGATTAAAAGTGTAAATACCATAAGAATATTCAGCCTATGTGTCTGTGGATACATGCACACATCCAGAGTTACGTCAAAGGGGTCTATGTTGCCCATCTGTCCATGAAGAATACCATAAGAATATATTTTTTACCACTTTAAGCATTCAATCTGTTAGGAACCAATTTGTAACTCAAGCAGAATGTAATAAAAACAACAGAAAGAAATAGCAAGAGAGCTTTATTGATGGAAATAGTGGAGATTTACAGATTAAGGGGAATGTAGGGGAACCCTAAATCTGACCAGAGCACAGCTCCGATAGGCCAGCTCACTGCAGCCTATTCATTCTAACAAACTAAGAAATATCAGAAGCTGCCTACTCTCAACCCCACCCCACTCCTTAAGTAATGGTAATGATTGGTAGCTCTCTTCTCTCTCTCCACGTCACCAAGGTCTAACTAACTCTTAGCAGTCTTATTCTTACACCTTCTAGAATAAACTTGCCAGACCTTGGGCCCCACAGTAGTGTGATGGACCAATGACTCATTAGGGCCTTTCTCTTGTGTGCGAGTCCTGACAATACTCCCTCCAGAAACCACTGCCTTGTCCTCAAGGCTGAAGTTTGGAAACTGGCTCCTCATGACCAACGTGTCCTCCCAGGTTGCTTCCTCTATCATCTGTCCCTTCCAATGTATGAGGACTTGGTCAATCTTCTCTCCCTGTACCTGAACTGTTCTTTGAGCTAACACAGCCTCTGGCTCAATAAGTACTCCCTTCTCTCCCTCCACCTCGGGTAATTCCCCCTCCTCATGATAATTACCCACAGCTTTCTTTAATAAAGAAACATGAAAAACTGGGTGAACACGTGATCCCTCTGGTAACTTTAATTGATAAGCTACTGCTCCTACACGTGCTGTCACCGGGTAGGGGCCATAGTACCTAGCTGCCAGCTTAGCATTGATTCTAGTAACAACAGAACGCTGCCTATGGGCTCTCAGCTTGACAAAAACCCATTCCCCAATTTCAAAACTCCTGTCACACCTTTTCTTGTCAGCTTACTGCTTCATCCTATCCTGGGCCCTCAACAACTGTCCTCGTAACTGTCTAATAGCCTCATCCCTATCCAACAACTCCTTTTGCACAGCCTCCACTCTGGTCTCACCCTGCACCCATCGTGTAATGACTGGAGGAGTTCGCCCATACACAATCTCAAAAGGGGTCTGACCAGTAGATGCATGGTAGCTTGTATTAAACCAGTACTCTGCCCATGATATCCAGTTGGCCCATGTTTTAGGCTGGTCAGCTATGAAACACCTCAAGTAAGTTTCCAGGCAACGATTCACTACCTCTATTTGTCCATCGGTCTCCGGGTGGTATGCAGTACTCATCTTCAGCTTTGTACCTTGCAATTTGAACAGCTCTTTCCAAAAATTACTCATGAATATTGGGTCTCTGTCACTTACTATAGTTAAGGGAATCCCATGTAGCCTTCCCACCTCTTTAATAAACACTTCAGCAATCACTCTAGCTGTGTAAGGGTGCTTCAAAGGAACAAAATGGGAATACTTTGATAACCTATCCACCACCACTAGTATTGCTTCGTATCCCTTCGACTTAGGCAGCCCTGTTATGAAGTCCATAGACAAATCTTCCCATATACGATCTGGAACGGGCAATGGCTGTAGCAATCCACCCGGTGAGCTAGCTAAATACTTTTGTCTTTGACAAATGTCACAGTTCTTCACAAATTCTTGTACTGTGTTCTTCATTCCTACCCAGTACACATTAGCAGCCAGCCTTCTATAAGTCCTGTAGAACCCAGAATGTCCCCCTTGAGGTGTTGAGTGAAATTCGGCTAGCAGCATGGGGATCAAAACAGATTTGTTAGACAGTACCAATCTGCCCTCATATAGTAATACTCCCTGTTTAAATACAAAGCCAGGCCTCGAATTTGCATCCTCCTGTAAATCCCTCAACACGTGTTGCAAGTGTTGGTCCTGTAAAAGCTCTGGTCGCAGCACCTTCTCATCCTTCCATTGAACGCTCGTAACCACTTGACACAATTCACCCTCCTCATTAACCCTTGAGAGCGCATCTGCTCCTCTATTGAGTTTACCAGGTTTGTAAACTATCTCAAAATCATAACCAAGTAGCTTAGCTGCCCAGTTTTGCTGTTCTGCTGTCACCACTCTGTTGCAGCAGCTGTTTAAGGCTCTTTTGATCTGTGGACACAGTGAACCTCCTTCCTAAAAGATAGGGTCTCCAATGTTGAATTGCAAGTACCACAGCCATTAACTCTTTCTCATAAGCTGATTTTGTGAGATTCCTTACCCCTAATGCCTTGCTATAGTACGCCACTGGCTTTTTCTCCTGCATCAAAATTGCTCCAACCCCTCCACCGGATGCATCACACTCTATGACAAATTCCTTATTAAAGTCAGGTAAAGCGAGGACTGGGGCCAATGTGAGACTCTTCTTCAACCTCTCAAACGCCTTCTGAGCCTCCTCATTCCACGCAAAAGCATCCTTCTTAGTGAGCTTAGTCAAAGGTTTGGCCACCTTCCCATAGTCTTTGATGAACTTCCTATAATACCCTGTCAAACCCAAGAACCCTCTTACTCCTTTCACATTTTTTGGTACCGGCCACTGAGTCACACTGACCACCTTGTTAGGGTCTACAGCCACTCCTTTTTCTGAAATCAAGTGCCCCAAGTACTCCACAGAACCTTGTCCAAAATAACATTTCTTTTTATTAGCCACCAAACCATGTGTTTGCAGGATTTTCAGCACTTCCTTCACGTGTTGCATATGCGTCTGCCAGTCTTTACTGTATACTAATATATCATCAAAAAAATCCAACACAAACCTCCTCAATAGATGCCTAAACACTTCATTCATGAGACTTTGGAATGTTGAAGGCACGTTCATCAACCCAAACGGCATCACCAAAAACTCATAATGCCCTTCGTGTGTCCGGAAAGCCGTCTTGTGGACATCCTCCTCCTTGACTCTAACTTGATGATAACCAGATTTTAGGTCCAATTTGGAGAAAAATCTAGCCCCATGCAACTCATCAAGTAGCTCCTCAATCACCGGTATGGAGAACTTGTCCGGTACAGTGGCCTTGTTGAGAGCTCTATAGTCAATGCACATCCTCCAAGAATTATCTTTCTTTTTGACAAGGATCACCGGGCTAGAAAAAGAACTTGAGCTATGCCGTATGATCCCAGCTTGCAACATTTCCCTCACTTGCTTCTCAATTTCATTCTTATGATGGTGAGGGTATCTATATGGCCTTACGTTGACTGCTCCCTCTCCTTCTTTCAGCGTGATCACATGTTCCTTCGTCCTTCTTGGTGGTAGCCCCGTAGGTTCCAAGAACACTTCTGCGTACATTCCCAACACCTTTTCCAGTTCTTGAGTTTGCTCTAACTCCAAGGTCTGAAAACTCCCTTTCTCCTTCCACCAACCAGCCACACCTCTTTTTGTTTTACATATAATACTTTGTAGGGACTCAATCATGCCCCCCTGTGCCTCCATTCCCTTAACTGTAACCCATTCTTTGTTGTACCAAAAACTCATGGTATGCTTCCTCCAATTCACAATCATATCTCCAAGTGTACGTAGCCACTCAATTCCTAGCACCATATCTACTCCTCCCAATTCAAACAGTTGAGCATCTACCACTACGTGCAAACCTTCCACATCTATTTCCAGTTTCTCACATGTGCCCTTGGTCTTAGAGTAAGACCCATCTCCTAACTTAATGATCATGGAGGGAGTGTCCACAACAGCCCAATTCATTTTGTGCACTAACTGCTGTGATATAAAGTTGTGTGTTGCTCCACTATCAATCAAAATTACTACCGGCACCTCCTGAATCACCCCTTTCAACTTAATGGACTGTGGCCTTGTTTGGTTAAATTGGCCCAGTTGGTAAAAATCCATCATGCTCATCTCTCCTTCAACCTCTTCCTCTTCCCCATCTACCTCTACTGCCAATAACCTCCCTTCCTGTCCTTCTTCTTCATCCTCCTCCATCACCAATACTCGCAACTGCTTATCCGGGCACTGGTGCATAGGGTGGAACGGTCCCCCACACTTAAAACACAACCCCTTTTGCTTTCTTTCCATCAGCTCATTGTAAGACAAATGAGTGAATCCTCTGTCACGTGGTCCAGCTCTTTTTTTGTCATATTGGGCTTGCTTCTCACTCCTAGGCCCAAACCCATTTCCCTTGGATCCTCCTGTGGACTTCTGCTCCTTACTACCTTGGACTAAGACCTAGTTTGTTCCCCCTCCTTTACTGGATCCATGGACCCCTCCCCGGGCTGACCCATGACCCGCTTTGGATTGTCGGTTGTAACCCGACCCGATCTCACCTCTTACTTCCTTCTCTACAGCTCTTGTGACCTGTAACAACTTCGATCTACTCAAATTCCCCATCACCGCCAAGCTCCTGACCTTTCCCTGGATCTCCTCCTTCAACCCATGTAAGAAATAACCCAAAAACTGCTTATCAGGCAATCTGGGTATCTGAGCAGTAAGGTACTCAAACTCAGTGATGTATTCATCTATGTTCCCTGTTTGCCGGAGTTCCGTCAGCTGCTCTTACACATCGCCTTCGCCATGTCCTCCGTACCTCTCCAATAACGCATCCTTCAACTGCTCCCATGTCAGATCTTCGTCGTCGTTGAGCAACGAATTGAAGAAATGAATGGTTGGCCCCTCCATACACAACTGAGCCAGGTTCACTTTCACTTCCGGTATCGTATCTTGTACACGAAAGTACACCTCTGCTCTAGAAATCCACCCCGTCGGATCTTCGCCGGAAAACATCGGAAGTTCGACCTTCTTCACTGATTGCCGGAACTCTGCTAGTGCCTCGCCGTGGAGCTGACTAGCACCCGATTTCCCGGTTCTCTTCGTCGACCCTTCACCGGTTTCCTTCATCGCGCTTCCGCCGTCAACTACACTTCTGTCGTCGTTGCGCAGTGGCTTCCCTAGACTCTTCTCAAGTAGAGCCAGGAGCGTTGTCTGGTTCCTTTCCATCACCGTCAGCGTCGCCTTGACCCCGACGATCTCCTCCTCCAACGTAGCGATCTTCGCCTCCATACCTCTGAGCAAATCGGACTGGTTTTTCTTAGGTGGCATTCACCGGTCCTCCAAATGAATCTGGTAGGTCGGACCAAATTGTTAGGAACCAATTTGTAACTCAAGCAGAATGTAATAAAAACAACATAAAGAAATAGTAAGAGAGCTTTATTGATGGAAATAGTGGAGATTTACAGATTAAGGGGAATGTAGGGGAACCCTAAATCTGACCAGAGCACAGCTCCGATAGGCCAGCTCACTGCAGCCTATTCATTCTAACAAACTAAGAAATATCAGAAGCTGCCTACTCTCAACCCCACCCCACTCCTTAAGTAATGGTAATGATTGGTAGCTCTCTTCTCTCTCTCCACGTCACCAAGGTCTAACTAACTCTTAGCAGTCTTATTCTTACACCTTCTAGAATAAACTTGCCAGACCTTGGGCCCCACAGTAGTGTGATGGACCAATGACTCATTAGGGCCTTTCTCTTGTGTGCGAGTCCTGACACAATCAATCACAAACATTAAAATATTATTTATCTCTTTTTCCCTCTTCAATTCAAAATTCCAATTTTTTCAAACTTTTTCCCTCCTAATCAGGTGAGCTTTGAGGTGATTGATGCATTTGCTGAGTTAACAAAGATTCTTATAAAAAATACAACTCTGGTATAATTTTTAACTCAAATGCTCTCTGTTATGACCTTTTTAATTTTGTATTTGCAAGGCCGATGAGTTGTTCAATCTATAGTGTTTGTAATATTGTTTGAATTCTGGTGTAAGGGGTATTATATGTGGATTATATCTCATCTAGCCTGTGCGTTACACGGGTTTCTAACTAGTAAGTTCATACATGTATCTACTAACCTCTGTTATCATTTGAAGATAGATGTCTTCACAGATGATACTAGCATTCCCAATTCGATCCTGCCTCTTGAATTCTGCGTTGTTGCAGATGTGTGTGAGCTTGTGGTAAGTCGAGTCTGAAATTTGTGAGTGAGACCACAAATATTCGGCTCGGGAGTTGTAATCATGATCGAAATCCAGAAGTGGGTTTCCCATCTACTCCACAGAAATAAACACAAAAATCAAGGTAAGCTCACGGCAATTCATATCTTATCTTATACTAATAATTATAACAAAACACTAATAGATAAATGTCCACTCACGAGAATTCCCTTCAGATTGATGTTGGATTTGGTGTCAAGTATCAGGTGTGCAAGCTGGGGAGCATAATGACCTGAAAACAAATATTAGATTAAATGCATTAATTAACAGAACCTTCAATGAAATTAAACTAAAATAGTAATTAATTACGTACGTACCTATATAACTCTCCCCAGTAATGAAAAAAGGGTTGTTTTGGTAGTTTGGGAATTTCGAGTACCAACCCTGCAGAAACAAGAGATTATCTCTTGCTGTATACATAGCAAGGGATTAGTAACATATTAACTAACTAACCAAGATGAATGCAGAAAAAGAAGAAATATACCTGTGATTTGATCAGTTACAAGATAGTAATCAGCTGGGTTAGCTGAATAGGAGAATCCAACCCCAGCCGGGGATTCTAGGTAAAGCATGTTGGCCTCTACAAAATTATTTAAAGTATAATAAGAATCTCTATATACATGTATTCTAAGATGCACTTTGATGATGTGTCACCTCATCAAAACTATCTCTTTTTTAGGTAATCTCTCATACTTATGCCAAGTGGCTTTCTTTTTCATTTTTTTCTTTTCTTACATCTATTTAATACATATTTATTTATATAAAATTTATTCATATTCATGTAATTTTTATTATGTAACTTCAAATTAATTTGTGTAACTCCTTCCATGCACTTCCAAATAAAAAACAATATTTTTATTTATAATAACTTACAAATTAGAAAAATTTATTGCATGATTTTTCACATTCCCTCTCACCCTTTATAACCACCACTTATTCCACATTCATTTTCAACTCATTTCTACCCATTTTCACAATTATACTAAATCTTAGAGTGTTTCCACCATGGTACTATTGCTACTACCATATTCATTTGTACTAAAGTTTTATTTTGGTTGTTTTTTATCCATGGTGTAGTTATTGTATATTCTTTGTTTTCCAATGGTGAATGAAATCTTTCCTCTTTTCATTACATATATGATGCTTATCTATGAAAAAGTATTTCTTATTTCTATTACCACTATCTCTACATACATCTATCTATCTATATTCTATATCTATCTATATATCTTTGTAATCAATCCTTCGGTTGTTCCTAGGCTTCCATTGTGCTAATGTGTCATCATCCTTTAGATAAGCTTTTCATCTTTCATTAAACATGATGGTTAAAATAAATTCAAAACAAAAATCTATATTATACCATATTAAATGTACACTCATGTTTTATTTCATTAGTGGAACAATGAATATGAATATATTGCTTAACATTGGAAGAAAAAAAAAACAGAACTTACGTATAATGATATGTATAGTGCCAATTCTGCATTTGTTTTGCACAAAAAGGCTATATTAGAAGTTTTTTTTTTAGGAAGGCTATATTGTAAGTTGGTAACCAATATTATCAAAAAATAAATAAAATTGGTCACCAAGCATAAAGGAAGTTCCCTTAAAAAAAACATGGAGGAAATTCATTGACGTGCAATTGGTAAGTTAGAAATAACGTAAATTATTTATGGTACAATTTTTTTTCATTGGTAACCAAGCATGAAGGAAGTTCCTCTCAAAAAATGCATGAAGGAAGTTCAATGGCAATTGATAGGTCACAAGTAACGTAAATTATTAATGATATGATACAGTTTTTTTTCTTTCACTTGAATGCTTTTTTTTAAGGGATGAAAAATAGAAAGTTAATTCACTCTTTATTTTTTTCATGAGACCTTTCATTTGCAACCTTTTAGTTTACATATTTACTGCACTAATTGAAAACCAAATGCTGTAATTTTTTAATATATAGTGTTCTATTTTTTTTCCACCTATCTACCCTCCCTTCTCAAGCTGTTGTGATATCTTCGTAGAAAACCAGAGGTAAGCGATCATGAAGACCTTCATACGGTTAGCTCTGTGTCATAGATAAGGCAACATTCTTTTCAAGAACTATGAGGTAGCGTTTGTGGTAGTGACAATATAACTTACATCTATTGCATATTTTAGTATCTAATTAGAGTGAAAATTTAAGTTATCTATCTATCTATCCTTGAATTCAATTCTAATGCTAGGATTGTGCCTATGTGGCACCTCTAAAAAACATTCTCATACTATTAACAGCTTGACATTCTCTCCTATTCTATGCCTTTAAAGAATTGATTAACTCTCAATTTTATAACTATATAAATTTCTTGCTAATTGATTTTTTTGGGCAGTGTTCTTGCTAATTGATTAGCCACTGTTGAAGTGGAATTGAGATAATTTATATGTTACATTATTTAATTATAGGTGAAGTGATCACGATGAGTTCTGTTTTTATTATTAGTATATATCGAAAATATATGTGAATTGATTTTTAGTAAAAAAATATTTCTAATATATATATTGTAAAGTAAACTTGAGTTATCTATGAGCTAGATTATTGATGATGTGCAACCTCTAAAAAGTTTTACACACTCTCTTGATTCTATGAGCTAAAATTATAATGATGTGGCACCTCTAAAATAAGTTTCACACCCTCTCTTGATTTCTATCTAATAATCTAATATCTATATCTAATCTAATAATAATAACAATAATATAGTATAATATAATAGACTAAGTTTGAGTTAAAAAAAAACTTCTTACCCTCTCTTATTATGTCAGTGCATATAATTGTGTGTGAATTTGAAGTTTTAACAATCTCATATTTACTCTTATATTCAATTGCTTCACCTTTCAACTTCCACAATGTAAATAACTTTTATGAAACATGAGTTATGTTTTGAATTCTAGATGCAAACAAAATAAAATTGATTAGTGTAGTATGGCCTATTTAGACCACGACATTAAGGGTTCCAGAGTAACCACCCAATTGAGATAAATTGAAGAGATATTCAATCAATTTTTAGCCTAATTTGTTTCCTTAGAATTCAGTATATATATATATATATATATATATATATATATATATATATATATATATTGTTGATCTCTTTGGCAATTGGCATAAAAAATCAAATGTTGGGTCTTTGTTCTAGGTTTTATTTTGGTGTGTTTGGAAATTGGTATCTATTATTTCGGTTTATTTTCTCCACGTTAGAATCAAAAGAAGAAGAAAAACATGTATGTAATCTTGAATTTGTCTAATAAGTGTATATTTTTAAAAGGCTCTAAAGGTGGTTTTATCATTTTTAGTGAAATGATAAATTTTATATTAGTGAAAAAAATGGAGATTAACAATTTGATAGTGAAATGATAAATTCTATATCTATATATTTCTTTCTATTCTAAGTTTGAGTTATTCTTAGACAAACATTGTGATGATGAGACACTTCCAAGAGAGCTTATTCACTCTCTCATATTCTATCTAACATGTAACGACACTTTATTGAAACTTTGTCACCCTCTCTTAATCTATATATTTTAATAATTACATCTAAAATTCATTATACATCTCGACTATATCAATTTGATTTGTAATGTTAATGATACAAAACTAAAACGTTCACTAAAATTTCACATGACTCTAAAAAAAATTTCCCCTTTCAAAACTTTATGGTTTCTAATTTCTTAAATATATCTAAAGTGATTAGACCAAATTCCTCTAGAAGCACTCTATATACACTCTTTCAATCTTAAATTTTAAATGCCAATTCTTTATTTTTTAGGGAAATGGCAAATTATTTTTCTATGTTGATTTATATCGATGATTAAACATGTGATAATTGAGAATTTCAACTCATATATGTTATAGAATTCAAGAGTCTTTTGAGTCTAACTTAAATTGTTGCTTGAAGAATTTATTATAAATATTGTGTTTTTTGCAAGAGGAATTGCATGTTGAGTCTTTGTTCCAGATTTTTTTTAGAGTGTTTGGAAATTGGTAATATATTGTTTGAATTTACTTTCTTCTTGCTAAAATTAAAAGAATAACAAGGTTTGTAATTTTGAGGGTTTCTTTTTGGAGTCTTTCTTTCCATTTTTCATTTTAATTATATCAAATAGATAATTTGAACAATTATAACTTTCTTATTTTCGAACTTTTCAGTTTTGAATCACATATTTGACAAAAAACAAAGAGTTCAATCACAAGAGTCACAATAGATTAGGTGTGTGAATTTCTTAGTCATAAAATTATCAGATATTGAACAACGCATTTATTATATATACAACTTATTGTATTTATTTACCATAGCATCTAGCTTTAATTTTTATACCAGTTTTTTCTCTACTGGTTTTATATATATGTAACAATTAGATGCATATAGCTTCCTGCTTTAATGTTGGCAATTTGAAGTGTATATATATATGGTAAACTAAATTTGAGTTATTCTTGAGCAACTATTATGAGGATGTGGAGTCTTTAAAAATGCCTCAACATTGTAAACTAAGCTTAAGCTAGATCATATGCTTATGTAGAACCTCAAAATGTTTCTCATACTTTTCTATGACTTTCCACCTTTTTCGTATTCTATCTAATAATAAACATTTCGATAAATTTAAGTTACAAAAAAAATTAGCATTCTTTCTTAATTTTGTTAATTATTATCATTAATATTGATATTGATGTGTACTCTCTAACAAACTCGTGATTTATTTAGTGAAATGGTAAGATGTCCATTAGTTGTGGGTTATTTAATTTATTCGGTAGGAGTGAAATCCACTGTATTAAACTAAAGAAGCAGAACTTAATGAAAGAAAGAAAGAAGTAGTGGAATGTTGTTAGTCGGCCTAAAAACCATGTTGTTATGAAGTGTTTGAATGGAAAATATGAAAAAAGAGCCATTTGAATTTTTTAAACGGGGTTATTTCAATTTTTTTAAAATAATTTCATTGACTCAATTTAGAATAAAAATTTGATGATATCTAAATAAAATTCACTATTTTTTCATAAGGCTAAAATTAGATTAAAATAAAAGGAAAACAACAAAAGTATGAGAGGTAGGAATTATCCACCGTTTTTTATTGACTAAAAACATATATTGTAAAAAAAACTATGCCCCAAACTATTATACTACACTTCTATTGATTTTTATAAACTAGTGAATACGCAATATCTGAATCAAAATCGGGTTTTACTTATCTCCTTATATTCTATATTCATTTGACAAGGAAAGAAAGTTAAAAATATTTTTGAAGTCATTTTTTAAATCAAGTAATAATTCAGCACACCTACGAAAAAGTTATTTTTAATAAAAACTATTAAAAAATGTCTAATCAAACCCGTGCAACGCACGGGTTATATATCTAGTTATTTAAAGTATAATAAGCTGAATAAAGAAGGTATGAACAAGAGATGTATCATGTATCTACCTCTGTTCCAACTGTGGTTGTTTCTTACAAGCGCATTGTTTGACACCTTGAAAGGGCCGTGCTCTGTGAATGCTCCCTGGCCAACCGAGGAACAACCGGGACCTTGAACAAAACAAAACATGTATATGTATTATATTAGCCAGATTACTAACTACTTAATAATAAACAACAGAATGAATACCTACCTCCATTTAGCCAGAGTACGACCGGTTTTGAAGCAGGATCTACCTCAGCTTCTACGAAGTAGAAGAAGAGGGATCTGTCATGGGTTTCATCAACGGTGATGTAACCCGAATACTGCTTAAAACCAACTCTTGGTTGATCTGGTAAGGTGGTCACCTTGAAAGATTCCGACCCTAAACACAAGAGCAAAATTAGTGATCATAGGAGGATTGTAAAAGCTTTTATTCAGTTGAAAGCAAGCAAAATATAATATTGGCCATATAGCCTGCCTTACACAATTAAAAACAGAACCACCTTTCAAATGAAATGAATTAGTTAGTTATAGATAAATAAGCTAACAAGGAATAAACAGTAAATACCATCAACAGCAAGAGTGTGAGAATATTGGTCTGAGTGTGAGCTGAGGTAAATAAGTGTTGCAAAGAACAGTGCGGAAATTTTCATTTTTATTTTGGGATGAAAGTCACACGGGTGGACAAACGGTCGGTTTCGGTCGGTGGCGGACCAAAAACGCCAATCCGATTGAAACCACGGTTGGTATATCTCAGTTCACTCCCGTCCGTTAGAGCTTCGGTTTCGTCAGTTGACGGTTTCGTCGGATGGTGGGTTGGATCGAGTGGGTATGTTCGGTGTAAACCAAGCCATAAATTACCAAATCTGAAATCTCTCACCGTCAAAATTATCTTCTTAAACCCAGAAATCAATCAATACCATCAATTAAAAAGAAAGATACACATAAATGAAGTATAGATGAAGATTAAAAGATTAGAAAATAGGAAGGGTATAAGATGGAGGTTGAGGGCGTTTGAGGAAGAAAGCATACACCTACAAGCTCATGGTCTTCTTCAATTAGCGGTGATGTTGTTCAAAGGTCTTGTATGGTGTATGTGAGAGGAAAAAGAGATGAAGAGTGAAACTTGTGTGTGGTTTAGAGAAGCAGCGTGTGAAGAAGAAAAGAGGTGTGTTACTGTGTGTCTCTCAATTCTATAAAAATTAATTGTTTCATTAATCAAATATGATAAATCTAACTATATTGTAAGTAAAATCTAATAAAAGCTACTTGTAAATACAGTTTGGTTTGATAGTTTTTTTGAAATAAGACTTAAAAAAATACTAGTGAATGACATATAAGTGTAAAGGTGTAGTATTAAAAGAAACATAACAAGTTAAAAAAAACTCTGGCACTCTGTGCACTATGCGCGTTATAAACTACGAGTGAAATGTTATATCTTTCGGTCGGTATCGGTTTCTCATGGATCAAAAGTCCAAACCCAATTTCGTCCGTTGCAATCTGTTGAAGACGAAAAAGTGGCCCGTTAGACCCGAAAGCCCGTTTAAATCCACCTGAATCCTTTATTTGTCTAACGGTTAAAGCGGATTGGGTCGGACTTCGGATTTATGTCCACCCTCACACAGACGTCGTCGTTTTGAAGCTCCGCCGCAGAAATGATAACTGGACACAAATATTTTGACATAATACAGACACCGTATACACTGTTCATGAAAACATATTTTTTTTCTTTTTTGTTTCTTTCCCTGTACACACGGTTGCAACAATCTTTCTTTCTTTCCCTTCCCTTCTCTGTACACTCTTCAACTTCCCTTCCCTGTAAACTGTTCAATGATGGCAGATCTGAATAAATTCACCCATTACGAACACCGCCGAAGGGATGACCGGCGACAAAGATTCTGTTGACGGCGTTGGTGATGGATGAAGGAGACAAGATGACCGACGAAGGTGATGAAAAACGCCGACGAGGAGAGGAGAAAGTACCGCTGAATAATGGGGCGGCGAAGGAAGGATTAGGGGTGGGGAATCTGGAAGGGACAATGAGGGAAGAAATAATAGGTGGTCGGAGGCGAGAGAGAAACAGAAGGAGGAGGAGGATTTGGAACAGAAGGAGGATTGAAAACGACAGTGAGGGAAGAGAGAAGAGGTGGATGGTGCGCGAGAGAGAGAACACGCAGAGAAGAGAAAGAAGAGTGCAGGTTGTGTTTTGACAAAATTGCCCTTGTTCTATTGTTGAAATGTCGAAACTACCCATGGTGTTATATTTGTGTCAAATAATTTGTGTAAAGTTATCATTTCTCATTATTGTAATATAACAATAATTTGAAAAAACTCAGGCACATTAACAGAAATATTGCTTTGAGGGAATGCATGTTTAGTTGTTTAGTACTTTGTACCTTTGGTGACATAGTGGACGAGTCACATTGATGGAGAATATACAAAATTTATCTATCACATTGTATTAACCGATTAATTGATAATTTATTATAACAGATTATAGATTTATATATAATTTTTAAAGAAAAAAGATTTATAATTTTTAACAAAATATTCGAATTAAATTTATTCAAAAATAGTTATTCTTATTTTTTTAAAAAATAATGTTAGTTAATATTAGAAATCAAGTTTTAAAAATATTTCTTTTCATCAAAATATTTTACTTAAAAATCTAACTTAATTCATAGCAATACCTTTGAATGCAATTCAGTGGTAACTATGAAATATTTAATGATTCGACTTGATAATTTGGGCAAGCATCCTTCTTGAATATAGGCATAGCAAGTTGCTAAGAATTAGTTGCTCGAGAACAAATAATTTTTCTCGTAATTGAGAACACTTCTCAATTTTTGTGCCAATTCAATTCACATTAAAATATAAAATGTACTGTATATGCCTAAGAAATTTCAAGTATATAAAATACTGTAATATTCATATCATGATTAAAAAAATATTCAATTAGATATTTAATTAAATATGCTTCAACTATTTTTTCATCAAACCAAATGACCTTCGATATTTGATTAGGAAAATCCCGTTGAAATATTTTCTAATAGGTCGAGATTTATATTTCACTTTATTTTAAGACTTAAATGCATTTTTGATCAGCCTTGTAACATCCCACTTAAACGTAACTTTTATCCGTAACAGAGGAAATACGAGTAAGTAAGGGTAAAATTGTAATTTCGAGATGGCAAGGCTTTAAATAGGATTTCAAGATATTTTCATGTCATTTTCTCCTCTCCACTCTCTCATTACAAAGTTGACTTCTCTCCCTCCCTATCTCTAAGCCTCACGTCCATCCTCATATTTCCATCATCTGTTAATTTTCTTTCCAAAACTCTTGGAGCATAAGCAAGTTCTTTTGGGAGAACTTAGAACAAGAGGAAGCTAAGGAGGAATCAAGGAAGGAAAGAAAGATTGAAGCTAGGGTTGGACAAGCTTGGCAAAGGATCAGAACCAGCAACTACATGGTGAGTTCCTTAGAGTAGCAATTTACCCTTTGGGTTAGTTTGTGTGAGATCACAACTTAATTGCCAAGATTTAAGTAAAAGGATAGTTTTTCCCCTTTATGATACTCATGCTTAATTTCAGTTAATCCTTGGGTAAAGTACGTTTTTATAGTTCAAAATGAGTCTCTGGCATATTTTCATTGATCATTGGATAACTGGGTACCAAGGTTTTTAAGATTAAACATGTTTTTCAGAAAATTCTGTGTTCTGCTACAGTCGCAGAGCGACGCTCAGGGTCGCAAAGCGAAGTAGCAGAGCTTGGCTACTGCCTAGCCATCGCCTAGACTTCGCCCTGCCAAGTAATCAGAAGCTGAGTTCGCAAAGCGAAGTTTTCAGACGCTCAGCGAAGCTTCAGACTCAGGATTACCAGGTTCTGAAGGTTCAGATTCTGAAGTTCAGAGTCTGAAGGTTTAGACGCAGGATTTCGCAGAGCGAAGTCAAGGGGGGTCGCAGAGCGAAGTTGCCCAGAAAGGCATTTTATTTTCAAGTAACTGTACCATGCCAATGATCTTCGATATACTTTAGGACAATGTTACTCATAATCTTTCAAGGATTAATCTAGAAATGTAAATAGAAATGTTTATGGTGCTTTGAAATGATTGTGATTTTTTATTGAACAAAAATTGATTGTGATTATATTAATTGAGGTGTTGCGATTCGAATTACTTAAAAAAAATTATGTTATTTAATTTGAAGTTCAACAAAAACGTAGATAAGTATCAAATTACCACATGTAGTTCTTGATAAAGTGTAAAATGACAGTGTGCACTGTAGGCCCATGACTAATGCATGCCTAACAAGAATTCTATATTATAAGATAAGATTGTTAGAAAAATTAGGTCTTAATAAAAATAGATTTCACAAAAATAAAAACAGATTTCACAAAACATATTCAATAATTATGAATCAATAGCGGAAGCAAACAAAACATTGAACATGATTACAATGGGATCTGCAACATGTTTGATTTATCAAGGATATCAATTATTAGGTATTAGAAATACATGGATGAAACTTTGATGACAGCCTCTCAGGAACTATCTGATTAAGAGAGGAGAAACTGTGATTTGAAATATACAACATAGGTCAGCGGCGGCTGATTTGGTTCTTCCTCAACTGGTACCTTTTATACCTCAAGTTCTCTTCAGATGGGAAGAAGAGAGAATTTGTCGTGTACGGTGTATTGGGGACCATAGCTTCTTCTATATTGGATGGGCATTAGAGTTTCCCATTATTTTGTTAATGGGTCATCCAGACATCCACTCATATTGAGTCCATATCAATTAATTAATTAGTTATCTAAATAGAAATCTAATTAGCCTTATTACTTAATTTGATCACTAATCAATTACAACTCTATATTGATAAATAACTAATATAATTATTATTACGATATTTGTCCACATAATGATATCGGAATATAATTAAATACTAAAATATTCCATCAATCTCCCACTTGGGCTACATATCTTAATAATTATACCATAATTCTTTAGGCGTGCGTCTGAATGCTATTTATCTTTAGATTTCAACTCTATAATCTGGTCCACCTCATACCTTAATAATGGAAACACCGCGGCTGTCGTCACTGATGTATAATGTGACGGAACCCCGACGACCACCATATCAATGCACTTGATGACATAGATCGATATGGATGAGTGACATGGAAATTTCATGTAATGTGATCTCTAAATCATGTCTATTTCCAACTGGTCCAACTGAAAACTTTAGTGAGATCAAACCGAAGTTTGCAAATTCAATATTTGTACCAAATGATACATAAATGGTTATAAGAAAAATAACCTCATAAACTTTATTTCTGCAGAAAATCATAACATAAAGTCTGTATCAATATCAAAACAAAAGTATAGAACATAGAATAAAATAGACTCCCACTAATCTAAGACATCTTTAATGACAACAACCATATGAAATACCTTAGGTGTCATGTCTTTGATTAGTGGGTTACCTAGCATAAAGTTTGTCTCTAATGTTCTATCATTTAACAACAATAATTTATAAGGTAATGAACCTTATAAACTTTGTTATTAAAACATTATATGACTACATTATGTCACTATATATAACTTAAATGATTTTTCAATACCTTTTTACTATGCAACCAAGTGACATAAATACTCACAGTCATTTCCTGAGTCAGGATGTGTATTATATACACACATCCAAAAGTTAGAGTCTAACATACTAATGATCTCCAATTGTCAGATCCCTGATGTGAGTATAAGCTCTTTTGTTCTCTTTAAAAAAATCTGTATGGTTGCCTATTCAACAATTCAAGCATTGAATTGCTCAAATATCTGCCAAACAATCTGGTTATATACGCTATTTCCAAATGCGTATAAATAAGATCATACATAAGAATCCTATAGACAAAACATAGGAAAATACTCAATTTTCTGAATATAAATTTTCTATTGGGCAATATTTGAGACTGAAAAGTCTCTCTCGGTGATTGAGGTCACCCATAATTTATTATCTTTAATGTCAATTTATTTTCAACTTTATTGATATAAATCTTTTGTGACTTCTGAAGGATACCTTGAGAGTAATCTATAAGTATCTAAAACTTAATACAAAAGAAGTGTCCCCAAGATTTTTCATCGCTAATTCGTTAAAGATTTTCTTGGTTTCACATAACTAATACATATCATTGTTGACTAAATAAAATAAAATCGACACATTAAAATATGAGTATAAATTTACTCCCACAGAGCTTACTAAATCCACAACTCTCATAATATTATCTCAAAACTAAATGAGATAAATACTTTATGAGAATTTGTGATAACAATAAAGAGACAAATTTCTTAACTCTTAAGTGGATTTCATGATTTTGCAAACCATCTACTTTGTATCAATTGACACAAAAGTTTTCTTCAGTTGCACCATATTGTATCATTAATTTCGCCATTAAGAAACACTGTATTGACATCCATCTTATGTAGCTCCAAAATTGTAACAAACAAACTAGGATCATGACTATCTTAATAGAGTCTTTCAAATATACTAAATAGAATTTCTCTTATCAGTCAATTCTTTATGACACCAGATGCCCTAGTTCTTGAGGGTGTTGAGTTTGATCTATATGAATTAACTTCTTAACTTGATTGAGAGGAAGAACATTGATGTCCCCATGAGGATCCAAATATACTATAATAATAGTAACTATATGAATTAGTTTAGAACTAATTCTTCCTCATTCAATTTTGTTCTATTACCATATCTCTCCCCCAAACTCAATATCCTCAAGAAAACTTAACAATTTATGTCTCAAAATTTTCTTAATTTGTGGACGAAAAACTTATAGTTTTCAAACCCTTAAACAATATAGAATGTCACAAGTCATAACTGAATTGACTCTAATAATTGAACTTAAAAGACACATTGAATCATAATTTAAAAATAAAACTCAAAATATCTTGATTTATTCAAAGAAATTTAAAACAAAAATTAATTCAAATAATGATTCACCAAATTGTCTTTTAAATACAAAAATAAGCTAGTAACGACAATCTAAAAATAGTTTAAAAATGAATAAAATAATCTTTATTGACTTTGTCCATTCTAAATTGATATATATTTCAACATCATTGGACACAAGTGAGTCAAGATTACCTTTCTTTATTTGCCCTTATCTTTTGAGGTATTTTACTATTTTTCGAATGAACACTATTTTATTTTCACTTGCTTCAGCTTTTCTTTATTTGCACACTTTATGAATTGATCATTTAAAGAATCATTTCTAACTTTAACAGTTCTAAATTTAATTATGCAAAGAGAATATTAAATGCTGAATTTTCAAACAAGTCATATGATAGTCGAAATAACTGATTTTTTGAACAAGTCATCTGATAGTCGAAATTATAGTGTTTCAGCAAGATTAAATATTTACATAATGTGCTCCTAATATTTTCTTTTCCTAATATTCTTAATGAAATAATCACTCACCAATGAGAGCTTGTCTTTCTCCATATTGTTTTAAAAGCACCTTAGTTAAAGCAAATAAAATATGACAAAAAATTTGTCAACTCAAATAACACCTATAAAGATCTATGATATTTTAGCTATATGATCACACGTGACTTATGAGATTTGGTGTATGCGCACTTGTCAAACTTAATTCTCACATTAGATGCTGAATTTGTGAGAGAATGTGAGTTTCAGCACCCTTATATAATGTCTAGATCCAATAACAATGTTAATATTATTCTTTAATTCCTAAAAGTTAAAACTTTTAAGAGTTAAAAATTTAACTCAAATTAACAGATACATAAACTATATCAGCTTAAAGAGAACAAGCGTAGCAAAAGCACTCGCCAAAATACCTAGTGCACCATTAATATCAAGTCTTTAAACAATAATATCAATTGCTAGTGGTATTTTACAGCAATGATCAAACAATGACAATCTACTTTGACAAAGAATAAATTCTTATAATTGTCATATGTTTACCATTATATTCATGTGAATGTAAACTCTTAAATATATAAATAAGTTTACACTCACACAACATTATCACACATGTCAATAAAATATTATAGAAACTTGCATCTTTATTTGTAAATAAAAGACATTAACAATATATCAAGCGCACCATTATTTCCCAATCTTCAGATTGAAAAAATTAATTGCAAGCGGTGCTCTCAACGCAATGATCAAACATTGATGATAAGTCCCGTCAAATAATAGTCACCTTCGGGCATCCTATTATCCACATGAAAAAATACTTTATAATCACCACATATTTACCATCAGAGGTATGTAACTATCCGGCCAAGTTGTGCCTTCCTTGGGGCCGACGAATACTTTATAATCACCACATGCATATTTACCATCAGAGGTATGTAACTATCCGGTCAAGTTGTGCCTTCCTTGGGGCCGATGACAACTCGCATAAATAATTACACACTACATCTTTTGTAAGTACAGTTGAGTCGAATCTACACAACAGAGATTACTTGGGCAACATTATTGTTTCAACCGACTCAACCGCATTTATTAGATAATTTTAATATATATATATATATATATAATATATATATATATATCAAATGGGGTGATAAGTCCTGTCAAATAATAGTCACCTTCAGGTATCCTATTATTTACATGGAAAATTACTTTATAATCACCACACATTTATTATCACAAGCATGCAACTATCTGGCCAAGTTGTGCCTTCCTTAGGGCCGACAACAACTCGCATGAATAATTTCATACTACGTCTTTTGTAAGTTCAATTGAATCAAATCTACGCAACAGAGGTTACTTTTGGCAACATGTTGTTTCAACCAACTCAACCAAAATTACTAGACATTTTAATAAATAAATTTAAATGGAAAAGGTTTTAAATTTACAAGGCACTACCGACATAATGTAGGCCGAATTAGTCCATTATGTCGTTAAGTAACCATAAGGCCACTCGACAATCCTTAAGTGTGAAAACAAATTCACAAGAATTTGAAAGAAGATGCAAGTCAAAAATCAACACCAATGTGTATAAGACAATGCATTTATAGGATGTCGCATAAAGTCACAACAACAAACATGACAAGAAATATATCCAAAATGCATGATTAAGACATAATGTTATTATACAAAACTTAATAACAATAAGCTTAAAATTTATAATCATGCTATAAACAAAATATGTATATTCATGCTATAATTGATTCACAATATACTGAATAATTCTTTAAACAAAATAAAATATAATTCTAGAATAAATGTTTTCTTAAATAAAGGAAACAAACCTTATATGTCTATAAATAAACAAACAAAGACATAATTATTATTTCCCAAACTTTAAAGAACTGATTCTTACTTTTTGTACTAAAAATTTGTTCATGATATTTTGAGATTCATCATTAAAAGGCAACAAATCTTCTACAAGTATATATAACAACCAAATATATATAACAAATTTATATTTGCCTTTTTCTCAAAATAATATTTAAGTACAAAATTTTGTGAATCAAAAATAATTTTAAATAGAAATTAAGCTGCAAGATATGATAATGATATTTGAAAATCATCTCAAATTAAAATTTTAAAACAAATCAAATCCAAATACTTATTTATTAACAATATATTTGTATTTGATATATCAAAGATCGAATAAATATAACAATACAATAAACTTTATAAATAAGTCACATAGAAGCATTTGATTTTAGAATCTTTCTAATTTCCAAAACAAATGAACCAAAGTTAAAATTGGACCCACCCTTTATCATATTCAAATGCTTAATTTTCAAAATCCACGTAATCACAATAAAATTAGGCACAAATATATATTCCCAAAATATGAGATGGTTCCTGGTATTACGGTCCCCAAATAATAACCATAATGACTCCAAATATGATAGTCAACATAATATGTATAACCAAAATTATTGCTTTTGAAAAAAATTCATAAAAGCTAATTTTAACTCAAAAATTTGGAAATCAAGACTTGCATTGGCAGGTATGTTTCCATCAATATGTTTTGCCACAGTATCCAAAATAAATGCAATGTAATTCCCTTTGAAATTGAAATGTATAATAATGATTTATGTTTAAACCCCAATAAAATTAGCAGTAGAAAATTAGAAAGTGATACACAATGAAAGGGAACAATCCCAATCCAGTAGAGATTTGTTTCAAAGTCAAGCCAAAAAACAAAATAGAGACAAATCAAGGTATAATTTTAAACTGAATCCTAAATAAAAGGAGAAGTGCAATCTTTCGAAAGAAAAAAAATTCTTTGACACCGATTTACAGTAAAAAATAAACTTGCAGGTATCATTAATTGTAATTCAATTCATGTAATATCCCGCTTAGAAGTATCAGTTAAACGCGTTAGAAACTTAGTGAGCAAGCTATGGCAAGATTGTAATTAGGATAAGTGGCGAAGTTGTAATTTTGGGGAAGTTGGTATTTGGATATATATGAATTTGGGCAAGGCTCTACTCATTTTTCTTTCCTTCACAAATCTGAAATTTCTCTCCTTTTCTTCTCTCAATTTCGCCCTCCTCATCATCATCACCCTTGAACCATCAAACTTCTTCCATAAATCTTGTATGTTAAGCAATCAAAGCCTTGGTTAAACTTGGAGCAAGAGAAGCTAGGTAAAGATCAAGAGAAGGAGAATTTCACAAGTGGAAGCTTAGGGTTTGAAGCTAGCCAACACCAAACCAGAAACTAGGTGAGCTCTCTTGGGTTGTTAGAACCCTCCTAGAGTGAAATTCATGTGGTTTGCATCATAGATAAAGTTATAGAGTTTTAGAGTTTTTATCCTAATCTCTTGTACTTGCTAATTCCTTGTTCAATCACACTGTAATCATTCAATTTATAGTAGTAAATCGTTCCTTATGCTGTTATGGAGCTTGGGTATGTTTAAATGGGTCAAAATGGTGGAAAAATCACACTTTTATCAGATTTTGAACTGTCATTTTCGCCAGGCGACCTCGGGGCGAGAAAACGGCGATTTTCAGCAATTTTCCCTGCCCTGTTTCGCCTAGCTTTCGCCAAGCTTTCGCTCGGCGAAATCAGTGATCTCGCCAACCTTTAGCTGGGCGAAATCAGACAGACAGCACATGTCTGTTCTGGTTCGCTCTGAGTGCTGTGTACGTGTTCGGCGAGGCTTTTTAGTAACTGTTTTCAAAGAAAACCCTTTTTATTAAATAAGAAAAACACCATTGGGAACATATCCATAGACTTATAACGCATAAGGAATAAGTGATTGAGGATTTAGCAATGCATTAATAGTATGAATACGAGGTTAATAGGAATGTTTCGGAAATCATAGTTACAGATATGCTTGTAGTGTTGGTCCTCCAACAATCATAGGCGACTCATGAGAACGATGAGCTAAGAATCATAGGCTATATGTCATAGGAATGTTATACGATCATAGTACTGATTTTATGATTATACGTCAAAGTTAAAGAATTAAAGATTAAAGGCATTGGCGTGCTTGCACGTTTTATAGTGGCGTGTTCATCAGACTCCGGGATTCGCCGGATGGGACTTCTCCGAGAGGGTTGTCCACACGTTTTATAGGGAGTCCGGTGTTAGCCTGATATGATAGGAATTTCACCGGTTTATAGGGAGACGTATCTCGGGGTTGCTCCACCCGGGTGCCCTCCGTAAAATGAACTCAGATTAATTGTTTGTTCAACGCTAACAGCTAACATAAAACACCTTATTGCTTTATGTTTTACAGTTATAGTTACAGGCAGGTTATAGTTAAAGTTATAGGCATGTTTATAAGACTTGGCGATTCTAGATTTCCCCTAAATTGCCAAGGTAGGCATGGCGACCCTAGGTTCCCTGTGGTTGCCAAACAGTAGGTTGGGTAGAGCTCACTGAGACATTATGTCTCATCCCATTCCTTCTGGTGCAGGTTCTCAGGCAGGATCGCAATCAGCACGCATCAAGGGTAAGGAAAAGGCTACGGACTGATCGTGCTGTTGTTTTATGTTATGGATGATTGTATTATATGGATGTATCATATGGTTGTACATGTATCAGAGATGTTGTTTAACTTTGGAATGTAATATTACAGTGTGATGTAATATATTTGAAAGAACTTTTATATTGTAAATTAATGTATCCAGTACGAAATTTTAATACTCATGTAAGATCCTAGGCAATCTTATTATGGGTGTTACAATTTGGTATCAGAGCAGGTCGATTCAGACCGTGCCTTGGGTCATTAAAATACAATACAAGTTTGTGGATCTCTTGGATCCGGGACATTATTCTAAATGTTATATCTGGTTGAAACTGATCACTTTGACTTGTGTATGACAGTTAGGATAATATGTCTGGGAGGAGAAGAGGTCCTGGCAGGCCTAGATCGAATCAGGCTAATGCTGAGGAAGCTAGTGGAGACCCTAATATGCAGTTTTGGGCTCAAATGATGCAACAGCAACAGGCGTTGCAGCAACAATATCAAGAGCAGCAAGCTCAGGCTGCATTGCAGCATCAACAGATGATGCTTATGATGCAGCAGCAAGCCCAACAACAGGCTCAAACTCAGCATGAATGGATGGAGATGATGCACCATGGACAAGGTGCCCAGCAGCAAACACCACCACCAGTAGTGGCGAATCCATCCTACCGGGAGTTTAACAGGAACCACCCTCCAGAGTTTAATGGAGAAGGTGAGCCACCAGAGGCCAAGAGATGGTTAAAGCAGATAGAGAAAGTGTTCCGGATGGTGGATTGCCCTGAGGAAAGTAAAGTATTGTTGGCCACTAACCAGTTCAGAGGCGCAGCAGAAGATTGGTGGGAATCTGCTCAACGCCGAATGATAGCAAATGATGTTGAGATTAACTGGGTTAACTTCAAGGAAGCTATGCTAGAGAAGTATATCCCTATGTCCTACAAAGTAAAGAAAGAACAGGAATTTCTTGAGTTGAAGCAAGGTGGCATGTCAGTCACCGAATTTACAAAGAAGTTTGAAGAATTGTCGTACTACTCCTCTCACAACGAGTATGCCGCTAATGAGAATTGGAAGATGAATCAGTATAGGCGTGGGTTGAGGGGTGAGATTGATACAGCGGTGAGCCTTCAAAGGAATACCAGTTATGACGAGATGGTTCATGATAGTTTGGTTGCGGAAGCGGGTTTTGCTAAGACCGCTAAAGAGAAAGCTGCAGCATATGAAAAGAGGAAAGGCAAATTTCCAGATAGGTATCAAGAGAACAAGCCTAAAGGTTCTCCAAAAAGGGGTAAGCAGTCATTTCCATCACAGGCGGTGGTCACTTGTAAATATTGTGGGAAGTCGCATTATGGTGAATGCATGAGGCAAACAGGTGTGTGTTTCGGGTGTAGGCAGCCGGGGCACATTTTGGCAAATTGTCCAGCAAAGAAAGGTAAAGGTGGAGCTGAAGGTACTACTACAAGCAAGGGTAGAGTGTACTCTTTTGATGGTCAGAAGGCTTTGGCAAATGAAGATTTAATTGCCGGTATGTGTTACTTAGGCCAAACTCCAGTTAAAGTGCTTTTTGATTGTGGTGCTACATGTTCATTTATTTCTTACAAGTGTGTAGAAGCGTTACAGTTATCTATGTCATCGTTGATACCTCCTATGACGGTATCCACCGCTACTGAAGGCGGAGTGGTAGCAAATTTTATATGTGAAAATTGCCCGATTACAGTATCTAGTAAGACATACTATATAGACTTGGTGTGTCTTCCCATGATACAACTTGATGTGATTTTAGGAATGGATTGGTTATCTGCTAATCATGTGTACATTGGATGTGCGGAAAAGTGTATCTTCATGCCTACAGATGATACGACCGAAGGTGTGGCTTTATCAGAGTTGATCAACCGCACTCATCAGCTTACTCAGCTCATGTGTGCTCAGGATAGGGGTTTCTATGTAATGGTTACTGTGACTTCAGAGTCAGAACTGAGTCCCAGTGACATTCCTGTTGTCAGTGACTATTTGGATGTTTTTCCTTCAGAGATAAGTAATTTACCCCCTGAACGGGAAGTCGAGTTTTCTATTGATCTCATCCCAGGATCTGAGCCAGTTTCAGTGGCGCCTTACAGAATGTCACCATCAGAGTTAAAGGAATTGAAGTCTCAGTTAGAAGACTTGATTCAGAAACATTTTATCAGGCCTAGTGTGTCGCCTTGGGGTGCACCAGTGTTGTTGGTTAAAAAGAAGGATGGTAGTATGAGATTGTGCATCGACTACCGTCGGCTGAATAAAGTAACAATAAAGAATAAGTATCCGTTACCGAGGATTGATGATCTTTTGGATCAACTCAAAGGAGCTTCAGTGTTTTCAAAGATTGATCTCAGATCAGGATACCACCAGATTCGTATCAAGTCGTCAGATGTGTCCAAGACGGCGTTCAGAACACGTTACGGACATTATGAGTTTTTGGTTATGCCATTTGGAGTGACTAATGCTCCAGCGGTGTTTATGGACTACATGAATAGGATTTTTCAGCCCTACCTGGATCAGTTTGTGGTGATTTTTATTGATGATATCTTGATTTATTCAAAGGACTCGCAGGAACATGCTCAGCATCTGAGGATTGTTTTGGACATCCTTAGAGAAAATCAGTTATATGCAAAATTCAGCAAATGTGAATTTTGGTTATCGGAAATCCAGTTTTTGGGGCATGTTATTTCTAAAGGAGGAGTGTCAGTTGACTCGTCAAAGGTCGAGGCTGTTCTTAATTGGGCTAGACCAACAAATGTAACAGAGGTTCGGAGTTTCCTGGGTTTAGCAGGATACTACCGAAGATTTATTATGAGATTTTCACAGATTGCCTTACCGTTGACACGCCTCACGAGAAAAGATGTGCCTTTCGTCTTGGACGAAGATTGTGAGAAAAGTTTCCGGACTTTGAGAAAGAAATTATCCAAGGCTCCAGTATTAGCAATACCAGACCCTGAAAAGAAATATGTGGTTTATTGTGATGCGTCCTCTAAAGGACTGGGCAGTGTGCTCATGCAAGAAGGTAATGTTATAGCTTATGCTTCTCGGCAGCTTAAATCTCACGAGGAGAATTACCCCACTCATGACCTTGAATTGGCAGCAATAGTTTTTGCTCTTAAAGTATGGAGACACCATTTATATGGAGCACAATTTGACTTGTTCAGTGACCATAAAAGTTTAAAGTATTTGTTTGATCAACGGGAACTGAACATGAGGCAGAGAAGATGGATGGAATATTTAAAGGATTTTGATTTTGAGTTAAAGTATCACCCGTGAAAGGCGAATGTAGTTGCTGACGCCTTGAGCAGGAAATCCCTTATGAGAGCAGAAGTGCTGATGCACACCTGTGGTTTGTATGAGAAATTTAGAGATCTTAGTCTCAGCGTTACAGAAATGGATGATGGCATTTTGTTACAAAGATTAGAAGTTACCTGTGATTTGCGGTCCAGAATCACGCAAGCTCAAGAATTGGATATGGATCTTCAGAGGAGGATTGGGCATTCAGAGTTTTCAAGGGCATCTGATGGTACTCTGTTGTTTGAAGGTAGAGTTTGTGTTCCTAATGATGCTGATTTAAAAAGGTTGATTTTGGAAGAGGCACACAAGAGTAGTTTCAGCATTCATCCGGGTACCACTAAAATGTATCAAGATTTAAAGAAAGATTATTGGTGGCCAGGGATGAAGACCGATATTGCGGAATTTGTATCACGTTGTATTGTGTGTCAACAAGTAAAAATTGAACATCAGAGGCCGGCAGGGATGCTTGTACCATTGGAGATCCCTCAGTGGAAATGGGAAGAAATCTCTATGGATTTTGTGACAGGGTTACCTCGGACTCAGCGGGGACATGATTCGATTTGGGTAGTTGTCGATCGGTTAACTAAGTCTGCTCACTTTTTACCGGTTAAGACTACTTACAGGGCTGCTCAGTATGCAGAATTGTTCATAGCGGAGATTGTGAAATTACATGGTGTTCCAACCAGCATTGTGTCAGATAGGGATCCTATCTTTACTTCTATTTTTGGAAAGCTTTTCAAAAGGCTTTGGGAACAAGGTTAAAGTTGAGTACGTCCCATCATCCTCAAACAGACGGGCAATCTGAGAGAACCATTCAAACATTAGAGGATATGCTACGTGCATGCATTTTAGAGGATGGGGGAAGTTGGAATAATCACCTGCCTTTGATTGAATTTTCGTATAATAACAGTTACCATTCTAGTATTGGAATGGCACCCTTTGAGGCATTGTATGGCAGGAGGTGTAGGACACCGCTTTGTTGGTCAGAGGTTGGAGATAAAAGTATTCTGGGACCTGAGATTATTCAAGAGACTACCTTAAAGATTAAATCCATTCAGGATAAGATCAGAACTGCTCAGAGTCGACAGAAGAGTTATGCAGACAAGAGGCGAAGACCTCTAGAGTTCGAAGTGGGAGATCATGTTTTCTTGAAAGTCACCCCTAAGTTGGGATTACGAGGTGTTTTCAGGACAAAGAAATTAAGTCCAAGATTTATTGGGCCATTTGAGATACTTAAACGTGTCGGACCAGCAGCTTACCAATTGGCTCTGCCACCGGCGATGTCAGGATTACATGATGTTTTCCATGTTTCACAGTTGAGGAAGTTCATTCCTGATCCTTATCAACCGGTAGAGTTGGAAACCATCGATTTGAGTTCGGATTTGACTTTTCGGCCCGAACCGGAACGGATTATTGAACGTGATGTCAAGACACTGAGAAACAAAGAGATTCCAATTGTTAAAGTTATATGGAAAGGTTCTCCCTACGGCGAAGCTACATGGGAATTGGAATCAGAGATGCAGGAGAGTTATCCACATCTTTTTACAGGTAATTTCTAAATTTCGAGGACGAAATTTCTTTAAGGGGGGTAGAGTGTAATATCCCGCTTAGAAGTATCAGTTAAATGCGTTAGAAACTTCGTGAGCAAGCTATGGCAAGATTGTAATTAGGATAAGTGGCGAAGTTGTAATTTTGGGGAAGTTGGTATTTGGATATATATGAATTTGGGCAAGGCTCTACTCATTTTTCTTTCCTTCACAAATCTGAAATTTCTCTCCTTTTCTTCTCTCAATTTCGCCCTCCTCATCATCATCACCCTTGAACCATCAAACTTCTTCCATAAATCTTGTATGTTAAGCAATCAAAGCCTTGGTTAAACTTGGAGCAAGAGAAGCTAGGTAAAGATCAAGAGAAGGAGAATTTCACAAGTGGAAGCTTAGGGTTTGAAGCTAGCCAACACCAAACCAGAAACTAGGTGAGCTCTCTTGGGTTGTTAGAACCCTCCTAGAGTGAAATTCATGTGGTTTGCATCATAGATAAAGTTATAGAGTTTTAGAGTTTTTACCCTAATCTCTTGTACTTGCTAATTCCTTGTTCAATCACACTGTAATCATTCAATTTATAGTAGTAAATCGTTCCTTATGCTGTTATGGAGCTTGGGTATGTTTAAATGGGTCAAAATGGTGGAAAAATCACACTTTTATCAGATTTTGAACTGTCATTTTCGCCAGGCGACCTCGGGGCGAGAAAACGGCGATTTTCAGCAATTTTCCCTGCCCTGTTTCGCCTAGCTTTCGCCAAGCTTTCGCTCGGCGAAATCAGTGATCTCGCCAACCTTTAGCTGGGCGAAATCAGACAGACAGTACATGTCTGTTCTGGTTCGCTCTGAGTGCTGTGTACGTGTTCGGCGAGGCTTTTTAGTAACTGTTTTCAAAGAAAACCCTTTTTATTAAATAAGAAAAACACCATTGGGAACATATCCATAGACTTATAACGCATAAGGAATAAGTGATTGAGGATTTAACAATGCATTAATAGTATGAATACGAGGTTAATAGGAATGTTTCGGAAATCATAGTTACAGATATGCTTGTAGTGTTGGTCCTCCAACAATCATAGGCGACTCATGAGAACGATGAGCTAAGAATCATAGGCTATATGTCATAGGAATGTTATACGATCATAGTACTGATTTTATGATTATACGTCAAAGTTAAAGAATTAAAGATTAAAGGCATTGGCGTGCTTGCACGTTTTATAGTGGCGTGTTCATCAGACTCCGGGATTCGCCGGATGGGACTTCTCCGAGAGGGTTGTCCACACGTTTTATAGGGAGTCCGGTGTTAGCCTGATATGATAGGAATTTCACCGGTTTATAGGGAGACGTATCTCGGGGTTGCTCCACCCGGGTGCCCTCCGTAAAATGAACTCAGATTAATTGTTTGTTCAACGCTAACAGCTAACATAAAACACCTTATTGCTTTATGTTTTACAGTTATAGTTACAGGCAGGTTATAGTTAAAGTTATAGGCATGTTTATAAGACTTGGCGATTCTAGATTTCCCCTAAATTGCCAAGGTAGGCATGGCGACCCTAGGTTCCCTGTGGTTGCCAAACAGTAGGTTGGGTAGAGCTCACTGAGACATTATGTCTCATCCCATTCCTTCTGGTGCAGGTTCTCAGGCAGGATCGCAATCAGCACGCATCAAGGGTAAGGAAAAGGCTACGGACTGATCGTGCTGTTGTTTTATGTTATGGATGATTGTATTATATGGATGTATCATATGGTTGTACATGTATCAGAGATGTTGTTTAACTTTGGAATGTAATATTACAGTGTGATGTAATATATTTGAAAGAACTTTTATATTGTAAATTAATGTATCCAGTACGAAATTTTAATACTCATGTAAGATCCTAGGCAATCTTATTATGGGTGTTACAATTCACATGAATGGAGTCACATGGATTAGGCAATTCGCAAATTGAATAGGCATCGATGGAAAAAAAATCAAAAAATTGGAAATATATATATATATATGTGTGTGCATCGATAGACATCTTAATCTTAATAATATACAAACATGGAACCATTTTGGAGGCATAAATCCTAGGTGTCATGCTCTCAACCACCTTATGCCACATCATCATTAAAAGCTAGTTTTTTTTTGCCATTTCAAGCATTCAAAAAATTCAAACAATAAAATATCATTATCACACATTTTCCATCTTCAATTCAAAATTCAAATTTCAAAATAAAAAAATCATCACAATTCAATTTAGAGCATATAAATTTGAAAGTGTTATTTTCCCTCCTATAAACATCATTTTCGGGTGCAATATTTGGAAAAAACAAAAATCAATCTAAAATATGGCCCATATGAAAGAAAGCCCAACACTCCAAGCCCAACTCTTTTCACCCTTTTATTCATAAACAATAAATGCAGAATACTAAATGGGGAAGTTTTCCCTTCTTTCACGTTCAAAAGTTCTCCTCCCAACCCTCATATGTGAAAAATGATTCAACGGCACCTCTGTACCAACCACTCTCTCTTCTGAAGCAGCAACAAGTCAAATGGCTTTACAACAATTCAAATTCAAATTCAAATTCAAATTCAATGCACTCTCAAAATCCTCACAAAACTCATCCTCCATTCTTCTCTCACACTGCAATTTTATTGGTAATTTTTCTTTCAAATATAATGTTTAGTTTTGTTCTAATTTTTCTAAACCCTAATTTCAATGTTTTCTTCTCCTTTAGTTCAGGGAGACACGAATCGCAGTCGTTCAACATCAATCCTCTCATGCGAAGGTAATTTCTGTTCATAGAAATTAGGGTTTATGGTTCAATTTTTAATCCACATCGTCTTTGTTATGGTATTTTTCTTTTTTTTTTTTTTTAGAACTTTTGGTTAATGTTTTCTGCTCCTGATTTTGTTTGGTTCAATGGAACGATAACCCTGTTTCTTCATTTCATTTTGCAGATTTATTGTCACCTTTTGTTCCAGAGAAAAAAAAGGTATTTGCTTTCTACCATGTTTCTTCATTTTATTTTGATGGTTTCAATTGGTCTGTCAATTATTCAAAAGTTTATTTGCTTGATGTGGAGTTCAATTTAACTTGGATGTGGAGTTTTGAGGATAGAGGTTGTCTATTAATTGGAAGGAAAAAAAATTGGTGGTTTTTTCAACTTTTTCTTAGTTTGTTTTAGTATTTGATTCATTGAACTATGTGTTTTTTGGTTTCTTAGGATGAACGAAAATGCTTGGTTTTTTGAAATGATGAAGTTTGAGTAATCTTGGTTCTGTTATATTTGATTTTTGCATTTTGAACTTTAACACCCACAAGGTGTTTGTGGAAACGTGACAAACAAGAAAACATATTATATTGTTAGTTTTGAATCTAATATGGTTTGGTTTAAGACCCAAATTTAATGGATAAATGGATTTAGAGGTTTTTTGTGATCAATTGGTATTCTGCAAGTTTTGAAATGTTAATTATGGGTACTGTATGGATAATATGATTGTATTAGTTCCTCTTTCAATTATTAAACTTATGAATCTATATTATTATAATGTGAGTTTAGTTTTTTACACTCATTGTTATTGTTGTTTGCAAATTCAGCTGAGTGAACAAGAAGATGTCATAACTTCTGAACCTTGGACAATGATTACAAGAGAGATTTATGTTCCTTCCATCTTATACACAGCTAAAAAGATAAGTTTTTTATTCATTTTGAATTTTGATAATCTGTGGAGTTATAGTTGCATGAACTTGACCATTAAATCACTAGAGTGATGACCATGGAGTTTTTCCAACCATTATTACATAGTGATTGTATTTGCTTTGTTAATCTTTCTCTTTTTTGTTTATGAGTTGTTCTTTTGGTTGTTGATGGATAAGGTTGAATTTATAATTTTTGAACTATGTTTCTAATCTAAATGATATGCTTTTTTGCTTTTATACAAGCTAATCATTTATCTACATTTATCATGTTGAATTTCGAAATGTTTTTTGGATTTTCAAATAAAATAGATTAAAACTCACTGATGGTAATTTATTAACCAACTCTAAATTGGTTCACTTTAGACATAAAATTAATATAGCTGCATTGAAACTACTCAGATGATGGCTGAAATATTTTTAAAATTAGACTTATATGAAAATAGAGAGAAAGGCAAGGTAACACATAGTAAAATCTGGCGTGTACAAGTGTTAAATTAGACTTATCCTCAAATCCCTCTTTTCCTCACACTCTCACTCTCTCACATAACAACACGTAAACCCTCCTTCTTCTTCTACCTTCTTTCTTCCCCACGGATCAATTTCGGCCTCCTCCCACTAAAATAAAACCACCATCATCTTCTTCTCTTCATCCTCTACAAAACCAACTCATTGATTTATATATTCCTTCAAGTTCACTTTTGAGACCACCGTTGGCCACCGCGTCGGAATTCGCCTCTTTCTCTCCTTTCACCGCCCTTTCCATCTCGCCTCTTTCATTTTCCGGCGAAATCCACTGTTATCTCTGCTCAATCACGATTCTGTAAATTTTCTCCTACCATCACTTTCTTTTCAACCCTAAAATTCATGCTCTCTGATTCACACTTTTTTTTTAAAGTTGACCAGCGAAAATGGTGCTCGATCAGAACAATTTTGCAGGTAATTTCTTTCTTAAATAATTGTTGGTTTCATGTTCATTGTTTATTACCTTCAAAATACCCATTGCCGATTATTTGTTTTTTATGGAGTTTTTGCTGCATGGTTTGTTTTGTGAGAATTTTATGTGTTGTTAGTTTCATGTTCTGTTTTCATTTTGGATGAATTGTTATGTTTGAACATTATATTTTGGGCTTTGGTTTTGTTTGTGCTCTAATTTCCCTAATCACTTAATTATTTTGGTTTCAGATCTAACTATTTATGTGTATACAAATGGGTTGATAGCATGCATTTTAGATAGGTAAATTTTAATTTTAATTTCTTAACAATCCAAGCCAGCAATACCTATGGTTGTTGGATTTGGAATGTGATTGGTTTGTCATTTGATAGCTTGAGAATTATTTTATGGTTGATTTTTGAACATTTGATAGGTATTTAGAAGAAGTATATTTACCTGAAAATCTGAATTTGGAGAAGTATATTTACAATATGATTTAGTTAGCTTTTAATTTTTTTTTTTAAAGTAGCATACTACACACACATTCAAATTTAGTTAGCTTTCATCATCTTTTCGTGTTATTATTTGATTTAGTACTTATTTTTTCATTTTTTATCATTAAAAAACAATCCTTGCTACTAACACATTCAAATTTCAAAATTTTCCTCCAAACTTAAAAAATAATTCTTGCTAATTACTTTGACTGCAAGTCTGTAATTTTGACTGAATGAAGGGCATTAATCATGTTGTTTGGTATGTTGTAGATTACATATATCATCATATTTTATTTAAGAGGATAGATCAACATATTTGTTTTACATATTTGTTCAAAGCTCAATTTTGAAGTTGCATAATGTCTATTAGATTGTCAACAATATGGTTTTTTTAATAGTCACATGAGTTTTCAACTAGAGTTTTGGAAAAGTAGATGAAGGTGATATTCACCTTTTTCTAATTCATTTTTATCTACTTTTCCCCATTCTCTGTTGCCAATTGGATCCATGTTTTTGGAGTTCTTCTACTGCTTGGGTTGAGAAGTGCAATGCATGCATCTGTTTTTAACTTTCTTCTATACATAAAACAATGTAATTGGTATCCATAACCTACATATGATTTTCTTTGTTTCAGATGTCACTATTTTAATAATCATTTTTAAATTTTAATGCAAATTGCTTCTCATATAAATTCCTCTATCTTGACAGTGCTGAAGTTTATCTACAGAAGACAAACAAAGAATTATTTTGTTTATGCAAATTTCTTCTCATTTAAATTTCTCTCTCTTTCCATCTTGCGGGTAATTTCTCTATCTTTCCCTTGATAACAGACTATTAGGCCTTCATATGGGGTAGGAGTTAACAATTTTCTTCAACTAATGTAAATGAGATTGTAGATGGGATGCTTATCAGTTTTCTTGAACTTATTAATCAATTGTTATCTAAAGTTGACTATCATGACTAAAGTTTCATTTATCTATCGAAGTTTAAATCGTTATGCAGGGATAATCATATAGGAGAAGTAATGTTTGAACTTCATTGCTGGTATAATTAAATCAAACTGTGTCTCATTTTTTCATGGTAAGAATATTTAGCATGGAGTAGTTTGAAGAAATCTAATATGAGATTTTTTTAATGAAAAGAAATTATTAAATCATTGCATCAACCCCACCTTTTTTATTCTTTCACATTTCATTTATTTTATAAAGTGAAGTTTACTTTAATATGAGTCAGTGCATAATGGATGAATGATTTGGAAAATCTAAAAAGGTTTAATGTGTATAATAGTCCAAATGTTTGCCAGCTTATTTTGGTTCTACTTTACTTGATCTCTCTTGATGAAATAAATTGTTGTCATGTTTTGTGTATATGAATAAGTCTCACTCTATTTCTTAGTCTTATGAACTAGAATTTTTCCTATCTAATTATGGATTGAATAGTTGCTAGCTCTTTGTTCTTTTTTGTTTATCCTACTTTGATTTCTCAGCTATGTTAAAATAGTGAATTAACGTCTGTTTTTTCAAATTGTAGCTATAAAATTGAACAACTTATGGGGTGTCTTAAGAGGAAGCATGTTCCTTCATATGATTCTTCAAGGTCTTCATCTTTTATGGAATAATAACTAGGATGGATATCTACCACAATCACCACATCCTCAACAGAGTATATCAAACACCTCACCACCAGTTTCAACTCAAGGGATTTTTGGAGTTATATTTTGATGCCTAATTTTGTTTATTAGTGATGTCATAGTTGTGATGTAACAATGTATTGTGTGTTTTAGTATAGTTTACCTTTATAATTTCAAAAGAAACACGAGAATAGATAGGAACTATGATCCATTGCTATGAAAAGGATGAGTAGTTCAAGAGGTGCATGGATAAACACATGAGTAAATACAAAAAGAAACTTTCATGAACTACAAAAACACTAGGATATAAATGATCGTTGTTGTCTTCCATCCAAGGACCGTTGCAACAGGGAAATCAATAGGCCCTATCGAGTAAATCTCATTGATTTGGTGATACAACCTTCTATGAGATTTAATTTGATTTTTTCTTTTCTACTCTGCCTTTTTATTTTCTACGTTGTTCTATAGTTTTACATTGTTTATCCATTCTTTATGATGGTTTCTAAATCAGCCCCAAAAACACGGGAGGCTAGCCAGAATTGTGCTTTTGATACTTATTTCAATTATTTAAATAGCAATATTTCAATTATTTAAATATCAAACACTTCTCCCATAAAAAAATAGCAAACACTTTAATAGTATTCTATTTAACATTTTATTTTTTTCATGAACACATTGTCGATAAATAATTTTTTTCCTATCACATATTAATAATTAATATTAATGTTTGTGTTTATGCAACTGGTTATCATATTAGTATAAAAGAATATAATCAAGGAAAAATTATGCTACTACCAATACGACGACATACTGTCATCCGCCTCTCTCCACCATTGTCTAGAACCTTTGTTACTTCAACTATTGTCAAGTACAAAAGTGAACCAGTAAGTTCTTCATATATATTGGATACACTGTTACACATTTTAATTTTTTTTAAAGTATCTTTCAAAAAAAATAATTAAAATAAAAACGGACAATTGGGCCTATGTTATATCATGCATTAGAAGGATGTCGTTACTTACTATTTTTTGTCATTTACAATTTTTTTTAGTAAATCTTATACATTCATATTACTATATACTCACATTTTTATTCACATTATGTCAAAATACTATGTCAGATTTGACCAAAGAGGGGGATATTGATATTGAAAAAGGAGCTGGAGTTGATGACGTTGGTTCATCCTCAAATAGTTGATCTAATGATGAGAAGGAAGATGAAGACATCAACATATGTCTCAATCTATTCAAAACCAGTTTGCAGTTTTAACTAAGAATTTGGTTATATGTACAAGTATTTTGTGGCCATTGCATTGTATTGACTAATTATGTTAGGTTTATGTCACTTGACTTGGCCTTTTTGGTTGATACTTTGGTACTTATTTATGTAGTTTTCAGAATTCGTGTTTCATCTAGGTATTTTATTAGCATGTTTAACTGTTTTACAAGGATCATGTGTATGAACTATTTATTACTCTATTTTATGGTGTTTGTGTATTAATTCTGAAAACTTAGTCCGTGTTATTTCCAAACATAATATTAATAGTTAAGATCATTAGTAGTCAAATGCCGCAAGTGAAAGGATGATATTGAAGAAACTAATGTTGATGTTGATGTTCCTCTCACCTTTTCTTTGATAGTAATCTCCAATGTGTGTGCCTCAAATCAGTGGTAAAGAGAGGCTTCGTCGTCAATTCGGTTTTTTTGCTGCCTAAGACAACTATCTTTCCTCTACTTATCGATCTCAGCAACTGCGACGCCGTTTTCTGTCCCAATCGGGGGATGTTTTAATTTAAATTTTTAAACCAAAACTGTGTTGTTCATATTCAGAACTGTATAATTGATTTTCTGTTTCATATCACTGTAAATTTATAAGTCTCTTCTTCAATTATATGATTGAGTTAACTAAATATTGAAGACAATATGCAAATTAGATATAAATTCATGGCTGTGAATAAAAAAAAAGGATGTAAAACACTACACTGGAGACCTACAAAATCTTCCTCTGGATAGTGTATTTTCAGTCTTACACTCTCTCAATAATATACAAACACTCCATATATTTTAGTCCATTGATCCATTAATCCAACAAGATAGTAGTTGTAAACATGTTTTTTGTTCAGAATTCAATTAAATTACATGACAAACTTCACCCACAATTCAAACTCAAAATTCAAATTTCCACACTTTCAATATCTCACTCTCTCTTTCTTCTTCTTCTTCTCTCTCTGCATATGACATAAATCACACACACACACACACACACACACGCACACACACACACACGCACACACACACATATAGGGATTTGCTAATATACACCCACTAGTTTTTATGTGAGAGTATTTTAACAACATGCATCTTTAGGTGTATTTAGCCACTTTTTAGTTATCACTTGCTAAAATACTCCTTCTAAAAAATAAGTGGGTGTATTCTAGCAAATGCCTATAGGAGTTGCTAACATACACCCACTTATTTTTTAGAAGGTGTGTTATAGCAACATATACCTCAAGGTGTATTTATCAACTTTTTAGTTATAACTTGCTAAAATACTCCCACATAAAAACTAGTGGGTGTATATTAGCAAATCCCATATATATATATATATATATATATATATATATATATATATATATATAAGTATTTGATTTAAGTCCAAAATTTCATATTCTTCAAACATGGGGGGCTATAGGTATTTAGTTTATGTTTCTATTTATATTGTAGGTATAAATAATGTTGGATTAACAATTGTATTAATGTTAAAGTCACGAACTCCACTCAATTAAATTACAAGACAAACTCCACTCACAATTCAAACGCAAAATTCAACTACCCACACTTTCACCCTATTCTCACTTTCACTCTCTCAAACATTATAATATTGCTCTTTTTATCCCGTGCGTTGCACGGGTCGAATACTAGTATACAACATATAGCCACCGATGACAATGCCCCATGACAATACCTCATCTAAATTGGAATCGATGAATAAATATAATAAAGTAAATTCATCGAAGAATGTATGTAACATAAAATCCCAATAGATCAAACATGAAGACGATACCACTTGTTGGAAAAATTAGGTCTTAAATCAAATAATAGATTTCATAACACATGTTCACTATAATTTAATTATGAATAGCGGAAGCAAATATTGAACATGAATATGAGTAGATCTTCGACATGTTTGATTTATCAAGAATATCAATAATTAGGTATTAGGAATACCTCGGCCAGGAACATAGAAGAGGTGATATGATATGAAAACACAAGAAATGGTTAACGGTGGCTGATTTGGTTATTTCTCAACCGGTACATTTATGCCTCAAGTTTTCTTCAGATGAGGAGAAGAGAGAGTTGCCGTATACGGAGACCATAACCTCTTTTATACTGGATGACCATTAAGGTTTCCCATTATTCCGTTAATGGGCCATCCGGACATCCTCCCATATTGAGTCCATATCAATTAATTAATTAGTTATCTAAATAGAAATCTAATTAGCCTTATTACTTAATTTAATCACTAATTAATTAGGGTTCAAAATCGATAAATAGCTAATATAATTATTATTACGATATTTGCCCACATAATGATATCAGAATATAATTAAATAATAAAATATTCTATCAAAGATCATACACAACGAAAATCCAAATAAAAGATATTGCAAATCACATCTTTAGTTTCATACTTTTCTTTTATAAGTCTCAATAACTTTCTGCTTCAAAACATAATTAGTTTTATTGATTTTCTATGCAATACCATTTTGAATTTTGACCATTTGCGATGAATAATTGAAAAGATTTTTGTGAAGGGCAAAAATAATTAGCACGATCTTAATATTGATTTGTACGTATACGTAGAAGAACAAAGTAATAATTTAATATCAAAATGAAAGAGATAAAAAAACCACAAATCACAAAAATGAACAAATATGTAACCTCAAAAAGTGTCATATATTAAACACAGATAACTGAATTCTTATATACCTTTAATTTTGTGTCAAACTTTTACGTCCAACTAAAAATAGGTAAGAAAAAGAGATAGATACTAAAACTACAATTAGAAAAAGAAGGAAAGTGAAGAATAAACTCAAACTCTAAGTGCAAAGAGTATGTCAAAGAAATTAGAAATGAAACTAATCAAATGTATTATGAAGGTGAGAAAAACACAAGAAGAGAGCGTTGGATTGTGTTGACTTTTTCTGGTTCCTTTTTCTGTGTGTTAAAACTGTTCAGAATCTGAGATATCCAGATTCTGATACAAAGTCTGAGTGTAGCGGATAAAGTACAGAAACACAAAGAATTATTTGATTGAATGGATGAAAAATGGATGAAAAAGGAAGAAAAATGGATGAACGAAGGAATGAATGAATGAAAAATAGGGAAAACACCCACTTCTGTTGTTCTGCTTGCTGACACAAACAAAACGTGAGTTAACTCACGCAGGGGTATAACCTGCGTGACTTAAGTCACGCTCAATAGATGTCAACGTGACTTAAGTAACGTTGCATTCTTTTATAACTCAGACAACCCCTCATTTCTCCATTTCACTTCTCAAATCTCTAAAAACTCTCTCAAATCATCCAACCGCAAATTTCTTCAACGTCAAATCACCCACCACTCCAATAACAAGTAAGTTTTCATAATCAAGTACCATTGTCAATTTATGTTTATATGTTACATTTTTCCTCTAAAATCATAAATTTTTTAGTTTTAGGGTTTGTTTAATTTTTGATTTTTTTTTTTGCAAGAAATGATACAATGTTTACATGTAAATGACTTATGTTGCTTAAATGTTTAGATGTTTGCATGTTTATGTTGTAGTTTTAGTTTTAGGGTTTATGTATAATTTGCACTCCAAGTGTTTGATGAAATGTTTGAATGAATTTTTCATTGATTGTTTTTAATTTCTTATGGTATAGATCTGAAACAATGGACAATTTGTTCAACGCTCCAGTATGCTTCAACGGTGGAAACCCTAATTTTTTCATTGTTCGGGACGATGTCACGTTAAAAGAACTTAAGGATCAACTTGATGAATTCAACCAACGACTCAACAACGGAGACACAAAGAGGGTGGAATACGTTTGGTACAAACGCCCATCGTTCGACTAAGAGGGGAGATTGACGTTCAGTCGGTCGGAGTTAACGAACGACGATGATGTGAGGAGCATGTTTCCGAGGATCGAGATGGATGCTACGTTGCTGAGATCGCCTGAAGATATTCTCAAGAGTTTAATTCGGCCAGATGAAGATGTTTAGGTAGTATTATTATGTTGTGTCATTATTTTGTTGGATTTTAGTTTAATTTTTGTTAGTTTGCTGAAGATGTTGGCATTGAAGTGTCTTATACTTAGCATAAAAGTTTGCAAAACTCTTTGGAAACTCAAAAGAATGAAGAGAACACAACATGTATTATGCCGAATCAACTATATATGTTTTCACATCGAATTCCTTCGTATAAGATGAGTGCGACGAACAATAATGCATTTCTAAGATGTTGTTTTGAGCTTGATCATGCTCCTCTGTCAATTGAAACTTGTCAGTTGGCAGGGCAGTATGATTAAGTTCAAAAGAATATATTGGAATGCATTTCTTTTTGTCATGACTCATCTTATATGAGGGAATTCGATGTGAAAACCTATATAGTTGATTCGGTAGAATACATTTGTTGTGTTCTCTTCATTCCATTGAGTTTTGAAAGAGACTTGCAAATTTTTACACTAAGTATAAGACACTTCAATGCCAACATTTTCGGCAAACTTTCATGAATTTAATTTTAATCCAACATCATGATGATACAACATCTTTAGGGAGAATGTAATGTAATGTAACACTTCGTTTATTTGAACGGAGATAAAATTATAACTAAATATATTTATCATATTCTATTAATTTTGGAATTTATTACGCACACTTGTGCATTTTTAGTTATGATTTATTTTGGATCATGAAGGAATTGTTGTTATTGTTGTTTCTAAGACATGACATGCTTTTAAAAAATGAACATAACATATTGTATGTTTGAGGTCTTAAAAAAATATTATCTTTGTGCAAAATTGATGAAAACATAACTTACCTAAAACAAACGTGACTTAAGTCACGTTAGCGTAGTACCTACGTGAGTTAACTCATGTTGGTATATATCGAGCGTGACTTAACTCACGTTGGTATATACCGAACGTGACTTAAGTCACACTAGAGGTATTTTTGTCAAATCACTTAGAAATGAACAAAAGTGTATGGGGAAGAGCTATTTTTTTTTAAAAAAAAATCCATGATGATTAGGCTTTAAGCCTTTAAAAAGAGAATTTTCACAAGGTTAGAGAGTGTCGTTGTTGCCATTAATAGTAGATGCCAATTCAAGATTGGCTATGCTTTGTAACATCCAATAAAAATTGACAAGTGTATAAAAAGAAAAACAAAATTATTCCGCAAGCTTGATGGGGTGAGAACCGGATGGAATATCTTTATTCTTCAATCCTTAATTCCTAATTATTTTTTTAGAAGGTAAATTAGTCCACCGAAATTAGTATCGGAGAGAATCGAACCTGAGACTTTGAGAGAAGTTCACTCTAAGGTTTCTTTAATACTTACTTATTTTGAATTTTTCTTGTGTATACTAAGTTTACATTAATAAAAATGTGTAATCACTTTACTTAGTTGCTACACGTTACATTTTTACTATATAACTGTAGAATGAATCTCTAGATTTTGATTATGCTATCTTTAGGATTGATCAAGAATGAAGTTAGCGAAAACCAAAGTTTATGCTTGTGAAATCAGAGGAGTAAAGTTTCTGGGCATGTTTTTTTAAAGATATAGATAATGAAAATGATCAATTATGTACTCAAAATCAAAACTATAGTAGTACATACATATCTCCATTTTGTAAAAGAAATGGAGAAGACAGTTGTCGCTCTCGGGGAAGCTCAGACACCACAAAGGAGAGCATTTGATCTTACTTATAGGTGTTCTACTTGAAACAGTTATTAGAAGTATTGTATATAGAAAGGGTTTCTATATCCTAAACTAGGGGGCTGATATTATATATAGAAAGGATTTCTTTTCTTCAGTGTAGGAGTATATGCTACTTGATGTCTTCTGGGCTTTCGACAAGTTGGTGGCGTGCTTATTTAAAGTAAGAAATCAGCTGAATTTTGTATGAACACATTACCATAATCATTATTTTTACATGTTACTTGTTCTGTTGTCTTATAGTGATCTCATTGAGCTAAGTTATTATCATTTCATGAAGGATTTGATTCTTTAAAGTTATAAGTTAGATGAGATGACTTTAAATGCTTGATACTGGGTTGGGTCTGCGGATGGACATTTTGTTAAGTTGGGTTCTACGGTGCAAGAATTCAATTTACTATTACATCAGCTTTTAATTTGCATGTAGCATAGCACACATTTATATTCATTCCATTGAATTCGTACTCTCTACCTAGAATTTAATGTTCAAATATGGTTAATACTTCCTTATTAGTCTTTGTTTCTAGCCCACACTTCTTGAAGTTATCTTGAAACCTGATTTGCAGATTGGTGACTTGAAGCACTCTGCAGTTCATTATGATAAAAATGGACATCTAGGAGTAAGTATAGCTTTATTGAAACTTCCTGTTATTGTAAAATTTATTTCACCATTAATGAATTTATGATTTATGATGAACTTGTACATTTTTTCCCTTGTATGGGTCTTGGCCTCTTAATTGAGTTTTTGGCCAACAACACCAACACTGAATTTCAACAGTTCCATTTGTTATAGAGGAATGGATGATGCTTCACTTGTTTGTGTTGTGTCGTCTTGAGTCGTGACCCTTGAATGCCATTGATGTTGATGTTCTCCACAAATAGAAATCAACACATTATTAGATTGTGTCCAAAAGAACCTTTATTAACATAACCACTAATTAACTACAGTTTAATGGTAAAAAATTGAAAGAAGACAACCCAAAGCAATTTCAAACTAATTGAACATGGTACTACGCCACTATCCACCAAACTGACCTGAGCCTCAATCCAAAGAAATACTGAGCCTTTATTCCAAATACTAGTACATCACCAATATTTAGTATCCAGGGCTTCATCAAAAAAGACAAAAAGATCCAACCCTACCTATGAAGACGTATTCTTCTCTTCCTCACAACTCTTCTCTTCTTTTCCTCTCTTACTCACACCCTCTCCTCACACGAAGAGAAGAAGTTTTCTGTAAGAATAACATTTGCTGCATCTGAATGATGAAATGTATCCCAAAATACATGTTCATTGCGGTTTCTGCATAAATCTCCAATGATTGTGTCTACATTCCAACAAGATGTATTTGAAACTTTTAAACCTCTGAAATTTAGAAACAAAATGAGTACATTATTGTTAAGTAGAGTTTTAGACATTTTCCTAGTTTGGATTTGACTCTCTGTGATGGAATACAACCTAGTGGACCAAGTTCATGGAAGACCATTTTTTGTGCTCCTAGCTGATACAGTCTCTGCTATAATTCAATATCTTCAGTTAATAGAATGTAAAAACCAAAACACATCGTATAGATTTAAATAAATGGTCTCGTTAGGGGACGGTATCAAGGTCTTGGAATGTTAAATTTTCATTTACCTGAAGTTGTTAATCTTAGGTTGAGATTAAGAGCTCTATGAACTCATCATGAGTATGTTGTTGTCCATCTGACATGAAGGGCTGCAAGAAATTGTTGACAAAATCATTACTACCTGCATAAATGCAATTCACTATTAATGGTTATATATAGTTGTATTTGGAGAGTTTAAGTTATTAACATTCAAAACAATGTATTTGGAGAATTCAAGTTATCAACATTCAAAACAAATCATAATTGTTATGGAGAATAACTGAGCGGAACCGATAGTGTTTGTCTTAAACCAAACTAGCATAAAAGTTCGGTGCACTGATTATGTGGTTTTGAACCGAACCAAAGTACTACCTTTACAAAATATTACTTTTGAATGGACCTTTCTTTTTTGAGGGAGCTATTGTTCTATTGTTGAAAAGTTTTGGTTGTAATACTAGAAAGAAAGCATCAATTTTTGAAGTACTAATAATTTACACTAGCATATATTATTACTAGACACATTAATCATTTGTTTATGTTTTCCTCCGAAATGTTGAAGTATTGCTGCATATGCTTCGAAGTTGGACCTTTGTGTTTGTTTGAGTGGTTAATCCTGCAAGGACTTAAAACCTTATTGCTAATGGATCTTAATGATTGTACCTTGCAGCACTTTTATTCAAATGAACATTGAAACAGGTCTCTCTGATATGCCACACTCTACTCAAGTTGTCGCGCTACTGGAAGCACATAAATCAAAACGTTCGATTGTACGATGCAGACCAAGCTATGCTCATTGCACTTGCAAAAACAGGCATTCAAGTTGCTATAACGGTCCCTAACGAAGAACTCTTAGCAATTGGTCAATCGAATGCTTTGGTCGCCAATTGGGTTTCCCGTAACGTAGTAGCGCGTTATCCGCCCACCAATATCACCGCCATTTGTGTTGGTTCCGAGGTTTTAACTGCATTGCCTAATGTGGCAAAAGTTCTTGTCAACTCAATCAAGTACATTCATTTAGCCCTCGTTGCATCGAATCTTGATCGCCAAGTTAAAGTCTCGACACCCCTTTCCTCATCTACCATCCTTTGATTCATTTCCCCCTTCTCAAGCATTCCTTAACCGATTACTGAATTCGGTTTTAGTCCCAATCCTTGATTTTCTACAATCTACAGACTCTTATCTCATGCTCAATATTTGCCCCTACTATAATTACATGCAATCAAAGTGTGATTTTATTAGATTATGCACTCTTCAAACCTCTCCCTCCAAACAAAGAAGCTGTTGGTTCTAATACACTTCTCCGTTACTCCAATGTCTTTGATGCCATGGTCGACACAACATCTTCACAATGGCTTTTCTTAACTACAACATTCCTTTCGTAGTAACAGAATCAGTAGTGTAGCCCTCAAAAGGCGCTGGAACGACAAATAAGCCGGTAGTGAGAATGACAATGCCAATAATTACAGCAGCAATTTACCCCTTTTGAGAAGTGTTGGAACACTAGTTGAATTTGAGCGCTTTCGGCCGGGCCGGGTTGGGCTTGAGCTTGGGTCAAAAAGAAATATATTTTTTTTAACACCTAAAAATGTTAAATTAATTTTTTGTTAATTTAATTATTTTTCGAAAGCACTTTCTTAACGAATAAGTTTCGTTATAATCCGATCCAACAGAATATCCGAAAAGTTCCAGATATATCCACTCACGAGAAAACAAATTCGCGGATTACTTAAAGATTACGTTTGCTAAATCCGCAAGTTAGCTTAATCCTTAAGTCGCTCTGGATTTGTTATGAACTTTCCCTATAAAAGAAGAGCTCGCCTCAGTCATTCTTCACACCGAAAAACACAGTTGATGCTTCCTGTGCTTTTCCTCTCTTCTCCCTCTTTCGACTTGTGTTGACGAGTCTTTCTTCCTTTCTTCTACTCCTTCTGTCCCTTCGATTTAGAGTGGTCTTCATACCATATAGAGCGGCTTAATACTATATTGAGGGTGTTATTTCTCGAACGATTACTTACGGTGCAGTATGTAATCGAACATGTGAGCTGGGCTGTTTTATCATGGAGGCGGCACTCTTGTTAGTCTACCTTGCACAAACTCGGGTAGTGTCGCGAAACATCTTAAAGAGAGCGACCTGGTCGTGACTCAACCCGGTAATATCTTCGGTGATGATTTCTTCTTTTTGAAAAGGTACTTTTCTAATTCTGAAAAAGAACAATTTTAAGACGTTTCTAAAAACATCATGACTACCGAAGAAATTACCGCATCTGGAACAACTGTTGACTACAATAAGCTGTTTCGGTTTCACGGCAGTCACTTCAAAAGTTGGCAATAAAAGATACTATTTTACCTAACCACGAAAAAAGTTGCCAACGTCTTGAAGGAGGACATATCTGTGATACTGGAGAGTTCGATTCCTTCCGGATCGAATAGTAAAGGTAAGACTCCTATGGATACAGATACGTCTGATCCTATTGAGAAGGAGAAACATGCTGAACATGCTGAGAAGGTGAAACAAGCCAAAATAGATATCGCCCTCTGGAAAGATAATGATTATCTATGCAAAAATTATATTTTGAATGGACTCTGTAACACCCATATAGAGATTGCCTAGGATCTCATACGAGTATTAAAATTTCGTACTGGATACATTAAATACAATACATAAAGTTTGCTTATAGATAATACAATACATGAGTCATTAATACAATTCTGAAATCCGATACAAAATATACTTGGTAATATACATCATAATACATCATCTGTGACAAACATCCATAAGCAAAGAAGTCAGCACGATCAATCCAAAGCTTTCTCTTTACCTTTGCGTTGTGCTACCTGTGAACCTGCACCAGAAGGAAAGGGATGAGACATAATGTCTCAGTGAGCTCCGACCCAACCTACTGTTGGCAACCTCGGGGAACCTAGGGTCGCCATGCACTAACTTTGGCAATCTTGGGGATACATATGATCGCCGTCATTCTCTACATATTTCGCGATCAAGAAAAACTAGGATCGCTGAATGTCTTTTTCTTATGTTTAAACTCATACTTAGTGATCTGGGGACATCCTACAATCACTTTCTGTTTACTGGTGACTACTTGGTCTTTTCTCTTAATATAATATGCATTTACATAATCTTATTTCTTAATCTTTAAGTTAGAAGTTAGCGTTGAACAAACAATGATTATCTTGGTTCATTTTATGGAGTGCATCCAGGTGGAGTAACCCCAGAACACCTCTCCCTACTACCGGTGAAATTCCTATCATATCAGGCTAACACCGGACTCCTCTTACTTTTGAGTGGCTGTCCTCGCGGACGGTAACTTCACCGTTCCAGCTGTCCTTTCGGACGGTAACTTCACCGGAACCCCATGTATTCTAACTAACGAGACTACAGGAGACACATGTAACTTTCTTGACTTTGATGTGTAGCTGCTGTTGTACCATAATTTTGTCCTAAGCCTTTTCAAAAACAAAAAAACAATTTAAAAAAAAAACAAAAAAAGAGAAAAGTCAAAGTCAACAAAAAGTCAACAAAAAGTCAACATTCCTGGAATGAGGACTTCGCAGAGCAAAGTCCCCTTCGCTCTGCGAAGTCTGCGAATTTTTTGCAGATTTTTTAATCTCTTTGATTTATTTCATTTTTGCAATTATTATTATTACATATCATTTTTATTATTGTTTTTATCATCATTCATGGCTAATTGAGCTCAGCAAAGCAAGAATTGGAGCATTTGCCATTAAAGCCAAGGAAAGAAGCTTTTTCTTCCAACCTAGCATGTGCCAAGCAAGTTGGCTTGGCCTTGGGCAGCTCTTGTCCCTCCCAATGGACCTGCTACTGACCCTAAGGTTGCCAGCCACCAGCTTGTGGACTTTCTTCCTGCTTTCTCCCCCCAAAACCAGTCAAACCCAGCTGGTTTTCACTTGCCCAAAGCCATGAGTGCTGCCCTGTTTTTCAGCAGCTTTTCTTCCTCCTCACACCAGCCCACAAGTTGCCTTTTGTTTCCCCCAGCCTCTGCACATCACAGTGCACGTTTTTATTGCTTAACCCTCAAGATTGCAAGGACCAATCCCAAGGGACAACCAATTGCAAACCAGCCCTGTTTTCATCATCATTTCTATCCAAAATCCATTGAATTGATGACTGGATTTGGCTAAGTCTTGACCATTGCAGCAAGGCAAGGTCACCTCTTCACTTTTGCATTAAATGCAAAGTGATTTAGCCTGATCCTAGCCCACAAATCAGCTGGATTTTGGGGATTTCTAATGATGAAAATTGATTTGGTTTTGGCCTATAAATATGAAGCAATGCACAAGGTTACAAGCACTACTCATTCATTATTCTAACTTACAAACACTTACCAACAACCAGAAAAAACTAGCACTAAACACTAGCAAAAAAATCAGTTCCAATACAAAGCAATTGCACAAGTTCATTGCTCATATTCAACAATATTCAAACCTTGCAAGAACTTCAACAATCCAATTTCATTTCACTTCCTTGCAGCAGGAGCTTTGCTAGGATCTCTGTAAGTGTTCTAAGTCCTTGTCTTTCACTTACATTTGTGCTTGCATATCAATTTTTGTTTAAAACCTTTTTGCTCTAAAAAACCCCTTTTGAATTTCAAAAGAAATCCCAAGGTTTGCAAAACATCCAAACTGGTTTGCCAGCTCTTTTCATTGCCAAAACTCAAAGCTTTTCACTCTCCTAAAAGGTTCTGAGATTGTTCAGAAGTTGTTTCTGAACAATAGTTCAGAAACAGCTTCTGAATTCAAATTTTCGCATTGTTCGCAGTGCGAAGTCATGGTTGCAGTGCGACCATGACAGAACTCAGAATCTGAGTTGAGACTCCCAAACAACCAATTTTTGAGGTTCTAGCCCAAGGACTCAGAACCTAAGAGGTTTAAAACTCATTTTATCCAAACCTTATCAAGGATTTAGCATAATTTTGAAGGATTCGCAAGTTCGAGCCACTTTGTTGGATAACTTGCAAAACAAGTTATGTCCACAAACTTTTAAAACCACTTGAGCAAATAAGCTATATTCATCATTTTCAAAACCACTTGAGCAAATAAACTTTGTTCATGATTTTCAAACCAAACGTGAACTTAAGCCGAACTTGTTTCGCTTTTCAAAACCATTTTCAAAATTGAGCCGAACTTGTGCGTTTTTTCACAAGTTCGTTAAAACCTCTTCATTTTGAGTTCCGAACCAAGTGTTTTGATAAACTTTGGGATTTCTAAGAAATTCACCCAAAAAGCTTGAATGAAAAAGGGATGGTTTGACGTATGTCTCTCCATTGCCCCGATTGAACGAATGCGTGACGTATGTCTCGTCGTTCGGACAATCGTCATTCCATTTTCAACGTATCCGACCACACCAAACAAATTCTTGGCCCTTTGTGGTCAATCCAACCCTTTTTGACTCGTTTGAGTCACTCCGGTCAATGTTCGACTCGATTGAGTCCATTGTACCCGTTCTTGATCCCGTTGGATCAATCGAACCTTTTCTCGCACCCCTTTTGGTCCCATAGCGACCAATTCGAACCCTTTTACCCAACGGACATGTTTTACCTATTCTAAGCGCGATTCGTAAACAAACGCTTAAGCCTCCCATGCGCGAGCATACAAGCTATACGCTTAAGTCTCCCATCCGCGAGCATACAAGCTATGTTTAATCGCAAGAATACGGTCAAAACATCGTTCATTAAAAATAACCAACATATATACGTTTTTCTACCAAAGAACTACGTACGCTTTGAATTCTACGACTACCGGGAGATACATAGAAGCAAGATCGTCATCTTGTCAAGCACAATAATAAAAAACAAATTTTTTCCCCTTTCATCATATTTTCTTTTTCCCTTTTACATAGACAAGCATGCACGCAAAACATTTAAAACATTTTAAGCTTTAGCCAAATAGGAGGTTCCCGTTGAGTACAACGGACGTGAGGGGTGCTAATACCTTCCCCATGCGTAATCGACTCCCGAACCCGACAATGATTGCGATGACCAGTCCTTTTCCTCATCGTCAAGGGTTTTATTATCGTTTCCCTTCAAATAAAAAACTTAAGGGTTTATCAACGTTCCCTTTAAATAAAAACTTTGGTGGCGACTTCACAACAGCCTTCCGAGCGTTCGTACACGTCCCGGAGGATTGCGCGTTTTTAACGAGAGCGCACAGCTGGCGACTTCACTGGGGAATATCTCTCCTCGCTAGCGAGTCAAGCCTATCCTATTTAGCTTTTAAGCTAAATGTTGTTATGTTTGTTGCGTGCATGCTTTTATTTTATTATCTATATCCTTCTCTTGCTTTATGTTTATGCTTTTTATTGCTTTATATTCATATTGTATATATCAATTGTGGGGATGTTACTTGAGCGATGTTACTCCACATTGTTCGGGTTAATGCCGGACGTGTGAGGCTCTCTACCCGAGCTTGAGAAAAAATTAAGTTAGGAAGGGGTTGTGAGCGGAAGCCCGCGTTGACGTATGTCCGTGAGGTAGGATGCCAAACCCCGCCTAGAGGAGATTTTCACTTGGAATGAATTGAAGTCATGCGAAGTTCGCAATCGACGACCTTAATTCCATGTGAGATCCGTGAATCTAGGGACCTTTTTAGAAAATCTCATCTCTAGAGCCTACATGTGAGGATGGGGGGAAGTTTTTGAACCTTCATATACCATACATATGCATACCATACATTTGCATTCATAAAAAACGATTTTTGCATATGCATTTTCAAAAAAAAAGGGCATATTTTGTCATATACATCGCATACATGCATTAGCATCATGCATAACATGCATACATTTGTTTTCGAGTCCAAAACTCGTTTCCTTTCTTATCAAGAGGATTTCTTACAATCCGAATTGAGTCATCAGTGTTCGCATTTCATTCGCAACACTATATCCCCGTCAAGGAAAGTGGCTCGTCGTCCCAAAACAACCCACACATATAACACTAGGCCCCCCGGTTGTACATGGGGCATGCCATTCGACTTTGGTGAGGAATTCATCCCTATTCCCACTACTCATCAAAAGATTCCGGTACCTCAACCCGAGGTTACCTTCCCCCAGGCTACTGCGGCCTTTTTCCCCAATTAACAAAAGCCCAATTCTCATTGGCACCCACATGTACTTTAGTACAAAAGTTATATCATACAGTTTGTGTTTTTTAATATGTTTGTTCTATGAACCATTTAGAACTAGCCAAAATGTGAGGAATCCTCAAAATAATTATATATATGCAGGAGAACGGCATTTTTTTGTTTAAACTCGATTTTGTTATGTTAAATCTGAATGTTGTTTTAGATTGTATGAAAGCATTGATAGGATCAAGGCAGTTTTTTGAATATGAGTGAAAACACTTGACCACAAATAGCCCACCCTGTGAGAAGTGAGTATTTGTTAAATCCCTTTGAGCCTAATGAATCAGAATCGTTAACTATGAACTGCCAATTCTCATAAGCTCAATTGCTTAATGAAATTGCTGGAGTTTGTAAAAAATTCAGTTCATAGTTAAATCATTTTAAATTCTGATATTTTTCTTTCATTTTTGAACCCTTAACCATCATGATTATTGTCCCTTGCCAAAAGAAGAGGGGAACATTCAATTAGGGTATCACCTTTGATTAAGTTGAAAAGAGGAGGTTGTGAAAGTCAAGAAATAGTAAATTTTGTAATTGATCTTGACAACCAAGAAAAAGAAAAAGAAGAAAGAAAGAAAGAAAAGCAAACCAGAAAAAGAAAAGAGAAAAGAAAAAGAAAGAATCAATAAATCAAAAGTTGTCAAGATCAAAGAAAAGCATTTGTAAATCACCAAGAGTGGTGTTTGAATAAGGAGGAGGTGTGTAATTAGAAAGAATGTTCCTTTTTGCTTGGCCATTTGAATTCAATTTCCCCACATATGACATTTCTTTTGTAACCCAGCCAAATTACAACCCTCAAAAGACCTTATGATCAATGCTTTTGTGCTTTTAAAAACGATGATTAGATGGACACATAACTTGATCGGAATGTTAGCTAACTTGCCGGATGAGTGTTCAATACCCCGCAATTAATTTTCAATTTGTTCAACAAAAAATGTGTGATAGGTAAGGTTCATTGATAAACATGTTATTAACTTGAGCTGTATGATATAAATTTTGTGTTTGGTATTGTTTCAAATTTTTGGGGCAATCTTTGATTAATGGGAACATCAAAACAACCTCCAATCAACAAAAGCCCGACCTCGCTCGACAACCAACGAAAAAGCCTGACCTCGCTCGGCATCCAAACAAACAAAAGTCCAATATTCATTGGCAAACAAAAGCCCAATATTTCATTGGCAAACCAAAGCCCAATATTCATTGGCAAACCAAAAGCCCAATATTCATTGGCAAACCCAAAGCCCAATATTCATTGGCAAACCCAAAAGCCCAATATTCATTGGCAAACCAAAGCCCAATCATCATTGGCAATCACAACTACAATATCCTACCAAAGCCCAATATTCATTGGCACACAAAAGGCCCAATTTTCATTGGCACACAAAAAACCCAATATTCATTGGCACACCAAAAAAATCTACTCACAATTGAAACCCAATTTTCATTGGCAATCACACCCATGATTACCTACAAAACCAAAGCCCAATATTCATTGGCATTCCCCAGTGGAGTCTCAACCCCAAAAGCCCAACCATGCTTGGCATCTACTCACATCCAAACACAAATCCCCAGTAAAAGCCCAACCATGCTTGGCATCTACTCATATCCAAATACAAATTCCACCCAAATCCCGACTTTGCTCGGCATCCAATCATGACACCCAGCATCCGACATGACGTCTGTCATCCCACATATCATTCATAATACATGCATCATATCAAACTCATTCATACATGCATATCCAAATCATTCACACATGCATCTCATATTCATGTCATACATTCTCAACTAGGATTCTCCAGTGAGTATCACATATTCACCAACATCCATCAATCATCTCTAGTGTTCCCCAGTGGACCCATTCCAGAGCTTCCCCAGTAAGTTCTCCTAGAACAACCCCAGCGGTTTTCTTCCCAACTTATCATATCCCCAAATAGACCTGCTCACGGCCATTAGGTGCCCTAGCTGAGTTTTCCCAAACAAATTTCAGATTGAGTCTGCCTCATATCATACCATATTGCATAACATATTGCATAAAACAACACGAAGCATGTCATGCATCATAGAATCATGTTTCCCTTTTCAACAATCTAAGTACTAGCCACGCCTAGAGACGATTACACTATCCCCACAGCGGTATGTCCTATTTCCCCAGATAAGTCTAAGCACCTATTCAGGCGACGACTTTGTCAGATCCAATCACCTGATTAGGTGACGATCATGTTAGATTGAAATCACCTGTTTAGGTGACAATCTTTTTACCTTGCGAGCGTTCATACACGTCTCGGAGATTAAGGCCACCTGTTTAGGTGACGATCCTTTATCTTTCCAGATTAAGGCCACCTGTTTAGGTGACGATCCTTTATCTTTGCCAGATTAAGGCCACCTGTTTAGGTGACGATCCTTTATCTTTGCCAGATTAAGGCCACCTGTTTAGGTGACGATCCTTTATCTTTCCAGATAAGGCCACCTGTTTAGGTGACGATCCTTTATCTTTGCCAGATTAAGGCCACCTGTTTAGGTGACGATCCTTTATCTTTGTCAGATTAAGGCCACCTGTTTAGGTGACGATCCTTTATCTTTCCCAGATCCAATCACCTGATTAGGTGACGATCATGTCAGCTCAGATCACCTGATTAGGTGGCGAGCATTTTACCTTCCAGATCAGATCACCTAATTAGGTGGCGATCATTTTACCTTTCGGATCGAAATCACCTAACCTTTCGAGCGTTCATACACGTCTCGGATGTTTAAGCGACGATCTTTTCCTTTGTCAGATCGAAATCACCTAACCTTTCGAGCGTTCATACACGTCTCGGATGTTTAAGCGACGATCTTTTCCTTTGTCAGATCGAAATCACATAACCTTTCGAGCGTTCATACACGTCTCGGATGTTTAAGTGACGATCTTTTCCCTTTTCAAAAATCAAAATCAGATGTTTAGGTCACGATCTTTTCATTTTAGTTTATGCATCAGTAGCCCAACCAGGTGACCCTGCATTTACTTCTTTCCATATTTTACTACAATCCTTTTGTACCGCGAAGGACGAAATTCGGGTCCTTCTTTTACTTAACTGATCTTCGCAAAGAGTTCATGAGATGCCCTTGGCACTCACACACTCTATGCAAAGACACAATTAAGTAGGGGCAGCTGTTGTACCCTAATTTTGTCCCAAGCCTTTTCAAAAACAAAAAAACAATTTTAAAAAAAAAAACAAAAAAAGAGAAAAGTCAAAGTCAACAAAAAGTCAACAAAAAGTCAACATTCCTGGAATGAGGACTTCGCAGAGCAAAGTCCCCTTCGCTCTGCGAAGTCTGCGAATTTTTTGCAGATTTTTTAATCTCTTTGATTTATTTCATTTTTGCAATTATTATTATTACATATCATTTTTATTATTGTTTTTATCATCATTCATGGCTAATTGAGCTCAGCAAAGCAAGAATTGGAGCATTTGCCATTAAAGCCAAGGAAAGAAGCTTTTTCCTCCAACCTAGCATGTGCCAAGCAAGTTGGCTTGGCCTTGGGCAGCTCTTGTCCCTCCCAATGGACCTGCTACTAACCCTAAGGTTGCCAGCCACCAGCTTGTGGACTTTCTTCCTGCTTTCTCCCCCCAAAACCAGTCAAACCCAGCTGGTTTTCACTTGCCCAAAGCCATGAGTGCTGCCCTGTTTTTCAGCAACTTTTCTTCCTCCTCACACTAGCCCACATGTTGCCTTTTGTTTCCCCCAACCTCTGCACATCACAGTGCACGTTTTTATTGCTTAACCCTCAAGATTGCAAGGACCAATCCCAAGGGACAACCAATTGCAAACCAGCCCTGTTTTCATCATCATTTCTATCCAAAATCCATTGAATTGATGGCTGGATTTGGCTAAGTCTTGACCATTGCAGCAAGGCAAGGTCACCTCTTCACTTTTGCATTAAATGCAAAGTGATTTAGCCTGATCCTAGCCCACAAATCAGCTGGATTTTGGGGATTTCTAATGATGAAAATTGATTTGGTTTTGGCCTATAAATAGGAAGCAATGCACAAGGTTACAAGCACTACTCATTCATTATTCTAACTTACAAACACTTACCAACAACCAGAAAAAACCAGCACTAAACACTAGCAAAAAAATCAGTTCCAATACAAAGCAATTGCACAAGTTCATTGCTCATATTCAACAATATTCAAACCTTGCAAGAACTTCAACAATCCAATTTCATTTCACTTCCTTGCAGCAGGAGCTTTGCTAGGATCTCTGTAAGTGTTCTAAGTCCTTGTCTTTCACTTACATTTATGCTTGCATATCAATTTTTGTTTAAAACCTTTTTGCTCTAAAAAACCCCTTTTGAATTTCAAAAGAAATCCCAAGGTTTGCAAAACATCCAAACTGGTTTGTCCAGCTCTTTTCATTGCCAAAACTCAAAGCTTTTCACTCTCCTAAAAGGTTCTGAGATTGTTCAGAAGTTGTTTCTGAACAATAGTTCAGAAACAGCTTCTGAACTCAAATTTTCGCATTGTTCGCAGTGCGAAGTCATGGTCGCAGTGCGACCATGACAGAACTGAGAATCTGAGTTGAGACTCCCAAACAGCCAATTTTTGAGGTTCTAGCCCAAGGACTCAGAACCTAAGAGGTTTAAAACTCATTTTATCCAAACCTTATCAAGGATTTAGCATAATTTTGAAGGATTCGCAAGTTCGAGCCACTTTGTTGGATAACTTGCAAAACAAGTTATGTCCACAAACTTTTAAAACCACTTGAGCAAATAAGCTATGTTCATCATTTTCAAAACCACTTGAGCAAATAAACTTTGTTCATGATTTTCAAACCAAACGTGAACTTAAGCCGAACTTGTTTCGCTTTTCAAAACCATTTTCAAAATTGAGCCGAACTTGTGCGTTTTTTCACAAGTTCGTTAAAACCTCTTCATTTTGAGTTCCGAACCAAGTGTTTTGATAAACTTTGGGATTTCTAAGAAATTCACCCAAAAAGCTTGAATGAAAAAGGGATGGTTTGACGTATGTCTCTCCATTGCCCCGATTGAACGAATGCGTGACGTATGTCTCGTCGTTCGGACAATCGTCATTCCATTTTCAACGTATCCGACCACACCAAACAAATTCTTGGCCCTTTGTGGTCAATCCAACCCTTTTCGACTCGTTTGAGTCACTTTGGTCAATGTTCGACTCGATTGAGTCCATTGTACCCGTTCTTGATCCCGTTGGATCAATCGAACCTTTTCTCGACTCATTTGAGTCACTCCGGTCAGTGATCGACTCGATTGACTCCATTGCACCCCTTTTGGTCCCATAGCGACCAATTCGAACCCTTTTACCCAACGGACATGTTTTTACCTATTCTAAGCGCGATTCGTTAACAAACGCTTAAGCCTCCCATGCGCGAGCATACAAGCTATACGCTTAAGTCTCCCATCCGCGAGCATACAAGCTACGTTTAATCGCAAGAATACGGTCAAAACATCGTTCATTAAAAATAACCAACATATATACGTTTTTCTACCAAAGAACTACGTACGCTTTGAATTCTCCGACTACCGGGAGATACGTAGGAGCAAGATCGTCATCTTGTCAAGCACAATAATAAAAAACAAACTTTTTCCCCTTTCATCATATTTTCTTTTTCCCTTTTACATAGACAAGCATGCACGCAAAACATTTAAAACATTTTAAGCTTTAGCCAAATAGGAGGTTCCCGTTGAGTACAACGGACGTGAGGGGTGCTAATACCTTCCCCTTGCGTAATCGACTCCCGAACCCGACAATGGTTGCGATGACCAGTCCTTTTCCTCATCGTCAAGGGTTTTATTATCGTTTCCCTTCAAATAAAAAACTTAAGGGTTTATCAACGTTCCCTTTAAACAAAAACTTTGGTGGCGACTTCACAACAGCCTTCCGAGCATTCGTACACGTCCCGGAGGATTGCGCGTTTTTAACGAGAGCGCACAGCTGCCCTCACAGACGGTAACTTCACCATTCCAGCTTAATTTGGAACCCCCTGTATTCTAACTGATGAGACTACAGGAGACACATCTAGTCCTTTAATTAATTTGTTCTTATTCTTCATGAAATTCCTGGCAGGACCAGGTTCTTAACCAGTAAAACAGAGTATTAAAAACAATAGTTCAGAAGCAGAAAATTAAACAGACAGAAAGTAAAGGAACACAATAATTTGTTAACCCAGTTCGGTGCAAACTTCACCTACGTCTGGAGGAAACCAATCGAGGAAGGAAATCCACTAACTAGTATCAATTCAAAGACTCAAGACACAGCCCCTGTTCCCAGCCTTATCACTTAATCACTACCCGCATAGACTTCTACCTAGGAACTCCTAGATATAAGAACCCACTTACTTCCTAATCACGTAATCACAGCCCAGTGATTATCAGACTCAACAAAAACAACAAATTGAAGACACTCTTCAAAAACAGAAAAACATTCACTTGTGCTTAAAAGCTTTAAGTGATTTCAAAACAATGACAAACAACCAACTCTAACAATTTGAGTGGTGCACAGAACAAAGCACTAAGCTTGCAAAGACTCAAAAACTCTAAAATTCTGACTTCTGGTTTTTGATTCAATTCTTCAATAGCAGCACGTCCTCCTTAAATAAGCTTCAGCAGTACATAATTATGAACCAAATCTTCAAAGATATACTCCCAGAATTATTTTAGAAGCAAATATATTTCTGAGATATATTTTGCAAAGATTCCTTTGAAAATATATTCATCAATAAAATAAACAAATCTGCAAGAAAGATCTTCCCACGAAATAATCAGCCTTCTGGAAACATCAGCCTTGATAAATCTTCAACAAATCTTCAAAAGATACGCAGCAAGAATTAACAAAAGGAACGCAAGAAAAACAGCTTCTGAAAGGCAACTTCTGAAGGTCAACAGAAGTCAACGTCTGAAAGCAGCTTCTGAAGGTCAACAGAAGTCAACGTCTGAACAGTGCGTCTGAAGACTCATTTAGCGTCTGATGAACAGTTCTGCGTCTGAAGGCCATTCCAGCTTCTGATGAACAGTAAATCCAATTTTCAGCTTCTGAAACTTCTCAAAACCAATTTCCAGCTTCTGAAGACACAAATTAACATCTGAGGACGCTTTGCTTGAACATTTTAGTAACACTTGTTCATAAGTTTTCTTGAACAATTCATTTCCAATTATCACATAGCTTAATGCTCTATATTTGATTTTTCGACTAGTGTTCCCGGAAGGATTTTCCAGATATTCAACAATCTGTTTTCGCCAATCGTTATCTGATATATTGTCAATGGCAAAAACTTCGAGTTGAAATTTCTCAAAATTTTTGACTGAAAGATTGTCTATTTCCTCTTCCCCCACAGTTTTTGTTGTTGACAATTCAATTTGGGGAAAGGATATCAGAGTGAGTTTGTTTCTTATTTCTATCAACTCCTTTAATTTTGCTTTGGAAACCTTATAGCCTGAAGCAATTTGTACCAACTCATTCGCCTCCTGGTTATCCATTCGAGGCACATGCTCAATGTCTACGTACTGAAAACGTTGTAACAACATGTTGGCTAAAATAAAATACATAATCAGATTTTCTTTAACGCATCTGTATTCTTTGGTCAATTGCTTTATGACTAATTCAGAGTCACCCTTTATCTCGACTCCTTTTGCCCCTAATTCTAACAAGATCTCGAGTCCTGCTATTAAGGCTTCATATTCAGCCTCATTATTAGAGCACAGTTCATTAATTCTAAACTTAAAGCTAGTCGGGATATTCATAGGCGACACAATTAACATCCCAATTCTGGTGCCATCTCTATGATTGGAACCGTCAAAATACAATTTCCAAGGTCTAGTCTCCACCAAATTCATTGTGGCTTCGACCGCGGAATGGTCGACTATGAAGTAGGCTACAATTTGCCCCTTGATAGCTTTTAAAGGCCTGTAAGTCAGTGAATATTATGTGAGGGCTAAAGCCCATTTACAAATTCTACTATGTAAAATAGGTTTCGACAACATGTGTTTAATAATATCAAAATGAGAATAAGCACAAACGTCGACTGGATTTATATATTGCTTTAATTTTGTACAAGAGAAATACAGACAAAGGCATAACTTTTCAGTTGGATGATACCTTGTCTCAGCATCATTCAAAATCCTACTGAGGTAGTATATGGCTCTTTCGATACCATTTTCATCCTCTTGGTCTAACATGCTACCTATGGATGATTCTGATGCTGCTATGTACAGTTTCATCACTCTATTCTTTAGTGGAGGTAAAAGAACAGGTGGTTTTGTCAAATATGACTTAATCTCTTCAAAAGCCTTCTGATGCTCTGTCTCCCATCTAAATGTATCCTCTTTCTTGAGTTGAAGCAATGGCGAGAAAGCTTGAGTTTTGCCACTTAAATTCAAGATGAACCTTCTCAGAAAGTTGATTTTGCCTAAAAGAGATTGCAATTCTTTCTTGGTCGAAGGAGCCTTCGTTTCCAAGATGGCTTTTGTCTTATTTGGGTTTATTTCAATACCTTTTTGTGGACCACGAAGCCCAAGAAATCACCTGCGTGGACACAAAAAGAACATTTTAAAGAGTTCATATTTAAACCATATTTTCTCATCCTTTCGAATGATTATCGAAGATGGTCTAAATGACTATCCTCTTTTGAGGATTTTACGACAATATCATCTATGTACACTTGCATAAAATTTTCTATAAAATCATGGAACATAGATTCATTGCCCTTTGATATGTGGTGCCAGCGTTTTTCAAACCAAATGGCATGACTATCCATTCATAAATGCCTATGGCCCCAGGACATCTAAAAGCTGTCTTCGACACATCTTCTTCGGCAATAAAAATCTGGTTGTAACCAGAGTAGCCGTCTAGCATACTTAGATAATCGAAACCCGCTGCCGAGTCGACTAACATTTCTACCCCTGACATAGGATATTCATCCTTAGGAGTGGCATTGTTTGAATCTCTAAAGTCTATACAGACTCTAAGTGTAATATCCCGCTTATAAGTATCGATTATTAGTGTTAGAAACATATGAAGCAAGCATGGCAAGTTAGTAAATAAGTGGAATGGCATTTTAGTAAATATTTGAAAGGAGGAGGTTATTTAAGAAAGAAACAAGATATCTCTTACTATCTTTTCTCCATTTCATTCATTCTTCCAAAAATCAACATTTCCTCTCCCTCCTTCCCTCAATCACACGCCCTCCCTCACCTTGCCAACACTCATCCAAACTTCATCTAAACTCTTGTGAGGAAATTCTTGCAAGCAAGCTTGTATTGGAAGTTAGAGCAAAAGAAGTAAAAGAAGAAACAAGGAGAATCAAAGGAGAATTAAGAGAAGTGGTAGCTTGAAGCCAAGGCTTTGGAAATCAGAGTTAGCAAGCACCAATTGAGGATTAAGGTGAGCTCCACAGGGTTTTAGAACCCGCTTGAGTAAGTTGAGAGTTTTTAGTACTATGATCAAAGTTATAAATTTTAGTACCCTAATTCCATTTTGCTAGTAATTCTTGATCATACATGTTGTAACCTGTTGATATGCATTAGAATTTATCCCTTAAAGCTGTATGATGCTTGGGCATGATTGGATAAGCCAAATTGGTGGAAATCACGTTCCAAACTTGCCCTATGCTGTCCAACTGCAGGTAAAATCGTGTCACGATTTTACCACTGTGTCACGATTTTATAGGCAGGAACTACCACGATTTCTGGGTAGGAAATCGTGACACGATTTCCAAATCGTGTCACGATGGCACAGTGGCTGAACCATATTGTTTTCTTCATCAATCCTTGCACCATTTCGGCTATCCAATACTGCTTCAGACTCAAGGAACAACATGTAATGATTAAGAGTCGCTAATGAGCATTATAAGACCTATCCTTAGAGAATGTATAAATTATATAGCATGAGGAATAGGTTCATATGTTAAGTATAGGGAGAATGTTCCCCCTAAGAGATGCATTTTATGCACAAAGTATAGTAGAGGAAGAAACACTTACAAGTACATAAGACGAGAATCGATGAGAATGATTCCGTATTCTAAGTTAAGAACCTTCTATAGGTTAAGTACTCAAGACTATTATTTTAAAGAATGAGAATTAATTATAAGATGGGCTTGATGTGTCTCTCGTATGCTCGCTAGTTAGTATACGAGGGGTTCCTGTGAAGTTACCGCCTTTAATGGCAGCCGGAACGGTGAAGTTACCGCTCGTGAGGGCAGCTGCACATCCAAGTCTATAAAGTTAGTGTGTCTCCTGTCTGCTCGTTAGTTAGTATACAGGGGGTCCCCGTGAAGTTACCGCCTTAAATGGCAGCTGGGACGGTGAAGTTACCGCTCGCGAGAGCAGCCACACAAAAGAAAAGAGGAGTCCGGTGTTAGCCTGATATGATAGGAATTTTCACCGGTAAGAAGGGAGATGTACTTCGGGGTTACTCCACCCGGATGCACTCCGTAAAATGAACCCAGATAATTATTGATTGTTCAACGCTAAGTTCTAACTTAAAATATAATAAGATGAATAAGTTTATTTATACGTATTGAGAAATAGGACAATTAGTTCCTAGTGAACAAGAAGTGATCCTAAGCTTATGCCCTCGATCACTAAGTACAAGTTAAGTTAAAGTTAGTATATGATGAGATATGATAAAGACATGTAGCGACCTTAGGTTCCCCTTGGTCGCGAAGTTAGCAAAGAATGACGGCGATCGTAGGAATCCCCAAGATTGCCAAGAGTAGGCACGGCGACCCTAGGTTACCCCCGTGGTTGCCAACAGTTGGTAGGGTAGGAGCTCACTGAGACGTTATGTCTCATCCCTTTCCTTCTGGTGCAGGTTCTCAGCAGGAAGCACGACGTAAAGGTAAAGAGAAAGCTACGGATTGATCATGCTGATTATTTGTTATGTATATTATTACAGATGATGTATTATGATGTATATGACGGAGGATGTTTTGTATCGGATATTTGAGTTGTATCACAAAATTATGTATTATATAATGATTAAATAACTTTCTGTATTGTATTTAATGTATCCGGTACGAAATTTTAATACTCGTAAGAGATCCTAGGCAATCTCTATATGGGTGTTACAATTTGGTATCAGAGCAGGTCGATTCAGACCGTGCCTTGGGTCATTAAAGTACAATCCAAGTTTGTGGACCTCTTGGATCCAGGACATTATTCTAGATGTTATATTCAGTTAAAACTGATCACTTTGACTTGCATATGACAGCTAGGATAAGATGTCTGGGAGAAGAAGAGGACCCGGTAAACCTCGTGCTAATCAAGCCAGTGATGAAAGTGGAGGACCCAGTATGAATTCGTGGGAACAAATGATACAGCAGCAACAGGCTTGGCAGCAACAGTATCAAGAGCAGCAAGCTCAAAATGCATTACAGTATCAACAGATGATGCTGAAGATGCAGCAACAAGCTCAGCAACAGGCTCAAGCTCAACAGCAATGGATGGAAATGATGAACCAAGGACAGGGTTTCCATCCACAGCCACCACCTCCTTTCGTAATTGGTAACCCCGTGTTCCGGGAATATAATAGACATCACCTTCCGGAGTTCAATGGAGAAGATGAACCTCAAGAAGCTAGGAAGTGGATAAAACAGATGGAAAAGATCTTTAGAATGGCCGAGTGTTCAGAAGAGGATAAAGTGGTCTATGCCACAAATCAACTCAGAGGCGCATCAGAAGACTGGTGGGAATCTGCTCAACGCAGGATGGAAGCGAATGGTGTAGAAGTGAACTGGGTAAACTTTAAAGAAGTGATGTTGGAGAAATATTTACCTTTGTCTTACAAGGTCAAGAAGGAGCAAGAGTTCTTGGAATTGAAGCAAGGTAGTATGTCGGTTGCTGAATTCACTAAGAAGTTTGAAGAGCTGTCCTATTATTCTACACATAATGAGTATGCTGAGAATGAAGTCTGGAAGATGAACCAGTACAAACGAGGTTTAAGAGGTGAAATCGACACTGCGGTGAGTCTCCAAAGAACGGCAAGTTACGATGAACTGGTGCATGATAGTTTAGTGGTTGAAGCAGGACTAGCTAAGACCTCGAAAGAAAGATCAGCAGCTTTTGAAAGAAAGAAGAGTAGAATGTCGGATAAGTATCATAACAAATTGAAACCGAAGGGGTCACCTCATCGGGGTAAGCAGACGTATTCACCGAAGGCTGGTACCACGTGCAACATCTGTGGAAAATCACATTATGGTGATTGCATGAAGGGTACAGGTGTATGTTACGGGTGTAAGAAGCCGGGGCACATTATAGCAAATTGTCCAGAACGGAGGAATAGAAGTGGAAGTGAAGGAACTACCACAAGCAAAGGAAGAGTGTACTCCCTTGATGGTGCAAAGACCTTGGCGAATGAAGATTTGATTGCTGGTATGTGCTATCTTGGTTCATACCCAGTAAAAGTTCTTTTTGATTGTGGCGCTACTTGTTATTTTATTTCATATAAATGTGTAGAGACGCTGCAATTACCTTTGTCTCTGTTGAATCCTCCAATGTTAGTATCTACCACTACTGAAGGCGGAATTGAGGCAAATTATGTTTGTGAAAACTGTCCTATCACTGTGTCTAGCAAGACTTATTATGTTGATCTAGTGTGTCTCCCGATGGAGCAACTTGATGTGATCTTAGGCATGGATTGGCTTTCCGCTAACCATGTGTACATCGGATGTTCCGAGAAGAGTATTTATATGCCAACAAGTGATACGGCGGAAGGTGTGGCTCTGTCTGAATTGATTAACCGCACTCATCCGTTAATTCAATTCATTTGTGCTCAAGATAAGGGATTTTATGTTATGCTCACTGTGACTTCAGAATCAGAGTTAAGTCCCAATGATATACCTGTTGTGAATGAGTACTTACATGTTTTTCTTTCAAAAGTAACTAATTTACCTCCAGAGCGCGAAGTAGAGTTCTCTATTGATTTAATTCCAGGAGCGGAGCCGGTATCTGTGGCACCGTATAGAATGTCATCTATTGAGCTTAAAGAGTTGAAATCCCAACTCGAGGAGTTAATTTAGAAGCATTTTATCAGACCCAGTGTGTCACCTTGGGGTGCTCCAGTTCTGTTAGTCAAGAAGAAAGATGGAAGCATGAGGCTATGTATAGACTACCGCCAACTGAATAAAGTGACTATTAAAAACAAGTATCCTCTTCCAAGGATTGATGATCTCCTGGATCAGCTCAAAGGAGCAACGGTATTTTCCAAGATCGATCTTCTGTCAGGCTATCATCAGATCCGTATTAAGTCTTCGGATGTGTCCAAGACGGCGTTTCGAACGCGTTATGGGCACTATGAATTTTTGGTTATGCCCTTCGGTGTGACTAATGCTCCAGCTGTATTTATGGATTACATGAACAGAATATTTCAACCATACCTAGATCAATTTGTGGTGATTTTCATAGATGACATTTTGATCTATTCCAAGGATCCACAGGAGCATGCTCAGCACTTGAGAATTGTTTTGAACGTCCTCAGAGACAAACAGTTGTATGCTAAATTTAGCAAGTGTGAGTTTTGGTTGTCTGAGATTAAGTTTTTGGGTCGCGTTATTTCTCAAGGAGGAGTAGCCGTTGATCCGTCTAAAGTTGAAGCTGTACTCAGTTGGGAAAGACCCAAGAATGTGGCAGAAGTCAGGAGCTTTTTAGGCTTGGCAGGTTATTATCGAAGGTTTATTATGAAGTTTTCTCAGATTGCCTTACCTCTGTCACGCCTCACCAGAAAGGATGTGCCCTTTATTTGGGACAAAGAGTGTGAAGAAAGCTTCAGAGTTCTGAAGAGGAAATTGACTAAAGCACCAGTGTTGGCAATACCAGATCCTGAAAGGAGATACACCGTTTTCTGCGATGCATCCTCTAAAGGACTGGGTAGTGTCCTTATGCAAGGGGAGAATGTGATAGCTTATGCGTCTAGACAGCTCAAGACTCATGAAGAGAATTACCCCACCCATGACCTTGAGTTAGCAGCTATAGTTTTTGCATTGAAGATATGGAGACATCATTTGTATGGTGCGCAGTTTGATTTGTTAAGTGATCATAAGAGTTTGAAATATTTGTTTGATCAACGAGACCTTAATATGAGGCAGAGGCGATGGATGGAATACCTGAAGGATTTTGATTTTGATTTGAAATACCACCCAGGAAAAGCAAATGTGGTAGCAGATGCTTTGAGTCGAAAGGCTTTAGTTAAAGATGAAGTAATGATGCATACATGTGGGTTATATGAAAAGTTTAGAGATCTTAACCTCCATGTTACTGAGTTGGATGGTGGCATCTTGCTGAACAAGTTAGAGATTTCGTGCGACCTATGGTTTAGGATTGCACTAGCGCAAACTATGGATATGGACCTTCAAAGAAAAGTTGGTCAACCAGAGTTTTCTTTGGCACCGGATGGTACCCTATTATTTGAAGGAAGAATTTATGTTCCGAATGATGAGGAATTAAAAAGGTTGATTTTAGAAGAGGCGCACAAAAGCAGTTTTAGCATTCATCCAGGTACCACCAAGATGTATCAAGATTTGAAGAGAGATTATTGGTGGCCTAGCATGAAAAGGGATATTGCGGAATTTGTGTCGCGATGCATTGTATGTCAACAGGTAAAGATTGAGCATCAAAGACTTGCGGGAATGTTAGTACCTTTGGAAATTCCCCAATGGAAATGGGAAGAGATAACCATGGACTTTGTGAGCGGATTACCTCAAACACAGCGAGGACTTGACTCCATATGGGTAATAGTGGTCCGGTTAACCAAGTCAGCTCATTTCTTGCCGGTTAAGACTACTTACCGAGCCTCTCAGTATGCCGAATTGTTTATCTCTGAGATAGTGAAACTCCATGGTGTACCTGCCAGTATTGTATCAGATCGGGATCCGATCTTCACATCCCGCTTTTGGAAAGCTTTTCAGAAAGCTTTAGGGACAAGATTAAAGATGAGCACGTCCCATCATCCTCAAACAGACGGACAATCCGAGAGGACTATTCAGACATTAGAGGATATGTTACGTGCATGTATCCTAGAAGATGGATGAAGCTGGAATAATCACCTACCTTTGATTGAATTTTCTTACAATAACAGTTACCATTCTAGTATTGGAATGGCGCCGTATGAAGCTTTGTATGGTAGGAAATGTAGAACCCCACTTTGTTGGGCTGAGGTTGGAGATAAGAGTATTTTGGGACCTGAGATAATTCAGGAGACGACCCTAAAGATTAAATCCATTCAGGATAAAATGAGAATAGCCCAAAGTCGCCAGAAAAGTTATGCAGACAAAAGGCGAAGGCCTTTAGAATTTGAAGTGGGAGATCATGTATTTCTTAAAGTTACACCTAAGTTGGGCCTAAGAGGAGCATTCAGAACCAAGAAACTTTGTCCAAGGTATATTGGACCATTTCAGATACTCCGACGTGTCAGTCCAGCAGCTTATCAGTTAGCGCTGCCACCGGCTATGTCAGGTTTGCACGATGTATTCCATGTCTCTCAACTAAGGAAATTCATCCCCGATCCCTTTCAACCAGTGGAGTTGGACAGTATTGATTTGAGATCAGATTTAACATTTCAACCTGAGCCAGATCAGATAATTGATCGTGATGTTAAGTCCTTGCGGAACAAAGAAATTCCAATTGTTAAGGTTGTTTGGAAAGGTTCTCCCGACGGCGAAGCAACGTGGGAGCTAGAGTCAGAGATGCAAGAGAACTACCCGCATCTATTTTCAGGTAAATTCTAAATTTCGAGGACGAAATTTCTTTAAGGGGGGTAGATTGTAATATCCCGCTTATAAGTATCGATTATTAGTGTTAGAAACATATGAAACAAGCATGGCAAGTTAGTAAATAAGTGGAATGGCATTTTAGTAAATATTTGAAAGGAGGAGATTATTTAAGAAAGAAACAAGATATCTCTTACTATCTTTTCTACATTTCATTCATTCTTCCAAAAATCAACATTTCCTCTCCCTCCTTCCCTCAATCAGACGCCCTCCCTCACCTTGCCAACACTCATCCAAACTTCATCTAAACTCTTGTGAGGAAATTCTTGCAAGCAAGCTTGTATTGGAAGTTAGAGCAAAAGAAGTAAAAGAAGAAACAAGGAGAATCAAAGGAGAATTAAGAGAAGTGGTAGCTTGAAGCTAAGGCTTTGGAAATCAGAGTTAGCAAGCACCAATTGAGGATTAAGGTGAGCTCCACAGGGTTTTAGAACCCGCTTGAGTAAGTTGAGAGTTTTTAGTACTATGATCAAAGTTATGAATTTTAGTACCCTAATTCTATTTTGCTAGTGATTCTTGATCATACATGTTGTAACCTGTTGATATGCATTAGAATTTATCCCTTAAAGCTGTATGATGCTTGAGCATGATTGGATAAGCCAAATTGGTGGAAATCACGTTTTAAACTTGCCCTATACTGTCCAACTGCAGGTAAAATCGTGTCACGATTTTACCACCGTGTCACGATTTTATAGGCAGGAACTACCACGATTTCTGGGTAGGAAATCGTGTCACGATGGCACAGTGGCAGAACCATATTTTTTTCTTCATCAATCCTTGCACCATTTCGGCTATCCAATACTGCTTCAGACTCAAGGAACAACATGTAATGATTAAGAGTCGCTAATGAGCATTATAAGACCTATCCTTAGAGAATGTATAAATTATATAGCATGAGGAATAGGTTCATATGTTAAGTATAGGGAGAATGTTCCCCCTAAGAGATGCATTTTATGCACAAAGTATAGTAGAGGAAGAAACACTTACAAGTACATAAGACGAGAATCGATGAGAATGATTCCGTATTCTAAGTTAAGAACCTTCTATAGGTTAAGTACTCAAGACTATTATTTTAAAGAATGAGAATTAATTATAAGATGGGCTTGATGTGTCTCTCGTATGCTCGCTAGTTAGTATACGAGGGGTTCCTGTGAAGTTACCGCCTTTAATGGCAGCCGGAACGGTGAAGTTACCGCTCGTGGCGGCAGCTGCACATCCAAGTCTATAAAGTTAATGTGTCTCCTGTCTGCTCGTTAGTTAGTATACAGGGGGTCCCCGTAAAGTTACCGCCTTAAATGGCAGCTGGGACGGTGAAGTTACCGCTCGCGAGAGCAGCCACACAAAAGAAAAGAGGAGTGCGGTGTTAGCCTGATATGATAGGAATTTTCACCGGTAAGAAGGGAGATGTACTTCGGGGTTACTCCACCCGGATGCACTCCGTAAAATGAACCCAGATAATTATTGATTGTTCAACGCTAACTTCTAACTTAAAATATAATAAGATGAATAAGTTTATTTATACGTATTGAGAAATAGGACAATTAGTTCCTAGTGAACAAGAAGTGATCCTAAGCTTATGCCCTCGATCACTAAGTACAAGTTAAGTTAAAGTTAGTATATGATGAGATATGATAAAGACATGTAGCGACCTTAGGTTCCCCTTGGTCGCGAAGTTAGCAAAGAATGACGGCGATCGTAGGAATCCCCAAGATTGCCAAGAGTAGGCACGACGACCCTAGGTTACCCCCATGGTTGCCAACAGTTGGTAGGGTAGGAGCTCACTGAGACGTTATGTCTCATCCCTTTCCTTCTGGTGCAGGTTCTCAGCAGGAAGCACGACGTAAAGGTAAAGAGAAAGCTACGGATTGATCGTGCTGATTATTTGTTATGTATATTATTACAGATGATGTATTATGATGTATATGACGGAGGATGTTTTGTATTTGATATTTGAGTTGTATCACAAACTTATGTATTATATAATGATTAAACAACTTTCTCTATTGTATTTAATGTATCCGGTATGAAATTTTAATACTCGTAAGAGATCCTAGGCAATCTCTATATGGGTGTTACACTAAGGCTTCCATTCTTTTTAACTATAGGAACTATGTTAGCCAACCATTCGACATACCTAGCCGTTCTGATGAACTTTCTTCGTAAGAGTCTTTCGACCTCTTCTTTAATTTTCGATAAGATCTGGGGCGTAAATCTTCTCGGAGTCTGTTTTACTGGCATTTTCCGAGTCGGATAAGCAATTTTAATTCCACCATGTCTCGACTTAGACCTGGTGTCATACCCCATTTTTTGACTCATTTTTCTCCTTTTTTTAAAAAAATAAGTAATAATAAAAAAGAAAATTTTATTATTGTTTATTATCTTTTTATTATTATTATTTTTTTGATTATAATTTTTATCTTTTGTTTTTACTTTTTATTATCTTTATTGTTTTATCTTTATCTTTATTTTTTATTTATTACTATTTATTATCACTATTATTATTATTATTATTATTATTATTATTATTATCATCATTGTTACTTTTATTATTATTATTATTACCATCTTTTTTATTATTACTATTATTATTATTATCATCATTATTACTTTTATTACTATTGTTAATATTATCTTTTCCATTAATACTATTATTATTATCCTTTTATTATCATTATCACTATTATTATTACTATTATTATTATCTTTTTTATTTTTTTATTATTATTATTATTATTATTATTATTATTATTATTATTATTATCATCATTATTATTATCATTATTATTATTATTATCATTACTATTATTACCATATATTATTATCATTACTATTATTACTATTATTATCTTTTTCATTATTATTATTATTATTATCATCATTATTATTATTATCATTATTATTATTATCATTACTATTATTACCATTATTATTATCATTACTATTATTACTATTATTATCTTCTTCATTATTATTATTATTATTATTATCATCTTTATTATTATTATCATTATTATTAATATTGTTTTCATTATTACTTTTATTATTATTGTTACTTTTATTATTTTTTGTTTTATTGTTTATTTCAAAGAAAACAACAAAAAGAAAAGAAAAGAAAAGAAGAAAGGAGCAAAGGCTGGGCACGTGCCCAGCACACGTTTTCAGAAACAAGGATGGAAGAAAAAGAAGACCAGCCAAGCACGTGCCTGGCACAAACACTCAAAAGCAAGTTGTGCTGCCCCTGGGTGTAACACCCTATTTTCCGACGATAATTATTAAATAATAATTATATATTTAATAAAGAGGATGTTACAAAACTCGTCAATATATCACATATAACATAAACACTTTCTTTAAATAATAATTTCAACAGCAGAAAACATTTCATTGATTTCATTAATATTGATTATCCTTGTTATTCAACATCATAAATAGAAATAACAATATTTCCAAGTTCTCGACTTAAAAACAAATTAATTTCAACGTCAACTCCAACCCTGGTGTTACAAGAATCAGAGCTCGTAGCGACTACATGCTTAATAGATTACTAAATTAAATGAAAACTAGACGGAAGATGTAATATCCCGCTTATAAGTATCAGTTAATGGTGTTAGAAACTAATTAAGAAGCATGGCAATTTAGTAAATAAGTGGAATTGCATTTTGGTAAATAAGTTGGAATGGAAGATTGTTTAAAAATAAGGGGTAAGATATTCTTACCATCTTTCTCCATTCTTCCACACTCTTCCAAAACCAGCCCCTCTCCCTCTTTCCCTCTAACTCACACGCCCTCCTCCCTAAATTTCCACAATCTAGTAAACTTCATCCAAGTTCTTGTGGGAAAATCTTGCAAAGCAAGCTTGTATTTGGAAAGGCTAGAGCAAAAGAAAGAAAAGAAGAACAAGAAGGATTAAGAAAGAGTCAAGAGAAGTGGTAGAATTGAAGTTAGGGCTTTTGGAACCAGAACTTAATCAGCACCATTTGAGGATTAAGGTGAGCTCCACAGGGTTTTAGAACCCGCTTGAGTAAGTTTGATGTTTTGTTTTAGTATTATGAGCAAAATTGAAAGATTGGAATTTTAGTGCCCTAAATCCATTATGCTTGTGATTCCTTGATCATACATGTTGTAGACTATCAATATGCATTAGAAATCTTTTCCTTAAGCTGTATAATGTTTGAGTATGTTGGATGAGTCTAAAATGGTGGAAAACATGTTTTAAACTTGCCCTGTGCTGTCCAACTGCAGGTAAAATCGTGTCATGATTTTACAACCGTGTCACGATTTTATAGGCAGGGACTACCACGATTTCTGGGTAGGAAATCGTGACACGATTTCCAAATCGTGTCACGATGGCACAGCATCCAGGGATTACATTGCTTTTCTTCTGTACTTGCACCATTTCGGCTATCTAATATTGCTTCAGACTCAAGGAACAACATGTAATTATTAAGAGTCGCTAATGAGCATTATAAGACCTATCCTTAGAGAATGTATAAATTGTATAGCATGAGGAATAGATTCATATGTTATTTTGGGAGAATGTTCTCCCTAAGTGATGCATTTCATGCACAAAGTATAGTAGAGGAAAAGAACACTTTCAAGTACATAAGACGAGAATCGATGAGAATGATTCCATATTCTAAGTCAAGAACCTTTATAGGTTAAGTATTCAAGACATATTAATTTGAAGAATAAGATATATATATATATTATGATTTGGGCTTGATGTGTCTCTCGTATGCTCGTTAGTTAGTATACGAGGGGTTCCTGTGAAGTTACCGCCTTTAATGGCAGCCGGAACGGTGAAGTTACCGCTCGTGAGGGCAGCTACACATCCAAGTCTATTAAGTTAATGTGTCTCTTGTCTGCTCGTTAGTTAGTATACAGGGGGTCCCCGTGAAGTTACCGCCTTAAATGGCAGCTGGGACGGTGAAGTTACCGCTCGCGAGAGCAGCCACACAAAAGAAAGAGGAGTCCGGTGTTAGCCTGATATGATAGGAATTTTCACCGGTAAGAAGGGAGATGTACTTCGGGGTTACTCCACCCGGATGCACTCCGTAAAATGAACCCAAATAATTATTGATTGTTCAACGCTAACTTCTAACTTAAAGATATAATAAGATGAATAAGTTTATTTATACGTATTGAGAAATAGGACAATTAGTTCCTAGTGGACAAGAAGTGATCATAAGCTTATGCCCCTCGATCACTAAGTACAAGTTAAGTTAAAAGTTAGTATTTGATGAGATATGATAAAGACATGTAGCGACCTTAGGTTTCCTCTTGGTCGCGAAGTTAGCAAAGAATGACGGCGATCGTAGGAATCCCCAAGATTGCCAAGAGTAGGCACGGCGACCCTAGGTCACCCCCGTGGTTGCCAACAGTTGGTAGGGTAGGAGCTCACTGAGACGTTATGTCTCATCCCTTTCCTTCTGGTGCAGGTTCTCAGCAGGAAGCACGACGTAAAGGTAAAGAGAAAGCTACGGATTGATCGTGCTGCTTATGTTTTATTTGATGTTGTATATTATAATGTATTATGATGTATATTACGGAGGATGCTATGTATCGGATAATTGGATGTGCTAGAAACTCATGCAATGTATAATTATTAAACAACTTTCTGTATTGTATTTAATGTATCCGGTACGAAATTTTAATACTCGTAAGAGATCCTAGGCAATCTCTATATGGGTGTTACAGAAGACGTATTCCATCTCCACCTTCTAAGTCGTCCCACAGCTAAACTTCCTCAACCTGAGTGTCTGTACCCGGGAGTACAATCACCACAAAGAAAACAACACAACAACAACAAAGGGGTGAGAAATCCTGCCGTAACATAATATTAGGGAAAAGCACGCACAACATTATAATACAACAATAACAATATTCTGTCGTCATATGATCATCGACATTTATTATATTCTTCTCAACTAATCATACATATCATCATCTCATTCAATTCACACTTAAAAACACCAAGTATAAGTATCATCATTTAAATGCATATGGACTCACCCTAAGACCTATATGAATGTGGTACCACACCTATCGTCGTCATAATTTGCTAGAGATATGTTACTGGACTTTCGTCGTCATAAATTGCCAGAGATATGTTACTGGACTTTTATCGTCATTTCATCTTCATAATTCCTAGACACGACTCTATATTCATGCATGGTGACAGACTCATCAGGTATTACACATCATCACGTCATCATGAATTCACATTTATAAATGCAAGACTCTCCCTAATATGCACAACATTAATGCAAAACACACCGTCATCATTCTCATCATCTTCATAAATAAACATCATCATTCTCATCATCAAAATAATATAGACATCGTCATTCTCATCATCATTATAATATATACATCATCATTCTCATCGTCATAGTAATATAGACATCATCATTCTCATCATCATTATAATATAAACATCATCACTCTCATCATCATATTAACGCAAGTATCATCATTTCTCATCATATTTATTTATACACTTGTATATAATATCAATAATCGTCACTCTTTGTCATAGTCATATGATTCCTCATCATTATTCTCTATTACCGGCTATATCTCTACATTATCTCCTCATCAATCCAACCCTTAAGCACGACTCGTTTCTACGTCAACAACCCTCTATTTTATTTTATTATTCATCTTACAAACATACTCTATTCTCTCGTCTATTCTAGGCTCTCTAGATATTTTATCCTGATAGCACACCCTATTCCTCCTTCTTAGTTTTAAGATGTTTACTTCTCCATTAACATTGCATATAACGTCTCCTCTCTATACAACTAGGTTTCACCTCACCATCGTCAATAACTCTTTCCTACTTATCCCTCTCATTATTACGATTTTATACCTTAATCCCCGTCTCACATTTGTCGTCATCTATAACCTCGACCATTCTCCTAATCTTAACTTCATTCTAATTCAAAGTTATTATCTCACCTTATCGATACTTTCTACGTCAGCAACTTTCCTCACTAAAACTTCATTATAATTTAAGGTTTTATTCTCTCGATACCGGTCATTATTATTATCGTCAAACATTATGACTATTACATCTTATCTTCTTTCCTATTCATCTCGCTCTCTTCTAATCAATTCCCGTCTTATTCACCGCTATCCTCATTCCTATTATCTTTCACTACTCAATACACACCTTATATGTTCCTACCTAACATTCATCTTAAGTTCCTTAATTACCTTGACTCTTTTACTCTTCAACTTAACAATATTCCTAAGCTCATTATTTGTTTAAGAAGATTATATTTAACTTCATCACTTACTCGGAAGGCACCTACGTTATATCGCTTCTTATCATCGTCTCTTTTCACTTCTTTATCTCTTCATATTTTATACTCTCTTAATCAGCTTACCATATTAGACCTTTTAAAAATACCCCAATGGATTGAAGGTGAGAAAAAACACACACAAGAAGGGGGGGGGGGGGGGGGGGGGTTGAATTGTGTGACTCAAAAACTTGTTATCTTTTCTTTTCAAAACTTAAGGTCAAGTTCAGAGGCTGATGTGAATCAGTTCTGAACAATTTATCAAGAGTTATGCAACGGTTCAAATAAAGAAAAGACAAAGGTAGAGGGAAGAGAGACACAAAGCAATTTATACTGGTTCCTTCTCAATGTGAGAAGTAGTCCAGTCCCCTTGTTTTCCAACTAGAGAGTTGCACTATAATCTGAAGATTACACTTTGCTCAATCACTAAGAAAGAGACTTCCAGTTGCTCAATCACAAAGAAAGAGACTTCTATGCTCAACCACCAAGGAAGAGGCTTCCAATGCTCAATCACTAAGAAAGAGGCTTCCAATGCTCAAGACACTTAGTCAAGAGACTTCTCAATGCTCAAGACACTAAGTCAAGAGGCTTTTGACTCAGACCACAAAGGAATGAGATTACAATTGCTCAGTATACAGACTGAGACTTTAGGGACCAAACTGGTTTACAAATGAAATAGTTTGGGATGAACACTTGATCAAATATCAGAGGTGTTCTCTTAATACAACACAGGTTAAGACTCTTAACCTTAAGAAATTCTAAGTTACAAGACTAAAGAATTTCTAAGAGTTTTTATGAACTTGACGGTTTTTGACAGAAAACAGAGTGCAGGTTCAGCAATGTAGTTTCAAGAGTCTTAGACAAATTCTTCTTTTAAATCTTCTTCCTTTTATAGATGAAAATATAGCTGTTGAAGATTTGCTTGAATTAAGGAAAAAGCCATTGCAATTGGGCTAGGTTACTGCAAATGTGTGCTGCACTTTATCAAACAGAACATAGCAGCAGCCATTTTTGAAATGGCCTACCTTAAAAGCTGGAGAATGTTTGGGTCAGGGAGACAACTGTTCCATTGAGTTGTTCTGACACATCCAGGCATTAAATGCGCACAGTACTGGTTGCTTTTCCATGCCACATCAGCTTCAGAAGCTTCTGTGTGAACAGTGATCAGAAGCTGCTTCAGTTGTACGGATCAGAAGCTGGCTTCAGGATCAGAAGCTGGCTTCAGGCGTTGACTATGCGTTGACTTCATCAGAAGCACCCAGACTTCAGAAGCTGCACTTTAGGAGCAACACTTCAGGACTACTTCAGAAGCTCTACTTCAGGAGCATTTCTTTAGGACCACTTCAGAAGCTCTTACTTCAGGAGCACTTCTTCAGGAGTACTTCTTCAGACCCAGTTTCCTTCTAGCTTTGCAACCTTGCTTCTTAGCTTTCCTTCTTGCTCTTTAGCTTGTTCTTTCATAACCATTATCAATCAACACTTATTACGCATGTGGTTCTGAAACACTTGAACAAAGCATTAGCAAATAACCAATTTTCTCTTTAACACTTTGTTATCATCAAAACCATAAAGAGAGATATGTTTACACATAAATGTTTCAACAATCTCCCCTTAATTCATAAGAGACTTGTTAAACACATTTTGTTCCAACAATCTCCCCCTTTTTGATGATGACAAACATAAGTATTAAATCAGAAAATTGTTGTTAACTTAATTAACCAAGTTAACTACAGGGTGTGAGGTTTGTAAGCTCCCCCTGAGTTTGATCCAAGTTAATTAAGTTCAGTTAAAAGCACAAATGTGAAAATTTCAGAATTGTTGTTTAAGTTTAACTAACAATCTGACTTCAGGAGAGGTTTGTAAGCTCCCCCTAGGTCTGACAGTCCTCAAGGTTAGGTTTGTAAGCTCCCCTTGATTCTTATCCATGTTAATTAAGCTTAACTTAAAACAATATATTGAAATTAACACTCAGAATCCAAAATGACTTGTTAACTTCAGGTTCTGAGGTTTGTAAGCTCTCCCCCTAAGTCTGATAATCCACAGGATGAGTTTTGTAAGCTCCCTGAGTCTTATCCAAGTTATTTTAAATTCAATTTACTCACTAAGAGTAATGTATCTCACAGAATTATATCAGAGCCAGAATTTCACTTCAGAGGCTAAGAGTTAAAATCTGTTCTCATAAGTTGAATTCAGTCAGAATTGTATCAGAGCTTAATAAGCTAACAAGCTTAACTTATGTAGGGGGGTTGAATTTTTTTTCAATTGTTCATACAAGAACCTTAGGTTTTAATACCTTTTACTCCCCTTTCATAAGTTAGGCTTAACTGGCAGCATTTTAACTTATATTTGAGCTCAGGTGCTTTAATACTTGTTTTACTTTACTCCCCCTTTTGTCATCAACAAAAAGTTTTACTAACTCCCCTACACAGAAAATTTCTCCCCCTTTGTTAAGAGAGTTTGAAAATATCTGTAGCAGAGCAGAAAAGGATTTTAAAAGAGTTTGAAAGCATGTATCAAAGCAGTTCAGTCTTCCCCTTTTTTTAAAGAGTTTGAAAACATTTCAAAAGGATTTAGAGTGAGGGGGGGGGGGGGGGGGTTGAACAAAAAAAATTTGTGAGATATTTATGCAATCATATGGATAACCAAGCAGCAAGGATAATCATCAGAGCCTACTTGATTTTCAATGAGTATATGACTTGCAATAAAAATAGAATGCTGTTCAGAAGCAGAAAAAGTTTGGAGCTTCTGACCAGGTCATTCTGTGTTCAGACATGACTTGTTCAGTACAAAAGGGTCAGTATCAGAGCACAACAACCAAATAGTGTTCAGTATCAGAGCCAAAACATGCAAGAAGGTATCAGAGCAAATCTTGCAAGAGGGTATCAGAGTAAATCTGAGCTGGTTTGAAGAAAATAGTTCAGATCAGAGCAGGTCTAACTCATTTTTAAAGTAAAATTTTTCAGATTAAAGACCAACTGAAAAGATATCTCAGAGCTTGATACCAATTTAGGATTTTATTTCAGAGTCTGATACCAAAATACAGTTTTATGACTGCTGAACTTGTATCAGAACCTGATTTCAAAACATGACGGTTTATTTCAGAGTCTGATACCAAATTGACATTTCAGTGCTGATACCAAGATAAAATAAGTTCTCAAGACTGAACATGTCTGAAACACTTTGAGCATTAAAAAAAATGTGTCTGTGCTAAACAGTTTGAAGACATACTGATATCAACTGAAAATTGTTTGTCAAGCAATTTTGACTTTTAATATCAGAGCAGAAAATCACATTTTTAACTTGATGACTTTGGGAGGATTAGAGTATAACTTTCAAAGCTTTAATCATCATTGCCCTTAGCTATACTTATCAGATTCTGACCAACATTAGATTTTTATCAGATTCAGAAGTCAGAAAAATCCAGGTTCTGATCCTTCAGACTCTGAAGTTTTTCAGGCTTAACTTTATTCAAACTCTCAGAAGATGAGTGTTTGATAAGTCTTAGCTTATGATAAACTTAGAATCAAGGATTTCATTCAGAGTCAAGCACATTTTTCAAGAGATGAAATCCATGTTCAGATTCTTTTTAATGAAATTGAATCTTTCTTCTGTTAGGGGTTTTGTGAATATGTCAGCCCATTGATGATCAGTATCAATGAACTGAATATCTAAAACACCCTTTTGAACATAATCTCTTATAAAATGATGTTTTATTTCTATGTGCTTGGCTCTAGAATGCAGAATTGGATTTTTAGACAGACATATAGCAACAGTATTATCACAATAAATAGGAATATTGTCTGCATAAATCTGATAATCCTCTAATTGATGTTTCATCCAGAGCAGTTGTGTGCTACAACTTGCAGCTGAGATGTATTCTGCTTCTGCTGTTGACAAAGCAATGGTTGCTTGTCTCTTGCTGGCCCAGGATATCAGATTCTCACCAAGAAACTGACAGTTTCCACTGGTGGATTTTCTTTCAATCCTGTCCCCAGCATAGTCAGCATCACAGAATCCAACTAGCTTATAATTTAGAGATTTCTTATACAGAAGTCCCAAATTAGTTGTTCCTTTCAGATACCTGAAGATTCTCTTGACAGCAGTCATATGAGATTCTCTAGGATCTGATTGGAATCTGGCACACAGACATACACTAAATAAAATATCTGGCCTAGAAGCAGTTAAGTATAGGAGAGAACCTATCATACCTCTGTACAGCTTCTGATCTACTTTAGATCCATTATCCTCTTTGCTTAATGTGCAGGTAGGATGCATTGGTGTTGTCATCAGCTTGCAATCATCCAGCTGGAACTTCTTCAGAAGCTCCTTGGTGTATTTTGACTGATGAACATAAACACCATCCTTGCATTGGTTGATTTGAATTCCCAAGAAGAATTTCAGCTCACCCATCATGCTCATTTCAAATTCATCCTGCATTAACTTAGAAAATTCCTTGCAAAGGGAGGCATTAGTAGAACCAAATATGATATCATCCACATAAATTTGCACAATTAAGATTTCTTTCTTAACAGTTTTTCTAAAGAGTGTATTGTCAACTTGACCTCTTACAAAATCATTTTTGATCAAGAAGTTGCTCAGCCTTTCATACCAAGCTCTGGGAGCTTGTTTCAGACCATACAGAGACTTCTTAAGTTTAAAAACATGATTTGGATATTTAACATCTTCAAAACCAGGAGGTTGTTTTACATACACTTCTTTAGAAATTACACCATTTAAGAAAGCACTCTTAACATCCATTTGATATAAGATGATATCATGATTAACAGCATAAGAAAGAAGTAACCTGATTGCTTCCAGTCTTGCTACTGGAGCAAAAGTTTCAGTGTAGTCTATTCCTTCTTGTTGGCTGTACCCTTGAGCTACTAATCTAGCCTTGTTTCTGATCACTTCTCCTTGTTCATTGAGCTTGTTCCTGAATACCCATTTTGTTCCAATGATGTTCTTGTGATCAGGTCTAGCAACAAGATCCCATACATCATTCCTTTGGAATTGGTTCAGCTCTTCTTGCATTGCTACAATCCAACCATCATCAGCAAGTGCTTCATCAGCAGTTGTGGGTTCAATCATGGATAGCAGGCCAAGCATTGACTCATTCTGGGTGAATGCTGATCTTGTCTTTCTTGGACTGTTCTTGTTTCCAATGATTAACTCCTCAGGATGTGAAGACTTGTACTTGAATGAGGTTCTGGGTGGATTAGCTTCTGAAGAACCATCAGGGATTTGTTCAGAGCCATGCTGATCTTGATTAGCTCCAGGAGTAGTGACATTGTTGAAGAGTTTCTCAGATTCTTCATTGTTTTCAGCTTCTGAACCTTCATCAGAACCTGAACTGGGTTCAGCTTCTGAAGGTTCTTCTGAGATTCTGACATCTGCAAAACTCTCAACCAGCTCTGGTATTTCACTACCAGGCTTCTTATCATCAAACCTAATATGTATAGCTTCTTCAACAACATGTGTTTCAGAATTATACACCCTGTATGCCTTAGATCTCTCTGAGTATCCTAAAAAGGTACCCTTTTGAGCCTTGGCATCAAATTTCTTTAGGTAGACCTTATTGTTTAGTATGTAACATGTACAACCAAACTGATGAAAATAAGAAATATTTGGTTTTCTTCCTTTAAACAATTCATATGATGTTTTATTCAGAATGGTTCTGATATAGATCCTGTTCTGAATATAACATGCTGTGTTTACAGCTTCTGCCCAAAAGTACTTAGCAATTTTAGATTCATGGATCATGGTTCTGGCCATTTCTTGTAAAGACCTGTTCTTTCTCTCTACAACTCCATTTTGCTGTGGAGTTCTAGGAGATGAGAACTCATGGAGAATTCCATGGTCTTCACAAAAGTTTTCAAAAGGTTCATTTTCAAATTCACCACCATGATCACTTCTGATTTTTAAAATTTTCAAATCAGTTCCAGTTTGTACTTGTTTGCAGAATTTGAAAAACACATCATATGTTTCATTTTTAGTTCTGAGGAATTTAACCCAAGTCCACCTACTGTAATCATCAACAATAACAAGTCCATACTTCTTCCCATTGATTGAAGCTGTTCCAACAGGACCAAACAAATCAATGTGAAGGAGTTCTAGAGGTTTAGAGGTGGAAACAATGTTCTTTGGTTTAAAAGAAGTTTTAGAAAATTTTCCAATTTGGCATGCTGAACACAGAGCATCTGAGTGATAATCAATCTGGGGTAAGCCTCTGACCAGCTGTAACTTGTTAAGCTTAGAGATGAGTCTCCAGTTAGCAAGTCCCAGCCTTTTGTGCCACACCCATTTCTCATCACTCACAGACAGAAGGCAAACTACCTTCTGCTGAACCAATTCAGAAAAATTTATTTTGTAAACATTGTTTTTCCTGCTGCCTCTGAACACTACAGACTTATCTTTGCTACTGATTACAGTGCATGTGTTCTTATTAAACAGGACTTCATAATTACTATCACATAATTGACTTATGCTAAGTAAATTATGTCTCAGTCCATCTACCAGCCAAACATTATCAATGTACAGGGAAGAATTACCTATCTTACCAGTACCAATGATCTTTCCTTTCTGACTTCCTCCAAACCCCACAGTTCCTCCCTCTTTCAGAGTTAGGGTTTGGAACATAGACTTGTCCCCTGTCATATGATGCGAGCATCCACTGTCCAGGTACCAGGACCTTTCCTTTTCTCTGGATGACAAGCATATCTGCAATTGAAATGATCTCTGACTTAGGTACCCAGATTTTCATGGGTCCTTTGGGGTTAGTCCTGAAAGGTTTTGGCTTTTTAAACTTGTGTCTGAAGTTATGATATTCAGACTTGTTCTGATACTTAGGATATGAGTCCTTGTATCTTGAATAAGTCTGAGTTTCAGAACCTGAGTGCTTCAGAGCTTGAGTTCTCAAAGGTTTGAACTCAGATTTCTTTAGAACCTGAGACTTGAAGGTCTTTGGTTCTGAGTTCTTTAGAGTTTGAACCATTGAGCTCTTTGGTTCTGATCTCTTCAGAATTCTAACTTTGTTTACTTCAGGCACAAGGCAAGCTTCAATTTTGCCTTTCTTAATACAGTTAGAAGCAGAAAACTTATTGGTATGCTTTTGCTTGCCTTGCTTAACATTCTGAGATTGAAAATGTTTTGTGTTGACTGGTTTAACAGATTTTGACGTTTTAATAAACTCAGTCTTAGAAAAATTTGAATCAGATTTATTCAGATTCTGAGACTTGATAGTTTCAGGTTCTGAACACTTCAGATTCTGAACATTATCAGGTTCAGAGTCTGATTTCCTCTTACTCTTAGGCTTGGGACCTTTTGGCTTAGATTTAGGCAAGGTTTTAACATTTGCCTTCATCTTATCCTTAGGTTCAGAAGCTTCAGAGTCTGAGTTGTTCAGAACTTCTGACTTAGTCTCAGATTCTGATACTTTCAACTTCTCTGAATTATCAGAAGCAGGCACAAAGCATATACCATTGCCTTTTAAAATATTTTCAGAACATGAAGGTGAGTTTAATTCATTTGAAGGTTTAAATGCATCATAGCCAATGCCTTCACCTTTGTTTCTGATCATATTATACATCATGGAGGCAATTTTAGTTCTATTGAACCCAGTTAACATGAAATCTTGAAGAGCTATTTCCTGTTCATTAGGAACCTCTTCAGATTTCTTATAAGCCTCTTTTCTGAGTTCTTCAACTTCTTCATCATATTCAAAAATTTGATTTTGAAGTTTAAGATTTTCCTCAGACAGCAAGTTATTTTGATTTTTCAAGGATTTGATTTCTTTTAACTTGCTTTTAAGATGACTCAAAAGATCATTAACTGTTTCAATCAATTCAGATCTAGAGAGTTCAGAGTATACCTCATCTTCTTCATCAGAATCTGAGCATGATTCTGCATCAGAAGATGCAATTGCCATCAGGGCCCGGTTTGCTTCTTCCTCATCAGATTCTGACTCATTATCCAGATCATCCCATGTTGCCATGAGACTCTTCTTAAGCTTATTTCTGAAACTGCTGGACTTTGAGCTGGACTTCTTTGCTTTTTCCTTTGATTTTTCTTTCTGAAGATCAGGACAACCAGCAATGAAGTGGCCAGGCTTTTTGCAGTTGTAGCAGCTTTCCTTCTGGATATCCCTCTTTGAACTAGAACCAGATCCTCTAAAGTTACTGCTTCTGTTAGAGAACTTTTTCTTTCTATTCATCAGATACTGAAGTCTTTTAGAAAGCATTGCAAGCTCATCAGCATCTGAATCTTCATCAGAATCTCCCTCAGGAAATTCTTCTTCAGATTCAATAGCTTTCAAAGCTTTAGCAGTCTTTCTTTTAGACTTCAGAGCTAATGTTTTTGGTTCTCTAACAGACTCATCCTCATTGAGTCCCAGTTCATGCACCTTGAGGGAGCTTATCTGATCGTCAATACTTAAAGTATTCAGATCCTTAGCTTCCTCAATGGCAGTCACTTTAGGTCTCCATTTAGATGGCAGACTTCTAAGGATCTTATTCACATGGTCAGCTGTGGTATAACTCTTTTTCAGAATCTGAAGTCTAGAAACCAGAGTTTGAAATCTTGAGAACATAGTCTCAATATTTTCATCCTCTTTCATTCTGAACAGTTCATATTGCTGAACAAGAATGTTTGCCTTAGCTTCTCTAACTTTCTTATTACCTTCATAGTTAGAGCAGAGGGATGTGAAGATGGCCTTTGCTGTGGACTTGTCACTCAGCTTCTGATACTCAGTGTGAGGTAATGAGTCCACAATGATACTGTAATTTCAGAGTGCAACCTAAGAGGGGGGGTGAATTAGGTTGTATGACTTTTAATGGATAATTTTTCTGGTTTATTGTGTTCTTGTAAATTTTTCCGGAATTTTGTATGAATGTATGAACGAATGCTTGGAAAAATAAAGAGTGTAGGGAAGAAGAAGATGGACACAAGGAATTTATAGTGGTTCCCCTACTGGTACTCCACTCCCCCACAACCCTGTGAGGAATTCACTATGTTAGAATCTTTGTTACAAGCAATCTCTCCCCAAGACCCCCTAACAATCTTTCTAACATACACAAGATAGCACCCCACTATCTTTCAACAATTCTCACCAACAATGGCAAGAAAACTTTACAACAATGTAATTGAAGAATAACAAATGTATGGCTGTATATTTTTATCAATATCACTCTTAAACAAATGGACTTAATGCTCAGAAAACCTTTTTAATAAATGTTAAAGTGTGGGCAAAGTTTTCCAAACAATTAAAAGAAATTTTGTATGCAAGTGATATTGAAATTCACAATTGAGAGGTTGAAAGTTATTGTCTTGTTTATTGCTTTGATTCTCAATTGAATTTATAGAGGCTAAAAAATTGTTTATGAAACAATAATATTTTTTAAAAATGGTTTAAAATGAAAAGACACAAATTTAAAATGGCACCCATTCATAAAATTTGAATATGAAAAGCATTTAAAATATAGTAGTTGTTGCAAGAAAAACTAAATCCAAAAATAGCCGTTAATACAAAATGAAATAAATATGTGCATATTAACTTGATTCAATAATATAGTAACTAGCCGTTGGCCACACTTTGATTTATTAGACAAAATATTTTCTTTATAAAAGCCAATGGTAACAAAAAGATTATGTGCCATTTTAATTCTCAATGCATGCTAAACATTATTTTTATGCTAAAAAATTATTGTAAAATTTCCATAATAAATTATGTTTTTTCATGCAAAAATATTTTTTATGCAAAATCACATTTATATGAAAACATTGTGAGTGTGTGATTTATTTTCAAAAGATTTTTAGACATTGCTTCATATGGGAACTTAGAAAAAATGATTGTAATTATATTTTGAGCATTCTAAGTTGTTCCATAAGTTAAGAATGATAAATCAAAAAATAATTTGCCATACTTACAAAGTGTATAACCAAGAAGCCTAGACACTAATCTTCATTCTTAATCTTCATCTTGTGCCTCCATAGTTTTTCTTCTTTTGTGATGTGAGTTTGTTATCATCAAAACCCAGCCAAAGTTAGAAGGAAATCTTCTTCACAATCTCCCCCTTTTTGATGATGACAAACCATATCTTTTTGACAATGTTTGCTCAACGAAACTCCCCCTATCTTGTATATCTCCCCCTTTGTTTTGCAATTGGATAACCTTAAACAATTTAAGAACAAAACACAAACATACACTTTCTCCCCCTTTTGACATCATCAAAAAGAAGAAAGAAAGGATAAGATCCAAAGGGTCGAAATAGAAAGGAAATAATAAATTTTATATAAAAATAACTTATCTTCTTCACAATGAATATTCAATCCTTGACATTATTTTGCACATATCATATGAGATAAATATTTTAAATACAATGATTTCTCACACAAAATAATAGCATCATTAAAGCATCCAATTGATATTTTTTCACAAGTCACATATGCTACTGTTATAACATTAGTCAAATATTCATACATAATATATTTATTTAAATTAATTAATTATATTCCAAAACTTTTTACCCTTGAACAGTAAAATACTAGCAAGTAACGTTCATGTTTTAGGCTAAACATTGCAAGCATGAAATAACAACAATTAACATTTAATATGCATTCAAATATGTCTGATAAACCAAACTTATTCATACTTGTCAAAATTCACAAACATGAATCGTTTCTAAGTCATGCATGCATTAATTTAATACCATACATGAATTTAGAAGACAAAAAACATCATATATCTATATAAAATAATTGTGTACCTTTCACCATGGTCATTAATAAAAAAGAAGTGTTCATCTCTCCATCAAAGTTGCAGAGATAATTTAACCACACATAAATAATAAATCGAACCATATCATATGGTCTTATATCTTGAAGAACCCGGTCTAAACATGACAAGATTTTCATATGGTCTTCAAGTACCTACAAAACAATTAATAGAACTTTCTAGGTACCCATTGTAATTTGGGTCCTTGTGTGGTAATTCCTTTCCTTACCCAAATATATTCACCATAAGGAACACCAAAGTTTCTTATGTAGCATGTATTTGGAGTATGGCCTTTCATGTTGCAATAGAAACATGATAAATTTTGAACATGATATACACTAGAATTACTTCCATTGGAGACATTATTTCTAACCTTAGAATTTGTTTTCTTATAAGACTTGTTAGAATAATTTCTTCCATAAGAATTATTTCTAGTATTCATACTTTTAAGAGGAATTACAACATGCATTTTCTTTGGTTCCAAGTTGTTGGAAGTTGTGCCTGCTTTAACAAAGATTGTTTTACTTGTACTTGGTTTATCAAAATTTGAAAATCCAAGACCGGTTTTATTTTTTAAATCTCTTTGTTTGCTAAGAACATCTTCCAAACTATTGTGACCTTTTTCAAAATTTTTTATTACTTGATTTAATTTAATAATTTTTGTTTCATGTTCTTTACATTTATTACATGAAGAATTTTTGACCTTTTCTAAATCCACTTGTGCATCAAAAACTTTTCTTTCAAGTGAAACAATTAATTTCTTCTGTTTTACACAAGTTTTAGAAAGTTTACTACATTCTTCATATAATTCATCAAATGCATTTTGTAATTCATCATATGAAGGTTTAATATCAGGTTCAGAATCACTAACCTCTTGTTCATCATCAGAGTGATGAGATGCCATTAGTGCAAGATTTGCATACTCTTCATCCTCTGATTCAGAAGATGAACTTATGTCATTTTCTTCCCATGCAATGTAGGCCCTCCTTTGCTTGAATTCTTTCTTTCCTTTGTCACCATTTTTGTTTGTAAAAGATGGACAATTTGCTTTCATGTGACCTTCTTTCCCACATCCAAAACATGTAATGTTTTGGTTTGACGTAGAGCCCTCATTCTTCTTGAAAGATTTTCTTTTATTACCAAACTTGAAGGACTTGTCCTTTTTAAGAAATTTTTTAAAACTTTTTGCAAGAAGATTGATGGTCTCACCTTCATCAGAACTTTCTCCTTCATTTTGTTGTTTTGACTCAACTCTTAGAGCAATGCTTTTGTTCTTCTTCTCTTGCCCTTCATGCTTTTCCAATCTTCCAAGTTCCATTTCATGTTCTTGGAGTTTACCAAACAAAGCGGCAGAAGTCATTTTAGAAAGACTTTTCTTTTCTGATATTGCAGTCACCTTTGGTTGCCAAGCCCTTGTTAATGATCTAAGGACTTTGAGATTTAATTCATCATTTGTGAAAGTCTTTCCAAGAGCCATCAAGTGGTTTGTTAAGTGAGAGAATCTCTTTTGTAAATCAAGAATTGATTCACCGGGCTGCATTCTGAACAATTCATATTCTTGTGATAAAGTGTTCAGTTTTGATCTCTTCACTTCTTCTGTGCCTTCATGGGTTACTTCTAGAGTGTCCCAAATTTCTTTTGCAGTTTTGCATTGAGAAATTCGGAAGAACTCATCCATGCCAAGGGCTGAATGAAGCATGTTGATTGCCTTCTTGTCAAACAACAATTTTTTCTTATCATCATCAGTCCAAGATGTTTTTATTTTTACTTGGACAACATCATTCACAACCGTTGTAGGAATGAATGGACCATTCTCAACGGCATTCCATATTTCTTCCCCTTGTGCTTCCAAGTATGCACGCATGCGAATTTTCCAGAAATCATAGTATTCACCAACAAAGCATGGAGGTTTGTTGCTACTACCACCATCTTTGAACACAATGTTTGAATTTGAAGCGGAAGCCATTTTTCTGGATCAAGGAGCAAATTACCTTAACTTGCTCTGATGCCAATTGTAATTTCAGAGTGCAACCTAAGAGGGGGGGGGGGGGGGGGGGGGGGTGAATTAGGTTGTATGACTTTTAATGGATAATTTTTCTGGTTTATTGTGTTCTTGTAAATTTTTCCGGAATTTTGTATGAATGTATGAACGAATGCTTGGAAAAATAAAGAGTGTAGGGAAGAAGAAGATGGACACAAGGAATTTATAGTGGTTCCCCTACTGGTACTCCACTCCCCCACAACCCTGTGAGGAATTCACTATGTTAGAATCTTTGTTACAAGCAATCTCTCCCCAAGACCCCCTAACAATCTTTCTAACATACACAAGATAGCACCCCACTATCTTTCAACAATTCTCACCAACAATGGCAAGAAAACTTTACAACAATGTAATTGAAGAATAACAAATGTATGGCTGTATATTTTTATCAATATCACTCTTAAACAAATGGACTTAATGCTCAGAAAACCTTTTTAATAAATGTTAAAGTGTGGGCAAAGTTTTCCAAACAATTAAAAGAAATTTTGTATGCAAGTGATATTGAAATTCACAATTGAGAGGTTGAAAGTTATTGTCTTGTTTATTGCTTTGATTCTCAATTGAATTTATAGAGGCTAAAAAATTGTTTATGAAACAATACTATTTTTTAAAAATGGTTTAAAATGAAAAGACACAAATTTAAAATGGCACCCATTCATAAAATTTGAATATGAAAAGCATTTAAAATATAGTAGTTGTTGCAAGAAAAACTAAATCCAAAAATAGCCGTTAATACAAAATGAAATAAATATGTGCATATTAACTTGATTCAATAATATAGTAACTAGCCGTTGGCCACACTTTGATTTATTAGACAAAATATTTTCTTTATAAAAGCCAATGGTAACAAAAAGATTATGTGCCATTTTAATTCTCAATGCATGCTAAACATTATTTTTATGCTAAAAAATTATTGTAAAATTTCCATAATAAATTATGTTTTTTCATGCAAAAATATTTTTTATGCAAAATCACATTTATATGAAAACATTGTGAGTGTGTGATTTATTTTCAAAAGATTTTTAGACATTGCTTCATATGGGAACTTAGAAAAAATGATTGTAATTATATTTTGAGCATTCTAAGTTGTTCCATAAGTTAAGAATGATAAATCAAAAAATAATTTGCCATACTTACAAAGTGTATAACCAAGAAGCCTAGACACTAATCTTCATTCTTAATCTTCATCTTGTGCCTCCATAGTTTTTCTTCTTTTGTGATGTGAGTTTGTTATCATCAAAACCCAGCCAAAGTTAGAAGGAAATCTTCTTCACAGATACCGCTGACATGGTGATGCTTCCTATAAATCTTTCTTTCAGCATCACTCAGAGCTCTTCTGTTGATAGCAACACCTTCTTCATCAACTGGAATGGTGATTCCATCTTCTATGATGTCCCATAGTGAATCATCAACCCCAATAATGTGACTATACATTTTACTCTTCCACCAAGAGAATTTTTTTGGGTCACCAGTAAACATAGGAGGTTTATTGTGTGACCTAGACTTCTTTTCTTCAGTACTATAGTCATAAGATACAGATCTTTGATTTCTGGGAGAGGGTGGAGGTGAGCCACTAGTTGAGGTCATGTTTTTCTCAGGATCCTACTGACACACTGTTAAGTGTTAATATCAGAACCGGAGCTCTGATACCAACTGAAGGTGAGAAAAAACACACACAAGAAGGGGGGGGGGGTTGAATTGTGTGACTCAAAAACTTGTTATCTTTTCTTTTCATAACTTAAGGTCAAGTTCAGAGGCTGATGTGAATCAGTTCTGAACAATTTATCAAGAGTTATGCAGCGGTTCAAATAAAGAAAAGACAAAGGTAGAGGGAAGGGAAGAGAGACACAAAGCAATTTATACTGGTTCCTTCTCAATGTGAGAAGTAGTCCAGTCCCCTTGTTTTCCAACAAGAGAGTTCCACTATAATCTGAAGATTACACTTTGCTCAATCACTAAGAAAGAGACTTCCAGTTGCTCAATCACAAAGAAAGAGACTTCTATGCTCAACCACCAAGGAAGAGGCTTCCAATGCTCAATCACTAAGAAAGAGGCTTCCAATGCTCAAGACACTTAGTCAAGAGACTTCTCAATGCTCAAGACACTAAGTCAAGAGGCTTCTGACTCAGACCACAAAGGAATGAGATTACAATTGCTCAGTATACAGACTGAGACTTTAGGGACCAAACTGGTTTACAAATGAAATAGTTTGGGATGAACACTTGATCAAATATCAGAGGTGTTCTCTTAATACAACACAGGTTAAGACTCTTAACCTTAAGAAATTCTAAGTTACAAGACTAAAGAATTTCTAAGAGTTTTTATGAACTTGACGGTTTTTGACAGAAAACAGAGTGCAGGTTCAGCAATGTAGTTTCAAGAGTCTTAGACAAATTCTTCTTTTAAATCTTCTTCCTTTTATAGATGAAAATATAGCTGTTGAAGATTTGCTTGAATTAAGGAAAGAGCCGTTGCAATTGGGCTAGGTTACTGCAAATGTGTGCTGCACTTTATCAAACAGAACAGAGCAGCAGCCATTTTTGAAATGGCCTACCTTAAAAGCTGGAGAATGTTTGGGTCAGGGAGACAACTGTTCCATTGAGTTGTTCTGACACATCCAGGCATTAAATACGCACAGTACTGGTTGCTTTTCCATGCCACATCAGCTTCAGAAGCTTCTGTGTGAACAGTGATCAGAAGCTGCTTCAGTTGTACGGATCAGAAGCTGGCTTCAGGCGTTGACTATGCGTTGACTTCATCAGAAGCACCCAGACTTCAGAAGCTGCCTTCAGACTCAGAAGCTGCACTTTAGGAGCAACACTTCAGGACTACTTCAGAAGCTCTACTTCAGGAGCACTTCTTCAGGACCACTTCAGAAGCTCTTACTTCAGGAGCACTTCTTCAGGAGTACTTCTTCAGACCCAGTTTCCTTCTAGCTTTGCAACCTTGCTTCTTAGCTTTCCTTCTTGCTCTTTAGCTTGTTCTTTCATAACCATTATCAATCAACACTTATTACGCATGTGGTTCTGAAACACTTGAACAAAGCATTAGCAAATAACCAATTTTCTCTTTAACACTTTGTTATCATCAAAACCATAAAGAGAGATATGTTTACACATAAATGTTTCAACAATCTCCCCTTAATTCATAAGAGACTTGTTAAACACATTTTGTTCCAACATGGATTAATCCTGACGTTATCACTCCGCCGTGAACTACTCATCTACATCCCTCACACTTCTCCTTCTACTGCTTAAACTACTTCACCTTTTTAGGCTCAAGACTCATCAAGTATTAAATGTCAACACATCAACAACAGCTTACAGTCATAGATGCAAACTCTTCCTATTTTTCACAACACCGGGACAAAAGATATCGTCGTTATTCACATCATCAGCATAAGAAAACGTTGTCATCATGAATATACATCGTCACTCACATCATTTATATAATCAACATCATCATTACGAGTATGCTTCACCAACTTCATCATATTTATATATTCAGTAGTCAACGTCATTAGCAACTTCATTATCTAAGCGCTTTCATTCTCACCATTCACTATCCTACTCCTCTCTCATTATTTCTTCTTGGATTTGTCTCTAACACCCTAAAGTTCTTCCATGTATTAATTCGTTAAGGGGGTGGGGAACTACCCTTAAGACACCAGACTAGACTCCTTTCATTTATGTTTATAGGTTCGGAAACCTAGTATACGCTTACTTTTCACGCTAACAGCTTTCTTAGATTTACTATTCATATCGCAGCATGACCCAGGTACAATATTTTATTCATAACTCAAGTTCTAGAGATCTAAATGGATTCAAACCAAAGGGAAATGAAAGCTGACATCTATATCTAAAACTTTCATGAAGGGACCTAAGTCCAATTCGGGACAGAGAGGGGTGGAAATATTTCGTTTCCTAAACCTGGGCAGAGTGCACGACTGTGCCGACCCCTGTGTAGTAATATGACTATAAATCGAGTTGTGGATGTCTAAATAAGGTCACTCCAAAGCCAAATGAAGCTAACATCCATATCTACAACTTTCATGAAGACACCTAAGCTCAATTCGGAACTGAAAATGGTCAAAAAGTTGTGCCAAAATTGCGTCACGATTCTGTCAGCATCAGAATGCAGATTTTGTAATTTTCCACCATGGGAGCTTCCCCGGCTCCGATTTCGACCCCCCAACTCACCCAATTCGTCCCTAAACATCACCCTAAGGTTACCCTATCATTCAAACACTAATTTTCCATTAATCTCCGAGGGGAAAAGAGAATGGATCGGGGGTGGTTTGGTTAGTGTCGACGCTAATCTCATAGCCAAGGACGAAGAGTTGGAGAAAATCTCGCATTCCAACCAAGAACTCAAAAAGTTCGGGGAGTTAGCCATTGAAGCTCAAAGAAAATGGAGGTTGAAATATCAAGAGAAAAATCAACAACTCCAAGAGGTCGTCAAGGACTACAAAGAGCGGCTTCAAACCGAACGCGTCCAAAAGCAAGAATATGAGAACCTTTCTCTTCAAGGGAAGCTTAAGTGCAATCATCTCAAAGCCGATATCAAGAAATATGAAGAATATTTCGACAAGATTGCAAGAGCACACGGGGACCATATTGCACAACTACACGATGAGATTAGGAGTGCAAACATCAAGCTAGATCAACGCAAGGAGGTGATTGAGTTTGTGTGGCAAGACGCTACCCGATTAAGTGAAGACTTCACAAAATTGGTCGCATTCTCAAATATGGTTATTGCCCAACTTCCAAAAAAGCTAGCAAAAGCCGAAATGGTTATGCCATAATTTGTCATCCCTAAGAAGATCCAGAAATTCATGAAGTTCTGCAAAGACACCATAGACTTCTATATGGAAGAAATGGACAAAGCTGAAAAAAGAGCGGCTATTTGATTTGTATTAGCATTAATTACACCTTGTAATCTAAATGTTATTCAATCAAATAATAGTTTTGAAGCAAATATTAATTTCCCGGCCTTTAATATTTCTAATTGCTAATGTCAACTGCGCGCCTTTAATTTCCTCGCAAAGCAAAATGAAAAAACGCATGTTTTTCATATACATCGCATACATGCATTCACATGCATTTTTCTTAAAAAAGGAAAAAACACTCATTTCATTTCCCTAAAACAGTTTTTTGAAGCAATCATAGCCAGAAAACTCAAGAAGCCATCGGCCCAAGAGCCAGATCTCCAACACTCATACGGAACGCGTGCTAACAAGCAAAGGATCATGGATAACTTGGAACAAAATCAAGCGGCTTTGAGAGGAGAAGTTGATGCCATGAAGGAGAAAATGGATCAAATGTTAGAGTTAATGCAAGCCATGTCCACCCGGGAAAGCAATCCTCGTCCAACTGTGGATGCAGCCAATATGACATGGCCTCTATACGGTCTTCCCCAAGGTTACACCCCACCTGAAGGTGATAGCTTTGTGCCACCTCCTCAACCATAGCTTACCATCCCTATTAGGAACGAAGAGCATCGTCCTCCAGGGAATTCCACCGCTCAACATGAGAATGTTTCTCATAATGTGGAAGACACTCAGCTTAGACATTCTGCTCCCGGCAATACCCACCAAGACAACGATTCCGCTCAAATGTATCGTGTTTTGGAAGAAAGGTTAAAAGATGTCGAAGGATCCAGCCCATATGGTGCCTACAATGCCTTGGATATGTGCTTGGTACCCGATGTGGTCATCCCTCCAAAATTCAAAATACCTGACTTCGAGAGGTACATGGGTATTCAATGCCCTAGGAATCATCTGCGGATGTTCTGTAGGAAGATGGCTGCCTACGCCACAAACGAGAAACTCATGATCCATGTGTTTCAAGACAGTTTAAGCGGGGCGTCATTGGATTGGTATATGCAACTAGAGCGTACCCACATCCAAACTTGGAAAGACTTGGCCGATGCTTTCTTAAAGCAATACAAGTACAATTTGGATATGGCTTCCAACAGGATGCAATTACAAAACCTTGTCCAAAGGAGTAACGAGTCCTTCAAAGAGTACGCTCAAAGGTGGAGGGAACTAGCATCTCGCGTGCAGCCACCGCTTTTGGAAAGGGAGTTGGTCGACACCTTCATGGGCACACTACAAGGCCCATATTATGACAAAATGATTGGAAGCACCTCATCAGGTTTCTCCGATCTAGTCATAATCGGTGAAAGAATAGAAGATGGAGTAAAGAGGGAAAAGATCCAAGGCCCTCCTGAAGCTCAAGATGGAGCCAGAAGACCCCCCAACAACTTTCATAAGAAGAAGGAGGGGGAGACGAACGTTGTTTTAGTGGGCCCTGTCGCGTCGAATTTCGGATGTCAAGCTATGGGGAAGCTTTGAATCACTAATTCTAAATTACGACTGAACTTTTAATTTTTCGGGGAAAAAGGAAAAAAGTTCTAAATTACCTTGAGAAAAGATTTTAGGTTCGAAAGTCGATTATGCGAGGGGAAGGTATTAGCACCCCTCACATCCGTTGTACTCAACGGGAACCTCTTAGTCGGCTTAGGCTTAAAATGGTTCGATGTTTTACTTACGTATTTAAACATGTATAGAAGGAAATATATATAAAACATAATGCGAGATGAAGAAAGAGATAAAAACAAACGAAAAGGGGAAAAACAAGTTTTTTATTAATGGGCTTGATAAGATGTCGATCTTGCTCCTACGTATCTCCCGGTAGTCGGAGAATTCAAAGCGTACGTAGTTCTTTGGTAGAAAACGTTTGTATGTTGGTTCGTTTTAGTTAAAAAAGTTTGATCGCGTCCGAGCGAAAAAGTTTGAGAAAAAGAAAAAAAAAGTGTAATGAAAATAAATGTCAACTGCTCGGGTTGCTGCCGAACTGGCCATTGACGACAAGAAAGTAAAAAGTCAGCTGCTCGGGTTGTTGCCGAGCTGGCCACTGACGACAATGCATAAAAGTAAATGATTTGATGGAAAAGTTTTCCACTCGGACTTGAGCAAAGGTTTTTTAAAAACGTACGAAGACGTACAAAGTTTTAAAATGGTGAAAGATGGACGCTAGGCGATAAGCTCGCGCAAGGCGTGAGTGTTTTTAAAAGAAATAAACAAAAGACAAACGCACTGAGGCGAAAAATTCGCGCATGGCGTAAAAGATTAAAATAAACGCGCAAGGCGCGAAAGGTTCGGATTGACCACGAGGGCCAAGAAAAGGGTAAAAATGGCCACAAGGGGGCCAAGGGAAGTTTGAGCGTGCTAGACGCGTCAAGGGTGGAATGACGACTGCGCGAGCGACGAGACATACGTCACGCATTCGTGCAATCGAGGTTTGGGGAGACATACGTCAAGCCATTCCCGTTTCATTCAAGTTTGGTTTTGTCACTCGGAGAAACCTCAAAGGGAACCAAAGCTTTTTAAAAGGACACTTGTAAAAGAAAAGAAAACGCGAACAAATTTGTTGTTCGATTTTATTAAAAATCATGAACGTTACTTGTTGCTTAAGTTATTGAAACTCAAGAACAAGTTTGGTTCAAGTTTGAATGGCCAACACAATCATAAAACATGCAAAACATTGGAAAGTTCACAAGTTCGGCTCAATTCGAGCTTGGTTTAAAAAAATGAGCAAACTCGGCTTAAGTTCGCGTTTGGATTGAAAATCATGAACAACATGGTTGTTCAAGTTTGTTTTGAAATAGACGAACCTAGCTTGTTGCTCAAACTTGGTTTTTGAAAATATTAAGAACGTAACTTGTTTCACAAGTTATTCGAAATTTGTCGCACGAACTTGTGAAATCTTCAAAGTTGTGCAAGATTATGAACTGGGTTTGGACCAAAATGGTTTTAACCTTCATTAGGTTTTGAATCAAGGGCTAAAATCCCAAAAATTTGACATTTGAATGCCTGATTCATGTTCTGAATTTCACATACTTCGCAGAGCAACCAGAACTTGGCTCTGCGAAGTCAGGTTCTGGTGTGTTCGCAGTGCGAGCAATACTTTGCTCTGCGAAGTATGCGAATTTTTCAACTCAGAAGCTGTTTCTGAACAGAAGTTCAGAAACTGCTTCTAAGCAAGATTCAGAACCTAAAGGAGGTTAAGAAACTTGACAAAAAGGGAGAAAAAAGAGTGGAAAATCACAGTTTTAAAGCTTGGCCCCTTTGAGGTCCTTTTTGAGGTTCAAAGGAGGTTTTGGTTTACAAAGTAAAATTGGACAAAGCAAGATATGTAAACAGCAAATACAATAGAAAAGAAAGGTTATAGGAGACTTACAGAACTCCTAGCAATGCTTGAACAAGACTGAAAGTGGCTTGCTTGCTTGATGATAGGTTATGAACAAGGTTCTAAGTGTTTGTGATGGACTGATTTTGTGCTGCAATGCAAAGGATTTTTGTGTGGATTTCGTGTGTGTTGGCTCTCTGAATTGGTCTGTTTTTAGCTGGTTTCAATGTGTGTGATCCTTATGCCTTGCCATTCCTTTTATAGGCATAAATGCAAATCTTTGTAATGATGAACAATGATGAACAAAATCCTAAAACACTAGCTGATTTGGGCTAAATTCAGGCTAGAAGACTTTGCATTTAATGCTAATGGATAGAATTTGCTTTGCCTTGTGCCAAGGGGCAAGGTCTTGACTGATCTCAGCCACAAATGCCATTGATTCTAGAAGGTAATGATGGTAAAAACTGTAAAACAGGGCAGCTGCAAAAGGGATGATTCTTGCAATCTTGGAAGGTCAAACAATCAAAACGTGTACTGCCATGTACAGGGAGATTGGGGGAATCAAAATTAGCATGTGGGCTTATGTGTGGGGGGAGAAATCCAGCTCAAAACAGGGCATGTCAAACAGCTTTTTTGCAACAAAAACCACTTGTGATTGACTGGTTTTGGCAGGGAAAAAGGGAAGGAAAGGGATCAAGCAGCTGGCTGGCAAGCTTAGGTTGGGTGAGGGGTCAATTTGAGGGGACAAATGCTGACCAAGGATAGCCAATTTGTTTGATCACATGAGAGGTTGGAAGAAAATCCTTCTTTCCTTTTACCTTTAATGTCACACATTAAATCTTGCCTTGCTGCACCAAATCAGTCACAAAATAGCAAGAATACAAGTAATAATGCTACTAATAATAATTGTAGTTGAAAGCAAAAAAGATAAACCAATGTATAAAAATCTGCAGAAATTTTCGCAGAGGTCGCAGTGCGAAGGTGAGTTCGCACTGCGAACTCCACTTTTTTTGTTTTTTGTATTTAAAATAAAATGGGGAAAATAATAATAATATATAATGATAAAAATGATGATAAAAAATGCAAGAATGCAAATGATGATGATAATAAGGAAAATAGTAGATAATACTAATAATGAAAAATGATATTTAATAATAATGACAATAAAAAGATAAAACTTATTAATTAAAATAAATAGTAGTAAAGGTAATAATAATAATATTATTAAAGAAAAATAAAATGACAATATTAATGATATTAAGGCTAATGGAAATGCTAGTAATGATATTAATAAAATGCAAACAAAAATACTACACCAAGAATGAAATAATACAAAGTAATAATAAGTAATGAAAATGATAAAAGATAAAACACACAAAAATATAAGTCAAAAAATGGGGTATGACAGGCCCATCTCGGGTACCCTCAACTCAAATGCCTCGCTACCATTATCCTTATGTGGCAGCAGCAGCAGCTCAGGGGCAGTACTCACCTCAAGTAATCCCCACGACTCCACCTCAACAACCAGCAGCAGTGCCTCGGCAAAACCAACAGCAGCAACAAGGCGGGTATCCACCGAGAAATCAAACGGGCCCAAAGAATAACTATAGAAACGTGCAGTTTGATCCTGTACCCATGCCATACGGTCAGATCTTGCCATACTTAATCCAAAAGGGGATGGTTGAGCTAAAACCACTACCACCTTTGTTGCCACCATATCCACCTATGTATGATGCAAATGCAAGGTGTGAATACCACGCGGGATCGTCGGGGCACAACATCAAAGGCTGAAAAGCTTTCAAATACAAGGTCCAGAATCTCATTGACCGGAAGCTGTTATCCTTCAAGGAGGAAAATCCAAATGTGAAGAACAATCAATTGCCGGGGCATGCGGGTCCCTCTGTTAACGCAGTGGAGGAGCAAGAAAGCATTGGCCCGATCAAAGAGGTGATCAATGTAAAAACTCCCATGTCAGTCATACGGGAAAGGTTGATCGGCTTTGGTTTGTTCGAAGAAATGCACGCCAACTGCGAAGCCTGCATAATTAACCTGGACAAGTGCGAAGAATTGAAGAAATGTCTTCAAGAGCTGATGGATCAAGGTTGGATCCAAATGGGCTATACAAAAGATAGCACGGACGTTGCTACTCTAGAGTCTCAAGACCCAAAACCTCTCGAAATCCCATACCAAAGGAGAGAGGTACAAATATCTGTACAGCCCATAACATTCCATGTACCGGCACCCTTTTCTTTTGAAAGTACAAAGAGGGTACCATGGAATTATCAGCATGTCGCCTATGTGGAGGGAAAACCATTGGCAAAAATAGAATCCAATGTCACTAACATTAGCGGTGTTGGCAGCATGACAAGGAGTGGTAGAATCTTCGCTCCGGAGAAACTCGGGAAGGCACCAACGGAGCTACCAAGAGAACCCCACAAAGAAAAGAACGTGGAGGAAATGGAGAACCAAGCGGGACCCTCCCAGAAAACAGCCCCACAAAAAGAGGCCGAGGAGTTCCTAAGGATTATCCAAAAGAGCGAGTATAAGATAATTGACCAGTTTGGTCAAACTCCCTCCAAAATCTCCATGTTATCTTTGCTGCTAAGCTCGGAGGCTCACCGAGAAGCATTATTGCGAATCCTTAGTGAAGCACATGTCACTAAGGATATCCCCGTGAACCAATTTGACAGGATAGTGGCAAACATTACCTCGAGTAGGTATTTGGGTTTCAACGATGATGAGCTACCCGACGAGGGGCATATTCACAACCGGGCTTTACACATCTCCGTAAAGTGCATGGACCACATCCTCTCTCGAGTGTTAGTGGACACGGGGTCATCTTTGAACGTAATGCCCAAGACTACCCTTCTAAAGCTATCACGTGAAGGGACAGTGATGAAGCCAAGCGCTTTAGTGGTAAAAGCTTTCGACGGGTCAAGAAGTGCCGTCATAGGAGAGATTGACTTACCAGTTCAAATCGGGCCACAAGTTTTCACCATAACCTTCCAAGTCATGGACATGAACCCAACTTACAGTTGTCTTCTCGGACGACCTTGGATTCACACCGCCGGAGCCATCACCTCCACCCTACACCAGAAACTCAAATTCATCGTCGATGATAAGATGATCGTAGTTTCGGGCCAAGAGGATATGACGGTAAGCCATCTTTCGTCATTCTGTTACATAGAAACGGACGAAGAAGCTGTGGATATTCCCTTTCAATCTTTGGAAGTGGCAAATGTCGTGACTTTGAGCTCAAAATCCAAGAAGGAAGCAAGGTCAGCCATGTTATCATGGAGGGCAGTAAGAGAAGCTCTAGAAGAGAGCAACCTTAAAGGATGGGGCAAGCTGGTGGATGTTGGAACAAAATGTGTAAACATATCTCTCTTTATGGTTTTGATGATAACAAAAGTGTTAAATAGAAAATTGGTTAATTGCTAATGCTTTGTTCAAGTGATTTCAGAACCACGTATTTAGTGATTGGAAAATTAAGAATGGTTATGAAAGAACAAGCTTAGAGCAAGAAAGGAAAGCTTAGAAGCAAGTTGCAAAGTTGGAAAAGTGCTCCTAAAGTGGTGCTCCTGGAGCGAGAGTCTGAAGCCTGCGTCTGAAGGCAGCTTCTGAAGTCTGAGTCTGAAGGCAGCTTCTGAAGGAAGTCAGCAAAAGTCAACGTCTGAAGACCTGCTTCTGAAGTCTGAGTCTGAAGAAGTGCTTCTGATGCACTGTTCACGCAGAAGCTTCTGAAGGCTGATGTGGCATGGAAAGCAACTAGTACTGTGCGCATTTAATGCCTGGATGTGTCAGAGCAACCCAATGGAACAGTTGTCTCCCTGACTCAAACATTCCCCAGCTTTTAAGGTAGGCAAGTTCAAAAATGGCTGCTGCTCTGTTTTCTGCAAAAAGCTCAGCACACATTTTCAGTCTATCCTAGCTCAACTTGCAAAGACTCTTTCCTCAAATTATGCAAATCTTCAACAGCTCTAATTCCCTCTATAAAAGGAAGAAGATTTGAAGAAGATTTTTGCTAAGACTCTTGAAATCAAATTGCTGAACCTGTGCCCTGTTTTGCTGTCAAGTTCAAAAACTCTTAGAAATTCTTTAGTCTTTGTAACTTAGAATTTCTTAAGGTTAAGAGTCTTAACCTGTGTTGTATTAAGAGAACACCTCTGATATTTTATCAAGTGTTCAACCCAAACTCAATTATTTGTAAACCAGTTTGGTCCCTAAAGTCTCAGTCTATATACTGAGCAATTGTAACCTCATTCCTTTGTGGTCTGAGTCAGAAGTCTCTTGACTTAGTGTCTTGAGCATTGGGAAGTCTCTTGACTTAGTGTCTTGAGCATTGGAAGCCTCTTCCTTTGTGGTTGAGCATTAGAAGCCTCTTCCTTGGTGGTTGAGCAACTGGAAGTCTCTTCCTTAGTGGTTGAGCAAATTGTAATCAGCTGATTATAGTGGAACTCTCTTGTTGGAAAACAAGGGGACTGGATTACTTCTCACATTGAGAAGGAACCAGTATAAATCTTGTGTGTTTCTCTTCCCTTCTCTATTTACTCTTTATAACTGCTGCATAACTCTGAGAAATAGTTCAGAACTGATTCATATCAGATTCTGAACTTGTCTTAAGTATTTGAGAAGAAAAGATCCAAGTTTTTGAGTCACACAATTCAACCCCCCCTTCTTGTGTGTGTTTTTCTCACCTTCAGTTGGTATCAGAGCTCCGGTTCTGATATTAACACTTAACAGTGTGTCAGTCTTGATCCTGAGAAAAACATGTCATCTGATAATGAAGATTCACCTCCTCCTCCTCCTCCTCCTCCTCCTCCTAGACATACTGTAGTACCCTAATTTTGTCCTACGCATTTTAAAACAAAAAAATCAAAAAAAATCAAAGAGGGGAAAAAGTCAAAAGTCAACAAAAGTCAACAGAAAAGTCAACATTTTAAAAATGATGACTTCGCACTGCGAAGCTCACTTCGCACTGCGAAGTCTGCGATTTTTTCTGCAGATTTTTGGTTTCTTTGATTTAATTCCAGAATTTGTTGCATATCACTTCCATAATTATTTTAAGTAGCATTCATGGCTAATTGGGCCAAGCAAAGCCAGAGTTGAAGGACTTGCCATTAATGCCAAGGTTGGAAGCTTTTTCTTCCAACCTAGCATGTGACAAGCAAGTGGGCTTGCCCTTGGGCAGCTCTAGTCCCTCCCAGGTGACCTGCTAACCACCACAAGGTTGCCAGCCACCTGCTTGAGGACTTTCCTCCTGCTTGCTCCCCCCAAAACCAGTCAAACCAGCTGGATTTTTTCACTTGAAAAGCCATGATTGCCTACTCTGTTTTGCAGCAGCTTTTCACCCTCTCACACCAGCCAATTATAGCCTCTTTCATCCCTCAATCTCTGCACATTACAGTGCACGTTTTCATTGACCAACCATTGAGATTGCAAGGATTGATCCCCAAGCATTAGCCAATTGCAAATCAGCTTTGTTCTTCATCATTACCTTCTAGAATTGGTTGAATTTGTGGCTGAAGTCAGGCTGAATCTTGCCCCTTGGTACAAGGCAAGGTTGCCTCTATCCATTAGCATTTAATGCAAAGGGATTCAGCTTGATCTTAGCCATAAAATCAGCTGAATTTTGGGATTGTGTAATGATGACAAAGATTTGGTTTTGGCCTATAAATAGAAGGCAATGCCCAAGGATTTAAAAAGAGTAAACACAGCATTTTCAAGAGCAGAAACTCTACTCATTTTAGCCTACAAACCTCCACAAACAACCAGAAAAAAACCAATCCACACAAAGCTTTACAAAAGTTCAAAACCATCACCAATATTCAAAGCCTTTGTGAAAGCCTTCAACCAAATCAAACCAAGTGCAGCTGGAGCTTTGCTAAGGAGTTCTGTAAGTTTCTAAAGCTTTATATTGCATTTACAATCGTGTTTGCATAGCTATTTTGGCTCAAAACCATTTGATTCTAAAAAACCCCTTTTGAATTTCAAAGAAATCCCAAGGTTTTCAAAACATCAAAACTGGTTTGTCCAGCCTTTTTCATCCCAAAAACTCAAAGTTTTTCACCCACCTATAAGGTCCTGAGTGTGTTCAGAAGTTGTTTCTGAACAAAAGTTCAGAAACAGCTTCTGAACCCAAAATTTCGCATGCTTCGCAGTGCGAAGTCATGGTCGCAGTGCGACCATGACAGAACTCAGAACCTGAGTTTTTGTGTCAAAATGACCAATTTTTGAGGTTCTAGCCCCAGAGCTCAGAACCTAAGAGTTTTTAAACCCATGTTCTTCAAACCATAACAAGGATTTTGCATAATTTTGACAAAATCACAAGTTCGTATGACCATTTTGTGGATAACTTGCAAAGCAAGTTATGTTCCCAAACTTTCAAAACCACATGAACAAACAAGCTATGTTCATCATTTCAATCCAAACTTGAACAATAAATATTGTTCATGATGTTCAAAACTCAAAGATGAACATACACCGTTTACGTTCGCATTTTCGCAAAATGAGACGAACTTGCGCGTTTTTTTAGCAAATTTGCTAAACCTTCCCATTTTGGGTTTTCAAACCAAATGTTTTGTAACACCTTGGGATTTCTAAAGGATTCAACCCAAAAATATGAATGAAAAAGGGATGGTGTGACGTATGTCTCTCCATCGCCCCGATTGTACGAATGCGTGACGTATGTCTCGTCGCTCGGACAATCGTCATTCCCCTTTTTCAATATACAACCCTAACCAAACCAAATCTTGGCCCCTTGTGGTCAATCCAAACCTTTTGGTCCCCCGTTGGCCATTAGACTCAACCCCTCGACTCGTTTGAGTCCACTCGGTCAATGTTCGACTCGTCCGAGTCCATTGTACCCGTTCTTGATCTCAGTGGATCAATCGAACAATCGCCCGACTCTTCGGAGTCCACTCGGTCAATGATTGACTTGTATGAGTCCATTGCACCTCTCTTGGTCCCATAGCGACCAATCAACCCTTTACCCTAACGGACGTACCTTTTAACAATTCTAATGCGATTCACGAACAAACGCTTAATAAGTCTCCAAGAGCGAGCATACAAGCTACGTTTTAATCGCAAGAATTCGGTTAAAACATCGTCCATTTAAAATCAACCAACACATGTACGTTTTTCTACCAAAGAACTACGTATGCTTTGAATTCTCCGACTACCGGGAGATACGTAGGAGCAAGATCGACATCTTGTCAAGCACAATAATAAAAAACTTTTTTTCTTTCTTTCGTTTGTTTTTATCTCTTTCCCCCCTTTTATTATGTTTTTAACATAAATGAACATGCACGCAAAGTATTAAAAAAAACAATTCAAGCTTTAACCAAATAGAAGGTTCCCGTTGAGTACAACGGACGTGAGGGGTGCTAATACCTTCCCCTTGCGTAATCGACTCCCGAACCCGACAATGGTTGCGATGACCTAATCCTTATCCTCATCGTCAAAAGGGTTTTATTATCGTTTCCCTTTACAACAAAAAAAAAAACTTAAGGGTTTATCAACGTTCCCTTTACACAAAAACTTTGGTGGCGGCTTCACAAAGGCCCTCCGAGCGTTTGCGAACGACCTCGGAGGATTTGCGCGTCTTTTTCCCGAGGAAAAAAACGAGGTGCGCACAGCTGGCGACTTCACTGGGGACCCTGTTCCCACTAGCGAGTCAAGCCTAACCTATTTGGTTTAAAGCCAATTGTTTTATTTTCTTCGCGTGCCATGTTTATTTATTTATTTCATACATGCTATATTTATGCTTTATGTTTATATCTGCTTTATCTGCTTTATATTCATATCATATATATCAAATGTGGGGGTTACTTGAGCGATGTTACTCCACATTGTTCGGGTTAATGCCGGACGTGTGAGGCTCTCTACCCGAGCTTGAGAAAAAAACTAAGTTAGAAGGAGGTTGTGTGCGGAAGCCCGCGTTGACGTATGTCCGTGAGGTGGGATGTCCAACCCCGCTTAGATGAGGTTTTCACGTGGAATTAATTGAAGTCATGTCGACGTATGTCCATAGACAACCCTAATTCCATGTGAGGTCTATGACTCTAAGGACCTCTTCTTAGGAGATTTCACAACTTAGAGCCTACATGTGAGGATGGGGGGAAGTTCCGAACCTTCATAAACCATACCCTTGCATATCATTTGCATTCATGAAAGTAATTTTCGCATCATTTTGCTTTATAGGAGTTTAAAAAGAACGAACAAATATTAGCAAAAAAGAAATATGGATTCCGGGAACAAGAATACGCTCGCCTTCAAAATTAAAGCTCCTAGGGTGGAAAGTTTATTAGCTCTAAGCAAGAGGCTCTCTTCGGTCCACAAGAACATCTTCGAGGCAAGCTATGGGCTAATCCTTGATCTTTTACCCGTAAGAATAGATTCAACCGCCTTAACCACTTTGGCGCAATTCTTCGACCCACCTCTACGGTGCTTCACATTTCAAGACTTCCAACTAGCGCCAACTTTGGAAGAGTTTGAGAAGATTTTGGGTTGTAGCATGAAAGGTCATGAACTCTATCTCGGTCCGGGAAAGGATCCCACATTTGAAGCCATCGCCGAATCCTTATACCTCGACACCCAAGAAGTGGCATCTAACTTGGAAGTTAGAGGGAACCTTAAGGGCTTTTCAAGAAAGTTTTTGGAAGCCAAAGCTCGGGACTTACTAGCCAACAAAGAGGTAATGGCCTTCAACGCCATCTTAGCCCTCTTAGTCTACGGGATTGTTTTATTCCCCAACATGGATGATTTCGTAGACTTTCCGGCTCTAGAGGTGTTTATGACTAAAAATCCAGTTCCTACAATCTTAGCGGATTTTTATCATACCCTCTACTCAAGGCATGAACAAGCAAGGGGACGCAAGATTACTTGTTGCACTCCCGTGGTGCAAATTTGGATGATGTCCCACATGCCAAGAAACCGAGACTTTGTAGAAAACCGGGCCAAGCTCAAATGGTCGCAACGGATGACAACCCTCGCCGAGAAGGACATCCATTGGTTTTCACCAAACTTAGAGGACCCGGAAATTATCCTCAGCTGCGGGGACTTCCCTAACGTACCCCTCATTGGTACTAAGGGATGTATTAATTACAATCCGGTCCTCTCTCTCCGACAACTAGGTTTTTCAATGGAGGATAAACCTAATGACCTTTTGTTGGAAGCTTTCTACTTAAGGGAAGGCGATCAAGACCCGGCATTGCTAGAGAGAATCCGGGGAGCATGGAGCCAAGTACGCAAGGGAAGGGTCGGCAAGAGAAACTGTGTCGCCAAACCCCTTTATACTCAATGGGTGAAGGAGAGGGTCAAAGCAATCAAGTTACCCTTCGTGGTCATAAACCCTCCAAAATCTCCTACACCTAAACCTATTGCAATCATTCCCAACAAAGAAGTGGAGGACCTCAAGGCTAAAATTCAAGAACTCCAAAACAAAAACGGAGACTTAGAATTGAAGCACCTCCAAGCTTTAGGAGAAATTACTAGGACGAAGAGAGATCGTGATGAAGTATCACATTCTCTCCTAGTATGCCAAAAACGGCTAAGGATCTCCGAAGGGAAAAGGGATTGGATAGGAGGCGGCTTGGTTAGTGCGGATGCCAACCTTGTGGCCAAGGACGAAGAGTTGGAAAGAATTCTACATTCCAACCAAGAGCTCAAGAAGTTTGGCGAACTAGCCATCGAAGCTCAACGGAAATGGAGGTTGAAATTTCAAGAGAAAAATCAACAGCTCCAAGAAGTAGTGAAAGACTACAAAGAGCAGCTTCAAGCCGAACGCGTCCAGCGGCAAAGACATGAGAGTCTCTCTCATCAAGGGAGGCTAAAGTGCAATCATCTCGAAGAAGACATCAAGAAATTTGAAGAGTACTTCGACAAGATTGCAAGAGCTCATGGGGACCACATTGCACAACTACACGATGAAATTAGAAGTGCAAGAGTCAAGCTAGACCAGCGCAAGGAAGTGATTGAGTATGTATGGCAAGATGCCACCCGATTAAGTGAGGATTTCACTAAATTGGTTGCATTCTCAAATTTGGTGATCACCCAACTTCCAAAGAAGCTAGCGGAGGCCAAGATGGTCATGCCCTACTTTGTCATCCCTATGGAGATCCAGAAGTTTATGAAGTTCTGCAAGGACACCATAGATTTCTATAGGGAGGAGATGAGCAAAGCCGAGAAGCGAGCGGCTATTTGATTTGTAATAGCATTAGTTACACTTTGTAAACAAATGTTATTTAATCAAATATATTTTGAAGTATAATCAATTTCCCGGTCTTTAATATTTCGAATTTGCTAATATTAATCGTGCACCTTTAAACTCCATAAAGCAAAATAAAAAAAAAAACGCATATTTTGCATACTCATAAGCATACATACATCCACATGCATCTTCATGCATATTTTCAAAAAAAAACTCATTCATGCCCATTAAAACAGTTCAAAGCAATCATAGCCCGAAAACCCCGAAAGCCCTCGGTCCAAGAACCAGATATTCAACACTCGTACGGAACACGAGCTAACAAACAAAGGATCATGGACAATTTGGAACAAACTCAAGCGGCTTTGAGAGAAGAGGTTGATGGAATGAAGGGAAAGATGGATCAGATGTTAGAGCTAATGCAAGCTCTATCGGCACGAGAAAGCCACCCTCGCCCAACAACGGATGCATCCAATGTGCAATGGCCTCCTTATGGTTTACCTGTGAATTATACCCCACCATTTGAAAATGAGGGCCAAGGACCACCTCCACCACCGCTCACAATCCCCGTAAGGAATGAAGAGCGTCGGCCTCAAGGAACTTCCACTACTCAGCATGAAGTAATTCCCCATGATGTGGAAAATAGCCAGCTAAGGCAAGCCGCTCCCGACACCACCCACCAAGACAATGATACCACCCAAATGTATCGAGTTTTGGAAGAAAGGTTGAAAGCTGTCGAAGGGTTCAGCTCATACGGTGCCCACAACGCCTTGGATATGTGCCTAGTGCCCGATGTGGTAATTCCTCCGAAGTTCAAAGCACCGGACTTCGAGAAATACAAAGGAATTCAATGCCCTCGGAACCATCTAAGGATGTTCTGTAGGAAGATGGCAGCTTACGCAATGAACGAGAAACTCATGGTGCATGTGTTTCAAGATAGTTTAAGCGGAGCGTCCTTGGATTGGTACATGCAGCTCGAGCGTACCCATGTCCAAACTTGGAAGGATCTAGCCGATGCCTTCCTAAAGCAATACAAATATAATTTGGACATGGCTCCAAATAGGATGCAACTACAAAACCTCCTACAAAGAAGCAATGAGTCCTTCAAGGAATACGCTCAGCGATGGAGAGAACTAGCTTCTCGTGTACAACCACCACTATTGGAAAGAGAACTTGTCGACACCTTTATGGGCACACTTCAAGGTCCATATTACGACAAGATGATTGGAAGCACGTCTGCCGGTTTCTCCGATCTAGTCATGGTTGGTGAAAGAATAGAAGACGGAGTGAAGAGAGGAAAAATCCAAGGCTCTTCAGAAGCTCAAAGTGGAGCTAGAAAGCCCCCCAGCAACTTTCACAAAAAGAAAGAAGGGGAGACAAATGCCATTCTAATGGGACCATCCTACCCACCACCGAATCAAATGCCTCACTACCACTATCCTTATGTGGCAGCAGCAACAACTCAAGGGCGTTACTCACCTCAAGTAATTCCCGCAAATCCACCTCGACAACCAGTAGTGTTGCCGCAGCAAAATCAACAGCAACAACAACAAGGCGGGTACCCATCAAAGAATCAAGCGAGCTCAAGGAACAGTTATTTTAATAGGCAGTTTGATCCTGTACCTATGTCTTATGGTCAAATCCTGCCATACCTAATCCAAAAGGGTATGGTCGAGACAAGACTACTACCACCAATGTCGCCACCATATCCACAGTGGTACGACGCAAATGCCAAATGTGATTTCCACGCAGGATCCGTGGGGCACAATGTCGAAAACTGTAGAGTTTTCAAACACAAGGTACAGGATCTTATTGACAAGAAGCTGTTATCCTTCAAGGAGGAAAGCCCCAATGTGAAGAACAACCCATTGCCGGGGCATACGGGTCCCTCTGTGAATGCGGTGGAGGAACAAGAGGACTTCGGTCCAGTCAGAAGGGTATCCAATGTTAAGACTCCCCTGTCGACTATAAGGGAGCGTTTAACTGGCTTTGGACTGTTCGAGGAAATGCACGCCAACTGTGAAGCCTGCAAGGTCAACCCGAATGAGTGCGAAGAGTTGAAGAGCTGTCTTCAAGAGCTAATGGACCAAGGTTGGATCCAAATTGGCTATCATCCATCAGCCGAAACTTTCTCAAAGCCTTCAAAGCAAGGGATCCTCCCCATTTCGGAAACATTCATCAGCGCGGGGTTTATCCATAAAGATCAAGTGGCTTTACTCGAAGACGTAGACGAAGACGTGCCTGATTTGGTGTACCGTTGCGCTTCGGATGAAGTTTTGAACAATTGGAGGGCTATCGCAATTCCCGAGATTATTACCAGGATCAAGTAATAAACCGTGTTTGTTTGTTTTTACTTTTTTAAAAAAAAATCATTTAGCTCTGCCCAAGGCAAATGATTAGTCGTGTGGGGCCCCCATGTTTTAAAAGTTATTTACAATCATGAATAAAAACACTCTTTTATGTTCATTCGAGTCTTTTTCTTTTTGCATTTGTTTTAAAAAAAATTTTCTACAAAAAGCCTAAAAAAAATCATACTCATGCAGATCTACAAATCCACCCTCCAAAAACAACACTACCTTAAACCCTTATGACTTTGATTTCCCGATTAATCAAACGGAAGATGATGAAGAGGACGATTATGAACCGCCTGAAGAATTGTCCAGACTTGCAAATCAAGGGGATAGGGTAATACAACCTCACCAAGAATCAGTTGAAAAGGTCAACTTGGGGACCGAAGAGGATAAGAAAGAGGTCAAGATAGGAGCCTCCCTGCACGAGGATGCGAAAGGAAAGTTGATCAAGCTTCTGCAAGAGTACGTGGATGTATTCGCTTGGTCGTATCAAGACATGCCGGGTTTAGACCCTAACATCGTTGTACACAAGCTGCCACTCAAGCCGGAATGCCCGCCAGTGAAGCAGAAATTGAGAAGAACTCGACCCGATATGGCTCTCAAGATCAGAGAGGAGGTCAAAAAGCAATTCGATGCCGGCTTCTTAGCCGTAACCAAGTATCCAACATGGGTTGCAAACATTGTGCCAGTTCTGAAGAAGGATGGCAAGGTGAGAATGTGTGTGGATTATCGGGACTTGAATAGAGCAAGCCCAAAGGATGATTTCCCGCTACCACATATCGACATATTGGTGGACAACACAGCCCAATTCTCAGTCTTTTCCTTTATGGATGGTTTCTCGGGATATAACCAAATCAAGATGGCTCCAGAGGACATGGAGAAAACTACGTTCATCACTCCATGGGGGACATTCTGCTATAAGGTAATGCCTTTCGGATTAACAAATGTCGGGGCAACATACCAAAGAGCAATGGTGACTCTTTTCCACGACATGATCCATAAGGAAATTGAGGTCTACGTCGACGATATGATTGCCAAATCCCAAACGGAGGAGGATCATCTAGTCCATCTACATAAGCTTTTCGAACGCCTAAGAAAATTCAAGCTGCGCTTAAATCCTAACAAGTGCACATTTGGCGTCAGATCCGGGAAGTTATTGGGCTTCATCGTCAGCCAAAGAGGTATTGAAGTAGATCCCGATAAGGTGAAGGCCATCCAAGAAATGCCAGCGCCAAATACCGAGAAAGAAGTCCGGGGTTTCTTAGGAAGATTGAACTACATCGCCAGGTTCATCTCACACATGACAGCTACCTGCGAACCAATCTTCAAGCTGCTAAGGAAAAACCAAGCCGTTCATTGGAATGAAGATTGCCAAGAAGCGTTTGACAAAATCAAACAATACCTGCAAGAACCACCAATTTTAATACCTCCGGTTCCGGGTAAACCCCTCATCTTATACCTAACCGTACTTGAAGGATCAATGGGTTGTGTGTTAGGACAACAAGATGAAACGGGAAGAAAAGAGCACGCCATCTATTACCTAAGCAAGAAGTTTACTGATTGTGAAACAAGGTATACTTCACTTGAAAAGACTTGCTGCGCTTTAGCATGGGCTGCTCGACGTCTAAGGCAATACATGTTGACCCATACAATTTGGTTGATATCGAAGATGGATCCCATCAAGTACATCTTCGAAAAGCCTGCCCTCACAGGGAAGATAGCCCGTTGGCAAATGCTGCTGTCTGAGTACGACATCCAATATGTTGCTCAAAAAGCCATCAAAGGGAGTGTTTTATCCGAGCACCTTGCTCACCAACCATTGGAGGATTATCAGCCCATACAATTCGACTTCCCGGACGAAGATGTCGTAGCTTTGAATGACGAAGAAGTCACAAGCGATGATGAAGGGCCAGAACCAGGAGCTCAATGGAAGCTCGCTTTCGACGGCGCCTCAAATGCCATGGGACACGGTATCGGAGCAGTTTTAATCTCCCCAAGAAATGGATACCAGCCCTTCACAGCAAGGTTGTGCTTTGACTGCACCAATAACATGGCAGAATACGAAGCATGTATCCTAGGCCTCGAAGCGGCAATTGATCTAAGGATCAAAAACCTTGAAGTATACGGTGACTCAGCCTTGGTCATCTATCAAGTCAAAGGAGAATGGGAAACAAGACATCCTAATTTAATTCCCTACCAAGCCCGGGTTGTAGAATTGATCAAGCATTTTGATGAAATCAACTTCCACCACATACCTCGAGAAGAGAATCAGGTAGCAGATGCTTTGGCTACATTATCATCAATGTACCAAGTAAATTCCTACAACGAAGCACCAATCATAAGGATGGATCATAGAGACAAACCAGTTGTATGCGCATCAGTCGAAGAGGGACTTGACGACAAACCCTGGTTCTACGACATCAAGCGATACCTCGAAGAGCAAGAGTATCCAGAAAATGTCTCGCACACCGACAAGAGGACCCTCAGAAGATTGGCATCCCAATTCTTCCTCAGTGGAAATACCCTCTACAAAAGAAATTATGACATGGTCCTGCTCAGATGTGTGGATAAACATGAAGCGGACATGCTCATCAAAGAAATCCACGAGGGATCTTTTGGAACCCATGCTAATGGGCATGCAATGGCGAAGAAAATCTTAAGGGCGGGCTACTATTGGTTAACCATGGAAGCTGATTGTTTCCACTATGCCAAGACTTGTCACAAGTGCCAGATTTACGCCGACAAGGTGCATGTGCCACCAACTCCACTGAACGTCATGACTTCACCTTGGCCTTTCTCTATGTGGGGCATAGACATGATTGGAATGATCGAGCCCAAAGCGTCAAATGGACATCGCTTCATCCTCGTTGCCATCGACTACTTCACCAAATGGGTAGAAGCAGCTTCGTATGCAAACGTAACCAAACAAGTGGTAGCCCGATTCATCAAAAGGGAAATCATTTGCCGTTATGGTACTCCCCACAAAATCATCACCGATAATGGGGCAAACCTGAACAACAAGACAATGAAGGAGTTGTGCAAAGATTTCAAGATTGAGCACCATAATTCCTCCCCTTACCGACCAAAGATGAACGGTGCGGTAGAAGCAGCCAATAAGAACATAAAGAAGATCATCCAGAAGATGGTGACAACATATAAGGATTGGCATGAGATGCTTCCCTTTGCGCTACATGGCTACAGAACAGCCATTCGCACTTCAACTGGGGCAACCCCCTTCTCCTTAGTATACGGTATGGAAGCTGTTCTCCCTGTAGAGGTGGAAATTCCTTCGCTAAGGGTCTTGATGGAAACCAAGCTAGAAGAAGCTGAATGGGTCCAAACAAGGTTCGACCAACTGAATCTCATAGAGGAGAAGCGTCTGACGGCAATATGTCATGGCCAACTCTATCAAAGGAGGCTCAAGAGAGCATTCGACAAGAAGGTCCGTGCTCGAGAATTCAAAGAAGGAGACCTAGTGCTCAAGAAGATATTACCTATCCACAAAGATCCCCGAGGGAAGTGGACTCCCAGCTATGATGGGCCGTATGTGGTAAAGAAAGCTTTCTCAGGCGGAGCCCTGATCATCACCACTATGGACGGAGAAGAGTTCCCACTCTCAATAAATTCCGATGCAGTCAAGAGGTATTATGCCTAAAGAAAGAAAAAAAGCTCGCTAAATCGAAAACCTGAAAGGGCGGTTTAGGCAATAGAGAGCGTCCTGCTAGATTGAAAACCTGAAAAGGCGGTCTTGGCAAAAATTAAGGACATCAAAAAAGGAAATACACCCCGGTGGATTGAAAAACTCGAAAGAGCGATCCAGGCAAAAGTTAGGGGTTAACAAAAAAAAGAAAGGCAATGACTGCAGCATCCAAGCTCCGGACAAGATTCAAGAGGAGAAGAATCGGTCTCCTCAGCATCTTCCAACAAACAAAAATCTCGAAGTCATAAGAGAATAGCATGTGTTGTGCCAAAACCAACCATTTTCTTTTTGCTTTTTTTCTTGTCTTTCTCTATCTCACTTCTCACTTTGTGTATTTTTTACCCATTCAAGAAGTCAAATCTGCATTGAATAAATTTCCTTTTTTATTTTATGTTCTCAGTAGCGCATAAAATTTTGTTTTATTCATGATGAAAATGCTTTAAAACATGGGAAATAAACAAAAGAATTCTCTTCCAAAAAAAAAGGAGAAAAGAAAACAAACACACATTGCTTTATTTTGAATCTTCGTGAATTCTGAAGAATTGCGGTAATTCCCACCAAAATATTGCACCAAAGGACTTATGCTTCTTAGCAAAGGCAAGTGCGTAGTTCGTGGCACGCGGAGCGCAGAAACCCCCAAGGGTCAAGCGGAACAAAAATCCCCAGTAAACACCCTAAACATCCAAACACCAAACAAGGCTGGATATCGATCATGCTTCCAAAATGATCCTTATATCCCCATGAGCCAAACCTCATTGATACTCCCCAGGGAGTCTCAACCCCAAACAAAAGTCCAATCATTATTGGCAAACCCACACAAATTTTCGGGCTTGGGCTCGAACTACACCGGTTTTGATCCCATTTGGGTATGTAGGCAAAGGACCTTGTCCTTCTAAACCGACCAACCAAAAAAAACAAACAAAACACAAAAAAGAGAGCCCAACCACAACCGCAACCACAACCAAGATTGACTTTGCTCGGCACTCAACCAACCTCCCACACATCATGCATAACATAATTCATGCATCATGTCATTCATGCATGCATATACAAATCATTCATACACATGCATTTCATATCATGCCATGCATCCTCAACAAGGATTCTTCAGTGAGTATCACATATTCACCAACATCCATCAACATTCAACCAGGGGCACCTATTTAGGGTAAGACCACAGCTCGTTAGGAATCGACATTCAGAAGCAGTACCTGAATAAGATCACCTAGCTTAGGCATCGACCTCTAGAAGCAGTACCTAGAGTAGATCACCTCCCCCAGTGTATCGACCTTCAGTGTTAGCGGCTGAATAAGATCACAGCTCGTTAGGAATCGACATTCAGAAGCAGTGCCTGAATAAGATCACCTAGCTTAGGTATCCCTCTCTAGAAGCAGTACCTAGAGTAGATCACCTACATCCATGTTCGATCTCTAGAAGCAGTACCTAGAGTAGACCACCTACATCCATGTTCGATCTCTAGAAGCAGTACCTAGAGTAGATCACCTCCATCAATGTTCCACCTCTAGAAGCAGTGCCTAGAGAAGATCACCATCCTCAGGAATCGACGTCTAGTGACAGTGCCTAGATAAGATTACCTTCATCCCCCAGTGGATCTACCTCCAGTGTTAGCGGCTGGATACGATCAACCCCTACCAACCATTGCATTTGCATTTCGCGAAGGACAAAATTCGGGTCCTTCTTTTTACTTAATTGATCTCCGCAAAGAGTTCATGAGATGCCCTCGGCACTCACGCACTCTATGCGAAGACACAATTAAGTAGGGGCAGCTGTAGTACCCTAATTTTGTCCTACGCATTTTAAAACAAAAAAATCAAAAAAAATCAAAGAGGGGAAAAAGTCAAAAGTCAACAAAAGTCAACAGAAAAGTCAACATTTTAAAAATGATGACTTCGCACTGCGAAGCTCACTTCGCACTGCGAAGTCTGCGATTTTTTCTGCAGATTTTTGGTTTCTTTGATTTAATTCCAGAATTTGTTGCATATCATTTCCATAATTATTTTAAGTAGCATTCATGGCTAATTGGGCCAAGCAAAGCCAGAGTTGAAGGACTTGCCATTAATGCCAAGGTTGGAAGCTTTTTCTTCCAACCTAGCATGTGACAAGCAAGTGGGCTTGCCCTTGGGCAGCTCTAGTCCCTCCCAGGTGACCTGCTAACCACCACAAGGTTGCCAGCCACCTGCTTGAGGACTTTCCTCCTGCTTGCTCCCCCCAAAACCAGTCAAACCAGCTGGATTTTTTCACTTGAAAAGCCATGATTGCCTACTCTGTTTTGCAGCAGCTTTTCACCCTCTCACACCAGCCAATTATAGCCTCTTTCATCCCTCAATCTCTGCACATTACAGTGCACGTTTTCATTGACCAACCATTGAGATTGCAAGGATTGATCCCCAAGCATTAGCCAATTGCAAATCAGCTTTGTTCTTCATCATTACCTTCTAGAATTGGTTGAATTTGTGGCTGAAGTCAGGCTGAATCTTGCCCCTTGGTACAAGGCAAGGTTGCCTCTATCCATTAGCATTTAATGCAAAGGGATTCAGCTTGATCTTAGCCATAAAATCAGCTGAATTTTGGGATTGTGTAATGATGACAAAGATTTGGTTTTGGCCTATAAATAGAAGGCAATGCCCAAGGATTTAAAAAGAGTAAACACAGCATTTTCAAGAGCAGAAACTCTACTCATTTTAGCCTACAAACCTCCACAAACAACCAGAAAAAAACCAATCCACACAAAGCTTTACAAAAGTTCAAAACCATCACCAATATTCAAAACCTTTGTGAAAGCCTTCAACCAAATCAAACCAAGTGCAGCTGGAGCTTTGCTAAGGAGTTCTGTAAGTTTCTAAAGCTTTATATTGCATTTACAATCGTGTTTGCATAGCTATTTTGGCTCAAAACCATTTGATTCTAAAAAACCCCTTTTGAATTTCAAAGAAATCCCAAGGTTTTCAAAACATCAAAACTGGTTTGTCCAGCCTTTTTCATCCCAAAAACTCAAAGTTTTTCACCCACCTATAAGGTCCTGAGTGTGTTCAGAAGTTGTTTCTGAACAAAAGTTCAGAAACAGCTTCTGAACCCAAAATTTCGCATGCTTCGCAGTGCGAAGTCATGGTCGCAGTGCGACCATGACAGAACTCAGAACCTGAGTTTTTGTGTCAAAATGACCAATTTTTGAGGTTCTAGCCCCAGAGCTCAGAACCTAAGAGTTTTTAAACCCATGTTCTTCAAACCATAACAAGGATTTTGCATAATTTTGACAAAATCACAAGTTCGTATGACCATTTTGTGGATAACTTGCAAAGCAAGTTATGTTCCCAAACTTTCAAAACCACATGAACAAACAAGCTATGTTCATCATTTCAATCCAAACTTGAACAATAAATATTGTTCATGATGTTCAAAACTCAAAGATGAACATACACCGTTTACGTTCGCACTTTCGCAAAATGAGACGAACTTGCGCGTTTTTTTTAGCAAATTTGCTAAACCTTCCCATTTTGGGTTTTCAAACCAAATGTTTTGTAACACCTTGGGATTTCTAAAGGATTCAACCCAAAAATATGAATGAAAAAGGGATGGTGTGACGTATGTCTCTCCATCGCCCCGATTGTACGAATGCGTGACGTATGTCTCGTCGCTCGGACAATCGTCATTCCCCTTTTTCAATATACAACCCTAACCAAACCAAATCTTGGCCCCTTGTGGTCAATCCAAACCTTTTGGTCCCCCGTTGGCCATTAGACTCAACCCCTCGACTCGTTTGAGTCCACTCGGTCAATGTTCGACTCGTCCGAGTCCATTGTACCCGTTCTTGATCTCAGTGGATCAATCGAACAATCGCCCGACTCTTCGGAGTCCACTCGGTCAATGATTGACTTGTATGAGTCCATTGCACCTCTCTTGGTCCCATAGCGACCAATCAACCCTTTACCCTAACGGACGTACCTTTTAACAATTCTAATGCGATTCACGAACAAACGCTTAATAAGTCTCCAAGAGCGAGCATACAAGCTACGTTTTAATCGCAAGAATTCGGTTAAAACATCGTCCATTTAAAATCAACCAACACATGTACGTTTTTCTACCAAAGAACTACGTATGCTTTGAATTCTCCGACTACCGGGAGATACGTAGGAGCAAGATCGACATCTTGTCAAGCACAATAATAAAAAACTTTTTTTCTTTCTTTCGTTTGTTTTTATCTCTTTCCCCCCTTTTATTATGTTTTTAACATAAATGAACATGCACGCAAAGTATTAAAAAAAAACAATTCAAGCTTTAACCAAATAGAAGGTTCCCGTTGAGTACAACGGACGTGAGGGGTGCTAATACCTTCCCCTGGCGTAATCGACTCCCGAACCCGACAATGGTTGCGATGACCTAATCCTTATCCTCATCGTCAAAAGGGTTTTATTATCGTTTCCCTTTACAACAAAAAAAAAAACTTAAGGGTTTATCAACGTTCCCTTTACACAAAAACTTTGGTGGCGGCTTCACAAAGGCCCTCCGAGCGTTTGCGAACGACCTCGGAGGATTTGCGCGTCTTTTTCCCGAGGAAAAAAACGAGGTGCGCACACATACTTCTGTTCAATATGACTATGGTACTGATGATAGAAAGTCTAGGTCACACAATAAACCCCCTATGTTTACTGGTGACCCAGAAAAATTCTCTTGGTGGAAGAGTAAAATGTACAGTCATATTATTGGGATTGATGATTCACTATGGGACATTATTGAAGATGGAATCACTATTCCAGTTGATGAAGAAGGTGTTGCTGTCAACAGAAGAGCTCTGAGTGATGCATAAAGAAAGATATATAGAAAGCATCACAATGTGAGAGGAATCATTGTGGATTCCCTACCTCACTCTGAGTATCAGAAGCTGAGTGACAAGTCCACAGCAAAAGCCATCTTCACATCCCTCTGCTCTAACTATGAAGGTAATAAGAAGGTTAGAGAAGCTAAGGCAAACATTCTTGTTCAGCAATATGAATTGTTCAGAATGAAAGAGGTTGAAAATATTGAGACTATGTTCTCAAGATTTCAGACTCTGGTTTCTGGACTTCAGATTCTGAAGAAGAGTTATACCACAGCTGATCATGTGAACAAACTCTTAAGAAGTCTGCCATCCAAATGGAGACCTAAAGTGACTGCCATTGAGGAAGGTAAGGATCTGAATACTTTAAGTATTGAGGATCTTGAAATTTCTGGCTTAGCAACTGGTAAGGAGGTTAAACTGGTTCTGATTAAAAACTGGTTCTGAACCTAACAGGTTCTGAACTTGAAACTTAGCACAATTTAAATCACAGTTATGCAGCAGAATTAAAAAGTGCAGAAATAAAAGAACACAAGGTTTGTTAACCCAGTTCGGAGTAAACTCCTCCTACTCTGGGGGATACCAATCCAGGAAGGAAATCCACTATTGGAATTAATCCTTAAGACTCAGACACTGACCCCCAGTTCCTATCCTAAGCAATCAACTTCCACCTAGTCAGACTTCTACCCACGCATGAGTATTAGAATCCACTAACTTCCTATTCAAGCAACAACCCAGTCACTTGAACAACCCTTGAACTAAACCCAGTTCTGAAACAAACTAACCAGAATTTGAAGAACACACTTCAATACAAAAACTTCATTCTTGCTTAAAAGCTTTGAATGAATTACAACTCAATTAAACCTAAACCAACTCAAAACATATGAGTGGTGCACAAACAAAGCTAAAAAGCTTACACACACTAAGACTCTATTTCTGAATTTTCTCTCTAATTTTGTATCTCTTGAATATCAGTAAAGCACTCTTTATATAGCCTTCAGTCCAGAATAAAACCCATTCCAATCTTCTAAATTGATCTGTTTCTGAATTATGATTGGTCCAATAAGGAAACAAATAAACCAGGAAAGAATCTTAATAAGATTGTAACAGAAAAATACGAAGTTCATAAAACTGAACCAAATCTTTATTAAATCTTCTCCAAAACAACCAGCATTCTAGAAGCAATATGCGAAGATATATTCTTGTTAAATCTCGCCAAGATTCGCGCAAGAATAACTTGAAAATAACAAGCTTCTGATGAAGTCAACAAAAGTCAACGCGGACATCAGACTCACATTTCAGCTTCTGAAGTGCTACAGTGCGTCTGACCCAACTTTCAGCTTCTGAACAGCTTCAAATGGAAAAACTTGCAACTGAAGATTTGTTCTAGACATGGAGATACTACTATTCAACACATTGGATTTGCCAAAATATGCAGCCAACACCAAAATACTTAACAATCTCCCCCTTTGGCAAATTTTTGGCTAAAACCAATGTTCACACATGACAAGCTCTTCAATCTCCCATAAGACTATCTCAGCAATGAAGAACTCACAAATACAAACATATATAACATAGCGAAGAGTTAGTAGCAGCGGATACAGCTATGTTAAACAATCAGTTTCAGCTTCTGAACACCTGAAGCACACATAAACCAATTACTGATCAACTCCTGATCATCACAAACACTCCTGAAGCTTCACAACACTCCCCATGCAACTCAGCATTCAATATTAAAGACTCCCCCTTAATTCTGAACTGCAGTAACACTTCAGGATCACAACTTCACTCAGGATTTTAATAACCATATACTCCCCCTGAGACACACATTTTCCTTTAAACACATGTGCACTGCATTGGTTCTGAATTCTGAACAACATACTCAAAACTACACAAACTACAAACTGACAGCTCACACTCTACACAGCTCATGTCTGATCTTAAACATAGGTTTTTCTCCCCCTTTTTAGCCACAAAATTATGACAAACCACAGGTTTAACATAGGGTTTAAAAACTGCACATACATCATCTGAATCAGTCCCAGCATTAACTTCAGACCCAGGATCAGACACACATTCAGCATTAGCAAAACTGGCAGGTACTCTATCTTCCTTACATCTAGTTTGCAATAATTGCTATAGATCCTTATGCTGACTAACATTTGAAGAACCACAACCAAAACCATTCCTCCCAGCAATTTGTTTCTCAAAATTAGCCATTCTTTTCCGATCACAAGTCCTAGCAACTTCAGACTTACAAGAAAATAGTACCTTCTGAGCAGGAACATGAACTTTGCTCTAGACTTTGGATGGTTCAGCACCAGAATTCTTCTGTGCTATAGGAATTGGCTTGCTGTCATCAGCAATAGCCTTTCCCTTTCCTTTGTTCAGATTCTGAGCAATACCTTCACTCTTAGGTCTCCAAACTTTCTTGATTTTGCTCTTGTTCACAGCTGGTTCAACTTTTCTGTGTTGCAAATGTTTGGGATAACCATATAGTTTGAAACAAAATGGTTTGATATGTCCCTTCTTCCCACAGTGATGACAGATCCATGTATGATTTCTTCTTTTGTTTCTGAAACATTTCTGGGAATGCATCTGAGCATGCTTCTGAGGCAGCATCTGAACTTGCTTATGAGGTATCATTTGAGCTGGCTTCTGACCTTGCATCTGTGCTTGTTTCTGAAGTCTCCTCTTTGATGTTCCAACCATAGAATCATGAGTTTGAGTAGCAGGAACAAACTGACTAACAGGATTTTTCTCCTTGAGCTTCATACTCTGATCAACATAACCTAACCCAGTTTTTCCTTGCTTCTGGACATCTAGAATCTCTTCCAACTTATCAGTAGCAGAGTTCATCATCCTAACTTGCTTTTTCATCTGATTAAGTTGGGAATTCAAAAGTGTTACTTCTTCATTAAGATCAGCAATCTGTCCTATATGAGCACATCTTTCAGACTGCAACTGGCACACAGTTTCCTTCTCAGTCTCTAATAACTTGATCAAATCTTGATTTCTGAGATACAATTCTTCATAAGAAATAGCTGGTTCCTCAAAAATCAATTCTTCATCACAGGCTTCAGATTCTGATGAAGTTTCAATTTCTGATGAAGTTTCAGACTCTGAATAGACCACAGATTTTGAACAAGCTTCTGAAACTGTAAGAGCAACAACATGTTTAGCTGACTTACTTTCAATCTCTCCTTCTGAGCTATCCTCATCAGACCAAGATACAGCAAGGCTTTTCTTCTGCTTCTTGAGAAAATTAGGACATTCAGCCTTAATATGTCCAAAGCCTTCACACTCAAGGCACTGCACAACCTTTGATTGTTTGCTATTTTCTTCAGATTGTTGCTTGTTATTTTTGAGTCTGAGATTCTGACCTTTGTATTTGGATTTCTTGTCCACCTGTTTCAGAATCTTTTTGAACTGTTTTCCCAGCAACACTACATCTTCTGATAGATCATCTTCATCTTCATCAAGTTCTTGTTGATCATCAGCTTCAGAATTAACAGCAAAAGCTATTCCTTTCCCTTTCTTATCAGGCTGTTTACAAAAGGCAGTCTCAAAGTTCAGCAAAGACCCAATCAGCTCCGCAACCTTCATGGTGTAAATATCATGGGCTTCTTCTATAGCTGTCACTTTCATATCAAATCTACTGGGGAGTGACCTGAGGATTTTTCTGACCAATTTCTCATCAGACATCTTTTCCCCAAGAGAATCAAAGGAATTGGCCATATCCAGCACATTCATGTAGAAATCCTGAATACTTTCATCCTCCAACATCTTCAGGTTTTCAAACTTGGTGGTCAGCAACTAGAGCCTGGACATCTTGACCTTAGAGGTTCCTTCATGAGTGGTTTTCAATATTTCCCAAGCATCCTTTGCAACAGTACATTGTTTGATCAATCTGAACATGTTTCTATCAACACCATTGAAAATTGCATTCAAGGCCTTTGAGTTTCCATGTGACAGATCATCTTCAGCTTTGGTCCACTCCTCTTCAGGCTTCAGAATCTCAGTTTTATTCCCATCTTTGTCTATAACCACAGGATGATCCCAGCCTTTGATCACAGCCTTCCAAGTTCTGCTGTCAATGGATTTTAGGAATGCACACATCCTTGATTTCCAGTACTCATAATTGGTGCCATCAAGTAGGGGTGGTCTGTTGACAGGGCCTCCTTCTCTCTCCATAAAGCCAGGCATTATTAACTTTGGATCTCACCCAAAACACAGGCAGGGTGCCTGCTCTGATACCAATTGAAATTTCTGGCTTAGCAACTGGTAAGGAGGTTAAACTGGTTCTGATTAAAAACTGGTTCTGAACCTAACAGGTTCTGAACTTGAAACTTAGCACAATTTAAATCACAGTTATGCAGCAGAATTAAAAAGTGCAGAAATAAAAGAACACAAGGTTTGTTAACCCAGTTCGAAGTAAACTCCTCCTACTCTGGGGGATACCAATCCAGGAAGGAAATCCACTATTGGAATTAATCCTTAAGACTCAGACACTGACCCCCAGTTCCTATCCTAAGCAATCAACTTCCACCTAGTCAGACTTCTACCCACGCATGAGTATTAGAATGCACTAACTTCCTATTCAAGCAACAACCCAGTCACTTGAACAACCCTTGAACTAAACCCAGTTCTGAAACAAACTAACCAGAATTTGAAGAACACACTTCAATACAAAAACTTCATTCTTGCTTAAAAGCTTTGAATGAATTACAACTCAATTAAACCTAAACCAACTCAAAACATATGAGTGGTGCACAAACAAAGCTAAAAAGCTTACACACACTAAGACTCTATTTCTGAATTTTCTCTCTAATTTTGTATCTCTTGAATATCAGCAAAGCACTCTTTATATAGCCTTCAGTCCAGAATAAAACCCATTCCAATCTTCTAAATTGATCTGTTTCTGAATTATGATTGGTCCAATAAGGAAACAAATAAACCAGGAAAGAATCTTAATAAGATTGTAACAGAAAAATACGAAGTTCATAAAACTGAACCAAATCTTTATTAAATCTTCTCCAAAACAACCAGCATTCTAGAAGCAATATGCGAAGATATATTCTTGTTAAATCTCGCCAAGATTCGCGCAAGAATAACTTGAAAATAACAAGCTTCTGATGAAGTCAACAAAAGTCAACGCGGGCATCAGACTCACATTTCAGCTTCTGAAGTGCTACAGTGCGTCTGACCCAACTTTCAGCTTCTGATGAAATTTTCAGCTTCTGAACAGCTTCAAATGGAAAAACTTGCAACTGAAGATTTGTTCTAGACATGGAGATGCTACTATTCAACACATTGGATTTGCCAAAATATGCAGCCAACACCAAAATACTTAACAGATCTTATAAGCTCCCTCAAGGTGCATGAACTAGGACTCAATGAGGATGAGTTTGTTAGAGAACCAAAGTCATTAGCTTTGAAATCTAAAAGAAAGCCTGCTAAAGCTTTGAAAGCTATTGAATCTGAAGAAGAATTTCCTGAGGGAAATTCTGATGAAGATTCAGATGCTGATGAGCTTGCAGTGCTTTCTAAAAGAATTCAGTATCTAATGAATAGAAAGAAAAAATTGTCTAACAGAAGCAGTAACTTTAGAGGATCTGGTTCAAAGAGGGATAATCAGAAGGAAAGCTGTTACAACTGCAAGAAGCCTGGGCACTTCATTGCTGACTGTCCTGATCTTCAGAAGGAAAAGTCTAAAAAGAAAGCAAAGAAGTCCAGCTCAAAGTCCAGCAGTTTCGGAAACAAGCTTAAAAAGAGTCTCATGGCAACATGGGATGATCTGGACAATGAGTCAGAATCTGATGAAGAAGAAGCAAACCTGGCCTTGATGGCAACTGCATTTTCTGATGCAGAATCATGCTCAGATTCTGATGAAGAAGATGAGGTATATTCTGAACTCTCTAGATCTGAATTAATTGAAGATGTTAATGATCTTATGAGTCATCTAAAAAGCAAGTTAGGAGAAATTAAATCTTTGAAAAATAAAACTAACTTGCTATCTGAGGAAAATCTTAAACTTCAGAATCAAATATTTGAATATGATGAAGAAGTTGAAGAACTCAGAAAAGAGGCTCATAAGAAATCTGAAGAGGTTCCTAATGAACATGAAATTGCTCTTCAGGATTTCATCTTAACTGGATTCAATAGAACTAAAATTGCCTCTATGATGTATAATATGATCAGAAACAAAGGTGAAGGCATTGGCTATGATTCATTTAAACCTTCAAATGAATTAAACTCACCTTTCTGTTCTGGAAATATTTTAAAAGGCAATGGTATATGCTTTGTGCCTGCTTCTGATAACTCTGAGAAGTTGAAAATGTCAGAAACTGAGACTAAGTCTGAAGTTCTGAACAGCTCAGACTCTGAATCTTCTGAACCTAAGGGTAAGATGAAGGCAGATGTTAAAACCTTGCCTAAATCTAAGCCAAAAGGTCCTAAGCCTAAGAGTAAGAGAAAATCAGACTCTGAACCTGAGAATGTTCAGAATCTGAAGAGTTCAGAACCTGGAACTAGTAAGTCTCAGAATCTGAATACTTCAAATTCAAATTTTTTAAAGACTGGGTTTATTAAAACTTCAAAATCTATTAAACCAGTCAAATCAAAACATTTTCAATCTCAGAATGTTGAGCAAAGCAAGCAAAAGCAAACCAATCAGTTTTATGCTTCTAATTGTTTTAAGAAAGGCAAAACTGAAGCTTGCCTTGTGCCTGAAGCTAGCAGAGTTAGAATTCTGAAGAGATCAGAACCAAAGTGCTCAATGGTTCAGACTCTAAACAAATCAGAACCAAAGACCTTCAAGTCTCAGGTTCTGAAGAAATCTGAGTCCAAACCTTTGAGAACTCAGGTTCTGAAACTCAGACTTATTCCAGATATAAGGATTCATATCCAAAGTATCAGAACAAGTCTGAATATCATAACTTCAGACACAAGTTGAAAACGCCAAAACCTTCAGGACTAACCCCAAAGGACCCATGAAAATCTGGGTACCTAAGTCTGAGATCATTTCAATTGCAGATATTCTTGTCATCCAGAGAAAAGGAAAGGTCCTGGTACCTGGACAATGGATGCTCGCATCATATGACAGGGGACAAGTCTATGTTCCAAACCCTAACTCTGAAAGAATGAGGAACTGTGGGGTTTGGAGGAAGTCAGAAAGGAAAGATCATTGGTACTGGTAAGATAGGTAATTCTTCCCTGTACATTGATGATGTTTGGCTGGTAGATGGACTTAGACATAATTTACTTAGCATAAGTCAATTATGTGATAGTAATTATGAAGTCCTGTTTAATAAGAACACATGCACCGTAATCAATAACAAAGATAAGTCTGTAGTGTTCAGAGGTAGCAGGAAAAAAATGTTTACAAAATAAATTTTTCTAAATTGGTTCAGCAGAAGGTAGTTTGCCTTCTGTCTGTGAGTGATGAGAAATGGGTCTGGCACAAAAGGCTGGGACATGCTAACTGGAGACTCATCTCTAAGCTTAGCAAGTTACAGCTGGTCAGAGGCCTACCCAGCATTGATTATCACTCAGATGCTCTATGTTCAGCATGCCAAATTGGAAAATTTTCTAAAACTTCTTTTAAATCTAAGAACATTGTTCCCACCTCTAAACCTTTAGAACTCTTTCACATTGATTTGTTTGGTCCTGTTGGAACAACTTCAATCAATGGGAAGAAGTATGGACTTGTGATTGTTGATGATTATTGTAGGTGGACTTGGGTTAAATTCCTTAGAACCAAAAATGAAACATATGATGTGTTTTACAAATTCTGCAAACAAGTACAAACTGAAACTGATTTGAAAATCTTAAAAATCAGAAGTGATCATGCTGGGGAATTTGAAAATGAACCTTTTGAAAATTTTTGTGAAGATCATGGAATTCTCCATGAGTTCTCATCTCCTAGAACTCCGCAACAAAATGGAGTTGTAGAGAGAAAGAAAAGGTCTTTACAAGAAATGGCCAGAACCATGATCCATCAATCTAAAATTGCTAAGTACTTTTGGGCAGAAGCTGTAAACACAGCATGTTATATTCATAACAGGATCTATATCAGACCCTTTCTGAATAAAACAGCATATGAACTGTTTAAAGGAAGAAAACCAAGTATTTCTTATTTTCATCAGTTTGGTTGTACATGTTACATACTAAACAATAAAATCTACCTAAAGAAATTTGATGCCAAGGCTCAAAAGGGTACCTTTTTAGGATACTCAGAGAGATCTAAGGCATACAGAGTGTATAATTCTGAAACACATGTTGTTGAAGAAGCTATACATATTAGGTTTGATGATAAGAAGCCTGGTAAGGAAATACCAGAGCTGGTTGAGAGTTTTGCAGATGTCAGAATCTTAGAAGAACCTTCAGAAGCTGAACTCAGTTCAGAGTCTGATGAAGGTTCAGAAGCTGAAAACAATGAAGAATCTGAGAAACTCTCTGATAAAGACACTACTCCTGAAGCAAATCAAGACCAGCATGGTTCTGAACAAATCCCTGATGGTTCTTCAGAAGCTAATCCACCCAGAACCTCATTCAAATACAAGTCTTCACATCCTGAGGAGTTGATCATTGGAAACAAGAACAGTCCAAGGAAGACAAGATCAGCATTCAGTCAGAATGAGTCTATATGCTTGGCCTGCTATCCATGATTGAGCCTACAACTGCTGATGAAGCACTTGCTGATGATGGCTGGATTGTAGCAATGCAAGAAGAACTGAACCAGTTTCAAAGGAATGATGTCTGGGATCTTGTTGCAAGACCTGATCATAAGAACATCATTGGAACAAAATGGGTGTTCAGGAACAAGCTCAATGAACAAGGAGAAGTGATCAGAAACAAGGCTAGATTAGTAGCTCAAGGGTACAACCAGCAAGAAGGAATTGATTATACTGAGACATTTGCTCCAGTTGCAAGACTGGAAGCAATCAGGTTACTTCTTTCTAATGCTGTTAATCATGATATCATCTTATATCAAATGGATGTTAAGAGTGCTTTCTTAAATGGTGTAATTTCTGAAGAAGTGTATGTAAAACAACCTCCTGGTTTTGAAGATGTTAAATATCCAAATCATGTTTTTAAACTTAAGAAGTCTTTGTATGGTCTGAAACAAGCTCCCAGAGCTTGGTATGAAAGGCTACGCAACTTCTTGATTAAAAATGGTTTTGTAAGAGGTCAAGTTGACAATACACTCTTTAGAAAAACTGTTAAGAAAGAAATCTTAATTGTACAAATATATGTTGATGATATCATATTTGGTTCTACTAATGCCTCCCTTTGCAAAGAATTTTCAAAGTTAATGCAGGATCAATTTGAAATGAGCATGATGGGTGAGCTGAAATTCTTCTTGGGAATTCAAATCAACCAATGCAAAGATGGTGTTTATGTTCATCAGTCCAAATACACTAAGGAGCTTCTGAAGAAGTTCCAACTGGATGATTGCAAGCTGATGACAACACCAATGCATCCCACCTGCACCTTAAGCAAAGAGGACAATGGCTCTAAAGTAGATCAGAAGCTGTACAGAGGTATGATAGGTTCTCTTTTATAATTAACTGCTTCTAGGCCAGATATTTTATTTAGTGTATGTCTGTGTGCTAGATTCCAGTCAGATCCTAGAGAATCTCATATGACTGCTGTCAAGAGAATCTTTAGGTATCTGAAAGGAACAACTAATTTGGGACTTCTGTATAAGAAATCTCTAAATTATAAGCTAGTTGGATTCTGTGATGCTGACTATGCTGGGGACAGGATTGAAAGAAAGTCCACCAGTGGAAACTGTCAGTTTCTTGGTGAGAATCTGATATCCTGGGCCAGCAAGAGACAAGCAACCATTGCTTTGTCAACAGCAGAAGCAGAATACATCTCAGCTGCAAGTTGTAGCACACAACTGCTCTGGATGAAACATCAATTAGAGGATTATCAGATTCATGCAGATAACATTCCTATTTATTGTGATAATACTACTGCAATATGTCTGTCTAAAAATCCAATTCTGCATTCTAGAGCCAAGCACATAGAAATAAAACATCATTTTATAAGAGATTATGTTCAGAAGGGTGTTTTAGATATTCAGTTCATTGATACTGATCATCAATGGGATGACATATTCACAAAACCCCTAACAGAAGAAAGATTCAATTTTATTAAAAAGAATCTGAACATGCACTTTATCTCTTGAAAATGTGCTTGAATCTGAATGAAAACCTTGATTCTAAGTTTATCATAAGCTAAGACTTATCAAACACTCATTTTCTGAGAGTTTGAATAAAGTTAAGCCTGAAAAACTTCAGAGTCTGAAGGATCAGAACCTGGATTTTCTGACTTCTGAATCTGATAGGAATCTAATGTTTGGTCAGAATCTGATAAGTATAACCCTGGCCAATGATGATTAAAGCTTTGAAAGTTTATACTTTATCCCTCCCAAGGTCATCAATTTAAAAAATGTGATTTTCTGTTTTGGTATCAATACTGAATTTGCTTTAATTTAAATTGGTATCAGGCTGTTTTTAAACTGTTTTAACACAGACACATTTTTTCAAATGCTCAATTTGTATCAGACATGTTCAGCTTTTAGAACTTATTTCAAATGCTATATCTTGGTATCAGCACCAAACCATAATTTGGTATCAGATTCTGATATAAGTTCAGCAGTATTAAAACTTTTATTTTGGTATCAGGCTCTGATATAACCTTTCAGTTGGTCTATGATCTGCACTATTCTGTTTTAAAAATGAGTTAGACTTGCTCTGATACCTTCTTGTGTGTTTTGCTCTGCTACTGAAAAACCATGTCTGAACAAAGAATGCTCTGATCAGAAGCTCTGAACTATCTTTTTCCTGCTTCTGAACAACATTCTATTTTCAATGCAATGTCATCTACTCTTTGAAAATCAAGTATGATCTGATGATTATCTTTGCTGCTTGATTATCCATATGATTGCATACTTATCTCACATGTTTTTTCAACCCCCCCCCCCCATTTCTGAACCTTTTAGAGATATTTTCAAACTCTTTTAAAAAGGGGAGATTGAAATGCTCTGATATACATGTTTTCAAAACTCTTTTATAAAACTTTTTGTTGATGACAAAAGGGGGAGTAAGGTAAAACAAGTATTAAAGCTCCTGAGCTCAAATATAAGTTAAATTCTGTCAGTAATTAACTTATGAAAGGGGAGTAAAAGGCATTAAGAACTGAGGCTCTGAACATAAGTTAAAGTTCTGATTGAAATTAATTTTGAGAACTGATTTTAAATCTTAGCCTCTGAATTTAATTTTGTGAGATACATAACTCTTAGTGAGTTAAAATGAATTTAAAATAACTTGGATAAGACTCAGGGAGCTTACAAACTCATCCTGTGGATTATCAGACTTAGGGGGAGAGCTTACAAACCTCAGAACCTGAAGTCAACAAATTATTTATAATTCTGAGTGTTAATTTCACTTAATTGTTTAAAGTTGAGTTTAATTAACTTAGATAAGAATCAAGGGGAGCTTACAAACCTAACCTTGAGGATTATCAGACCTAGGGGGAGCTTACAAACCTCTCCTAAAGTCAGATTGTTAATTAAAATTAACAACAATTCTGAAATTTTCACATTTGTGTTTTAATCTGAACTTAATTAACTTGGATCAAACTCAGGGGGAGCTTACAAACCTCACACCCTGCAGTTAACTTGTTAATTAAGTTAACAACAATTTTCTGATTTAATACTTATGTTTGTCATCATCAAAAAGGGGGAGATTGTTGGAACAAAATGTGTTTAACAACTCTCTTCTGAATTAAGGGGGAGATTGTTGAAACATTTATGTGTAAACATATCTCTCTTTATGGTTTTGATGATAACAAAAGTGTTAAATAGAAAATTGGTTAATTGCTAATGCTTTGTTCAAGTGATTTCAGAACCACGTATTTAGTGATTGGAAAATTAAGAATGGTTATGAAAGAACAAGCTTAGAGCAAGAAAGGAAAGCTTAGAAGCAAGTTGCAAAGCTGGAAAAGTGCTCCTGAAGAGTGCTCCTGAAGTGGTGCTCCTGGAGTGAGAGTCTGAAGCCTGCGTCTGAAGGCAGCTTCTGAAGTCTGAGTCTGAAGGCAGCTTCTGAAGGAAGTCAACAAAAGTCAACGTCTGAAGACCTGCTTCTGAAGTCTGAGTCTGAAGAAGTGCTTCTGATGCACTGTTCACGCAGAAGCTTCTAAAGGCTGATGTGGCATGGAAAGCAACTGGTACTGTGCGCATTTAATGCCTGGATGTGTCAGAGCAACCCAATGGAACAGTTGTCTCCCTGACTCAAACATTCCCCAGCTTTTAAGGTAGGCAAGTTCAAAAATGGCTGCTACTCTGTTTTCTGCAAAAAGCTCAGCACACATTTTCAGTCTATCCTAGCTCAACTTGCAACGGCTCTTTCCTCAAATAATGCAAAACTTCAACAGCTCTAATTCCCTCTATAAAAGGAAGAAGATTTGAAGAAGATTTTTGCTAAGACTCTTGAAATCAAATTGCTGAACCTGTGCCCTGTTTTGCTGTCAAGTTCAAAAACTCTTAGAAATTCTTTAGTCTTTGTAACTTAGAATTTCTTAAGGTTAAGAGTCTTAACCTGTGTTGTATTAAGAGAACACCTCTGATATTTTATCAAGTGTTCAACCCAAACTCAATTATTTGTAAACCAGTTTGGTCCCTAAAGTCTCAGTCTGTATATTGAGCAATTGTAACCTCATTCCTTTGTGGTCTGAGTCAGAAGTCTCTTGACTTAGTGTCTTGAGCATTGGGAAGTCTCTTGACTTAGTGTCTTGAGCATTGGAAGCCTCTTCCTTTGTGGTTGAGCATTAGAAGCCTCTTCCTTGGTGGTTGAGCAACTGGAAGTCTCTTCCTTGGTGGTTGAGCAAATTGTAATCAGTTGATTATAGTGGAACTCTCTTGTTGGAAAACAAGGGGACTGGACTACTTCTCACATTGAGAAGGGACCAGTATAAATCTTGTGTGTTTCTCTTCCCTTATCTATTTACTCTTTATAACCGCTGCATAACTCTGAGAAATAGTTCAGAACTGATTCATATCAGATTCTAAACTTGTCTTAAGTATTTGAGAAGAAAAGATCCAAGTTTTTGAGTCAGACAATTCAACCCCCCCCCTTCAGTGGACATACCGGAGAAGAAAAACCGTTTTGGGCTAGGATATCAGCCGTCAGCGGAAACCTCCTCAAAGCCTCAACCGCAAGGGATCCTTCCCATTTTGGAGACATTTGTCAGCGCAGGTTTTAGCGATGAAGACCAAGTGGCTTTGTTAGAAGACGTGGATGAAGGAGTGCCTGACCTCGTGCATCACTGTGCTTCGGACGAAATCTTGAACAACTGGAGGGCCATCGAAATTTCCGAAATCATTTCCAGTTTCAAGTAAATTACCATGTTTGTTTTCTTTTAAAAAAAATCATATTGTTGGGTTTTTGTATATTGGCTACATTTTGCAAAAACATCTACTAGCCAGATGCTGGGACAGATGCTGTAGCATATGGAACAGCATTATGTGACTTGTGATTTTCGCGCCAGCTAGCGCTTTATATTTGTGTACGCAATCTTCCAAAGATTTGCTTGAAGATTTATTTTCCTCTAGCTTGCTGATCAAGGCGCGTGTATCTGATTGAAGATTTGCTTGAAGTTTTATTTGCCTTGCTATTTGTTCCACAAGATATCATTCTATATTTGGAAGCTTTTTATTATTTCTAGAAGATCTTTTCAGCTGGACCGGACAACGTCCATGCTCTGTGTTGAAGCCCAAACCCGTGCTATTTCAGTATTATATATTTGTGAAGACAAACCCTAGTAGGGTAACTAAAAACCGTGTGTGTTACCAAAGCGTGTGTTTAAGGTTTTTAGGGTTTCTTTTGTTAATTGTGAGCCTTGCTTGTATCTTCCTGATTCAAGCTAAGGACTGAGTTTGTTTGAGTTGTAATTGTAAGCTGCTCCTAAGCTTTTAAGTACGGAGTGAGTATGTGTTATTAGAGTGTGTTTCTCTTGGTGTGTTTTGCGTAGTTGATAACTATACTGTTTGTGCTGTTGGTAGGAATTGAGACGGGGTCTCATATCTAGGAGTTCCTAGATAGAGTTGCCACTGGTAGGGTCTTGGTGCAAAGTCAAGTAGTGTGTCTGCGTTGGTCTTTTCACTAGAACTATAATAGTGGAATCATTCCTGGATTGGTATCCCCCAGAGTAGGAGAGTTGCTCCGAACTGGGTTAACAAACTCACTGTGTACTTTATATTTCTGCTGTGTTCTATTTAATTTGTGCTTTGTTACGCTGCGTTACTTTAATTGTAGTTCTGAGTAGACACGTGCTCGGACAGTTGTGCCAACATTGTACACAGCATATTTCAGTCAGGTTGCCAGGAATTTCAATTGGCATCAGAGCAGGCACCCTGTTCTATGTGGGTGAGCTCCAGGGAAAGCATTTTCTGGCTTAATGGATAAAGAAGGAGGACTGGTGAACAGACCACCCCTGTTGGATGGGTCAAACTATGACATTTGGAAATCACGCATGACAGCATTCTTGAAATCTCTAGACAGCAGAGCTTGGAAGGCTGTGATCAAGGCTTGGGTCCCTCCTAAAATAAAAGATGCGAATAATGTTGATACTGATGAGTTAAAACCAGAAGAGGAGTGGTCTACAGCAGAAGACACTGCAGCTATTGGAAACTCTAAAGCCCTGAATGCTTTGTTTAATGGTGTTGACAAGAACATGTTCAGGTTGATTAAACAATGTACTATTGCTAAGGAAGCTTGGGATATCCTAAGAACAGCCCATGAAGGTACTCAAAAGGTCAAGAAGTCAAGGCTACAACTGCTAACAACACAGTTTGAGAATTTGAGAATGAAGGAAGGAGAGAGTGTTCATGACTTTCACATGAATGTGCTAGAATATGCTAACACATTTGAATCCTTGGGGGAAAAGATATCCGATGAAAAACTGGTAAGCAAAATTCTCAGGTCCCTGCCTAAGAAATTTGATATGAAAGTATGTGCTATTGAGGAGGCCCAAGACATTGTAAATATGAAAGTTGATGAGTTGATTGGATCTCTTCAAACTTTTGAATTAAAGGCTAATGAAAGATCTGAAAAGAAAGACAAGAACATTGCTTTCATCTCCAACACTGATGAAGATGATGTGGAGAGTAACTTAGATACTGATGAGAGCATCTCTGAAGCTATTGTGTTGTTGGGCAAACAATTTAATAAAGTTGTGAAGAGGATGGACAGACGCCCTAGGACAAATGCTCCGGACAACAGTCGCATCATCTATAAAAATGTCAACAATCAGAGGAAACCTAGAACTGATGACAAAATCAATCAAAGCAAAGGGGTGCAATGCCATGAATGCGAAGGATTTGGTCACATCAGAACTGAGTGTGCAACGTATCTGAAGAAACAAAAGAAGGTGATGACTGTGTCTTGGACTGATGAGGATGAATCAGAAGAAGAACCTGAAACTGCAAAACATGTGAATGCCTTGACTGGAGTGTGCACATCTGACAATGAATCTAGTGATGAAGAGGTAACATATGATGAATTGGCTGATTCCTACAAGGAGCTATATCTCAAAAGTGAGGAAGTTTGTAGAACTTTAGAAAAACAAAAGAGGACCATTGCTCTTTTGCAAGCTGAGAAAGACAAACTTCTGAAAGTAAACTCAGATCTCAATGATGAGGTTATCTTACTTTCTTCCAAGATTGACAATATGAACAAGCAACTGCGGATGATGAACAAAGGTACTGATGCTTTAGACGAAATTCTGGAAATAGGACAGAAACCTGGAGATTCTAAAGGTATTGGGTTTGACTACAGAACCTTGCCTCAGCAGGAACAACTACCAGTGAGACAGTTTGTGCCATCTGTTAGTACTTATGATCATATTATGTCAAGACAGATGCCCCAACATCAGGTGAGACAACAGGCATCTGGATATAGGCCCAGATCAAAAGGAAGGAATTATGGTTGGGTATGTCACTACTGTGGAAGAAAAGGTCATATCAGACCTTTCTGTTTCAAATTATATGGTTACCCAGACAGGACCTATTCACCAAGACCAGATCCCACAGTAAAGATCACCAAGAAGCAGTGGAAGCAAAAAAATGATAATTTCACAAGCAACACTGTGGATCCTAAAAAAATAGAACCAGAAGCTGATGAGATTGCTCAAATTGCTCATACATCTCTGAGAGTGTCATCCAGAAATGATTGGTACTTTGACAGTGGATGTTCCAGACATATGACTGGTGATAAAAATTACTTAACTGATGTTAAGCCTTATGCTACAAGTTTTGTGACTTTTGGGGATGGAGCCAAAGGAGAAATAAAGGGTGTTGGAAATCTTGTGGAAGAGGGCCTACCCAAACTTGACAAGGTGCTTCTTGTGAAAGGATTAACTGCCAACTTAATTAGTATTAGTCAACTGTGCGATCAAGGAATGAAGGTCAACTTTACAAAGAGTGAATGCTTAGTTGCTAACAGTGAAGGGGACATCCTGATGAAAGGTGTTAGATCAAAGGACAATTGCTATTTGTGGGTCTCTCAAGATAAAGCAAAGTTATCTACTTGTCTAATAACCAAAGAAGATGAAGTTAAGCTATGGCACCAAAAGCTTGGACATCTGAATCTCAGAAGCATGAAGAAAGCTATTGCTGAAGGAGCCATCAGAGGTCTACCAAAACTCCAAATTCAGGAAGGAAGTATATGTGGAGAATGCCAGATAGGAAAACAGACCAAGATGCCTCACCAGAAGCTGCAACATCTGTCCACATCCAGAGTTCTTGAGCTATTGCACATGGACTTAATGGGACCTATGCAAGTCGAAAGCTTAGGTGGTAAGAAGTATGCATTTGTTGTTGTTGATGACTTTTCCAGATATACCTGGATAAATTTCATTAAGGAGAAATCAGACACTTTTGAAAAATTCAAGGATCTTTGCTTACAACTTCAGAGAGAGAAGGATTGTGGAATTGTTAGAATCAGAAGCGATCATGGGAAGGAGTTTGAGAATGGTAAGTTCTCTGATTTCTGTATTTCTGAAGGAATATTTCATGAGTTCTCAGCACCCATTACTCCCCAACAAAATGGGATAGTTGAGAGAAAGAACAGGACTTTGGAAGAATCTGCCAGGGTTATGCTACATGCAAAGAAGCTGCCATTTTTCTTTTGGGCTGAAGCAATGAATACAGCCTGCTATATTCATAATAGAGTGACTTTGAGAAAAGGTACATCTACAACCTTGTACGAGCTATGGAAGGACAGGAAGCCAACAGTGAAGCATTTCCATGTGTTTGGTAGTAAGTGCTATATTTTAGCTGACAGGGAACCAAGAAGAAAGATGGATGCTAAAAGTGAAGAGGGAATCTTTCTAGGCTATTCAACAAACAGCAGAGCCTATAGAGTATACAACTCCAGAACCAAGACAGTAATGGAATCCATAAATGTTGTTGTAGATGATGAAGGAAATAATGCTATGCCAGATGATGTGACATTTGACTCAGCATCTGACCTACAGGAAGAGAAGAAAGTAGATGAAGCAAGTGGTAAGCAAGATTCTGAAGTTACTAATCCAGAGAAGACTGCTCCCAACAAAGGACCATCTATCAGAGTTCAGAAAAACCATCCCATAGATCAAGTCATTGGCGACCCTAACCAAGGGATCACAACTAGAAGGAACTATGATGAGGTATCAAATTCTTGCTTTATATCTAAACTTGAACCAAAGAATGTTAAGGAAGCTCTAACTGATGAGTTCTGGATAAATGCTATGCAAGAAGAATTAACTCAGTTCAAGAGAAGTAATGTGTGGGACTTAGTTCCTAGACCAGATAATGTGAATGTCATAGGTACCAAGTGGGTTTATAAAAACAAGTCTGATGAAAATGGTACTATCACTAGAAACAAAGCTAGACTGGTGGCACAAGGATATTCTCAAATTGAAGGTGTAGACTTTGATGAGACTTTTGCTCCTGTAGCTAGGTTGGAATCTATTAGATTGCTACTTGGGATTGCATGCATACTAAAATTCAAGCTGTATCAGATGGATGTCAAGAGTGCCTTTCTCAATGGGTACTTAAATGAAGAGGTCTATGTGGAACAACCTAAAGGCTTCATTGATCCAAGTTTTCCAAACCATGTTTACAAATTGAAGAAAGCTCTATATGGCCTGAAGCAAGCCCCTAGAGCTTGGTATGAGAGACTTGCTGAGTTTCTAATCAACCATGGCTATAGGAAGGGAGGAAATGACAAGACCTTGTTTGTGAAAGATGAAAATGGACAGCTGATGATTGCTCAAATATATGTAGATGACATAGTCTTTGGAGGAATGTCTGACCAGATGATAGAGCATTTTGTTCAGCAAATGCAATCTGAATTTGAAATGAGTCTTGTAGGTGAGCTAAAGTTCTTTCTTGGTCTTCAAGTGAAACAGATGGAAGATACTATATTTATCTCTCAAAGTAAGTATGCTAAAAATATAATCAAGAAATTTGGGATGGAAAATGCTGCTCATAAAAGAACTCCTGCTCCCACACATGTAAAATTATCAAAGGATGAGAAAGGTGTGGATGTTGACCAAAGCATGTATAGGAGTATGATAGGAAGTCTTCTATATCTTACAGCAAGTAGGCCAGATATCACATTTGCAGTTGGAGTGTGTGCCAGGTACCAAGCTGAACCAAAAATAAGTCATCTGACTCAGGTAAAGAGAATTCTGAAGTATGTGAATGGTACTAGTGACTATGGTATGTTGTATTCTCATGGGGAAAGCACTGTGTTGTTTGGGTATTGTGATGCTGACTGGGCTGGAAGTGCAGATGATAGAAAGAGTACCTCTGGTGGATGTTTCTTTCTAGGCAACAACCTTATATCCTGGTTCAGTAAGAAGCAAAATTGCGTTTCTTTGTCTACAGCTGAAGCTGAGTACATAGCAGCTGGTAGTAGTTGTTCTCAATTGTTGTGGATGAGACAGATGCTGAGTGAATACAATGTCAAGACAGATGCTATGACATTATATTGTGACAATCTGAGTGCAATTAATATCTCCAAAAATCCTATACAACATAGCCGGACCAAACACATTGACATTAGACATCATTTTATCAGGGATCTTGTTGAAGAAAAAATTGTTACTCTTGAACATGTTTCAACTGAAGAACAATTAGCAGATATTTTTACCAAAGCCCTTGATGCTAATCAATTTGAAAAATTAAGACGGAAGTTAGGGATATGCTTAGTTGAGGAATTGTAGCAATTAGTGTGCGAGAGGCGTGCAGCTGAAATTTTCTCCCTCCTCAACTGCTTGATGCACGTCACTCAAGGAGGTTATTTTGAACTTCCCTTTTTTAGACCGCTCACACGCTATCATTGTTATCTGTGTCTTAACTTCTCAAAACCTCTCATCTCCTCTCTTACCGCGCACATCATCATTCAAAAATCGCCCTCTCTTCATACCTTCAAATTCAAAATCATCACCATGGCTGATTCTACCTCTCATCAAACTATGCAAGATCAAGCTCCTGAAGCCGTCATCACCGATGCGCAACCCCTCACTACTATTCTCAGCTCTCCTACAAAGAAGCGACGAACTAGGTCGTCTGCATCACGAAGTAAGACCCCTGCCAAATCTAGCAAAGCTACCTCCTCCACTGCTGTGAACACGAGGTCAAAATCGAAAGGTAAAACTTCTACCACTCCCGCTGTTCAACGAGTAGGGCTTAGCATGGATGATTTGTATCTTAAAGACAATCCATTTATATCAACTGTTGTTGAACCAAATGCTGAACCTTCTGTCACCGAATCTGAGAATATTGCTGTTGAAAGTACTGTAGCTACGACTGAAACCCTAGGTCCTGATAACCCTAAGGTATCAGATAAATTAGTTGATGATTCTTCAAATTCCCCCACTGAGCAAGATGTTACCGCTATTTCTGTTGAAAAGAATGCTGTTAATCCGGATGTTTCTGAGACACCTGCTATTCCCCCTGCCACAACAAAGGATGCTGTGACAGATGCTCAAGCATCTTTGTCACAAGCTCATGAGGAGCCTGATGTGGTGGTTCCAAACATCTCTGGTTCTGTGAGTGTTCCTGAGAATGAGTCCTCAGAGTCTGAAGATGAAGGTACTGAGACTCAGGATGTTGTAGATAATGCTGAGACTGTTAATTTAGACCATGCTGACACTATTGCTGTTGAGGAAGCTGTGCCTGAAGAAAGACCTCAGGAAGAGACTGGTGCTATTGGTGTTGCTCGCAGGACTAGGAGCAAATCTGACAAAACTGCTGCTATTGTTAGTGAAGGACAAAAGGATAGGAAGAAGAAAGCTGTTAATGCTGGGAAGAGGCCTGTGTATGGTCCCCCCAAGGCTGGGAGCAAGAAGGTGGCTCAAAGTGGTCACAAGAAGAAGAGCCTCAAAAGAAAAGACCCTCCCTTTAGTGACTCTGAGTTTGAGGTTGCTGAGCTTGAAGCTGCCACATCTGGTGGGGCTTCCAGAAAAACAATGAAGGGTATGAAGATACCTCTAACTATCCCTCCAGCCCCTCTTGATAATGTTTCTTTTCATTTGGAAAATGGTTCTTCTAGGTGGAAGTTTATATACCACAGAAGACTTGGTCTTGAAAGAAATCTTAAGGAAGAAGTTTTCAAGTGTAAAAAGCTGGTTGATGTGTTGGAATATGCTGGATTGATGAAGACTGTGAGAAATCTGGGTCCATGTTATGATAAGCTGGTCAGGGAATTTCTGGTGAATGTTTCTGATGAGTGTGATGACACAAGAAATCCTGAGTATAGGAAGGTTTTTGTTCGAGGTAAGTGTGTCAACTTCTCTCCTATGGTGGTCAACACATACCTAGAGAGATCTGTTGAGGAGACTCCTGAGCTAGAGGTCACTGAGGACACCATCTGCAAGGCAATCACTGATAACAAGATTAAGCATTGGCCAAAGCATTTGTCTTCTGCTCAACTATCTCCCATGTATGTTGTTTTGAATAGGATCTGTGCTCAAAATTGGACTCCAACCACTCACTCAAATTTTGTTGCTTCTGGTTTGGCCAAGTTCATTTATGCTGTGGGGACCAAGTCTCCCTTTGATTATGGAGCCTACATCTATTCTCAAGTTTTGGAGCATGCTAAATCTTTTGCTATTAAGTTTCCAATTGCTTTTCCTACCCTCCTGTGTGGAATTATTCTTCAGCAACACCCTGATATTTTGATCAGTAGTGATGAGCCCTGCAAGAGGCCTGGTCCTATGGCTTTGGACTGCAGTCTGCTGTCTGAGACACATGATGCTGATGTAGCTGGTACTTCTGTCCGGACATCTGGTGTGCTCTCCAGAAAGCAAATGATTGCTGATCTTACTGAGACAAGTGTGGCTCTTGGAGCTAGGAAGGTGAAGATTGACAGGATCATTGCAGCTTTGAAGGCTGAAGCTGATGCTGAGGGTGAGCAGGATGAAGAAGAAGGAGGAAATATGCCTGTTGCTTCTGCTGGTGCCACTGAGGATGACTCTGATGATTCTGAGGATTTCTGATTTTCTTGTTTTGTTATGATTTGTTTTTTTTGTACTTCTTTTGCTTTTGTTGGTGACTGGGCTATGCTCTGAATTTCTTATGCACCTTGTGTGCTTCTGGTCTGTACTATGCACTCTCTATGGTTTCTATGCACTTTCTATGAGTATGCACTATCTGTTATTTGTCAGAATTTATGGCTAAAAAGGGAGAGTAGATGCATGTGCATGTGCATGTGCATGTGTGTAGCTTATAGCTTATATTATCTTGGCTGGTTGTGTGCATGATTATGTATGGTTACATGTGTTGAGGGGGAGTGCCGTATATGTTGAGGGGGAGTACTGGTACATGTTTTGAGGAGGAGCTCTTAAGTTTTTCTTGGTGTGTGGAAATTTATTTTGATACTGGTACATGTTTTGTGAATCCACTATATGAGAGTTTATTTCTCTCTAGTTGTTCCTATGAGGCTAGATGTTTGTGTTATCTGGTGCATGCCTCTGATACTACTTGCAAGTTATCTTTGTCCAAATTTTCTCCCTTGGAAGTAATCTCATTATATGCTACGATATTTTCTTTCCTTGTTGTGTGCCTATGTTGACGTGAAGGAAACTTATCTGTGTATCTCCCGAAGAACTGGCTCTAGAGTGTTTTAGCCAAAATTTTGCCAAAGGGGGAGATTGTTGGGTTTTTGTATATTGGCTACATTTTGCAAAAACATCTACTAGCCAGATGCTGGGACAGATGCTGTAGCATATGGAACAGCATTATGTGACTTGTGATTTTCGCGCCAGCTAGTGCTTTATATTTGTGTACGCAATCTTCCAAAGATTTGCTTGAAGATTTATTTTCCTCTAGCTTGCTGATCAAGGCGCATGTATCTGATTGAAGATTTGCTTGAAGTTTTATTTGCCTTGCTATTTGTTCCACAAGATATCATTCTATATTTGGAAGCTTTTTATTATTTCTAGAAGATCTTTTCAGCTGGACCGGACAACGTCCATGCTCTGTGTTGAAGCCCAAACCCGTGCTATTTCAGTATTATATATTTGTGAAGACAAACCCTAGTAGGGTAACTAAAAACCGTGTGTGTTACCAAAGCGTGTGTTTAACGTTTTTAGGGTTTCTTTTGTTAATTGTGAGCCTTGCTTGTATCTTCCTGATTCAAGCTAAGGACTGAGTTTGTTTGAGTTGTAATTGTAAGCTGCTCCTAAGCTTTTAAGTACGGAGTGAGTATGTGTTATTAGAGTGTGTTTCTCTTGGTGTGTTTTGCGTAGTTGATAACTATACTGTTTGTGCTGTTGGTAGGAATTGAGACGAGGTCTCATATCTAGGAGTTGCCACTGGTAGGGTCTTGGTGCAAAGTCAAGTAGTGTGTCTGCGTTGGTCTTTTCACTAGAACTATAATAGTGGAATCATTCCTGGATTGGTATCCCCCAGAGTAGGAGAGTTGCTCCGAACTGGGTTAACAAACTCACTGTGTACTTTATATTTCTGCTGTGTTCTATTTAATTTGTGCTTTGTTACGCTGCGTTACTTTAATTGTAGTTCTGAGTAGACACGTGCTCGGACAGTTGTGCCAACATTGTACACAGCATATTTCAGTCAGGTTGCCAGGAATTTCAATTTTGCTCTGCCCAAGGCAAATGATTAGTTGTGTGGGGCCCCCATGTTTTAAGTTTATTTCAATCATAAATAAAATGGCATTTTATGTTCAATTGAGTTCATTTCTTTTTTGTTCATTAATCGCATTATTAAAAAAAATTTCTGCAAAAACCTAAAATAAAATCATATTCATGCAGATCCATAAATCCACCAACCAAAAACAACACGGCCTTAATCCCTTAGGACTTCGATTTCCCGATTAATCAAACGGAGGAAGATGATGAGGACGAATATGAACTGCCTGAAGATTGGTCCAGACATGGGGATCAAGAGGATAGGGTAATACAACCTCACCAGGAGCCAGTTGAAATAATCAACGTGGGGACCGAAGAGGACAAGAAAGAGGTCAAAGTGGGAGCCTCCCTGCAAGAAAACGTAAAGGGAAAGTTGGTTAAGCTTCTACGAGAGTATGTGGATGTGTTCGCTTGGTCGTATCAAGACATGCCAGGTTTAGACCCTAACATCATCGTGCATAGAATACCCCTCAAGCCAGAATGCGCACCAGTGAAGCAAAAGTTGAGAAGAACCAAACCTGACATGGCTCTCAAGATTAGAGAGGAGGTCAAAAAGCAGTTCGACGCCGGCTTCTTAGCAGTAACCAAATATCCGCAATGGGTTGCCAACATTGTGCCAGTCCCAAAGAAGGATGACAAAGTCAGGATGTGTGTGGACTATCGGGACTTGAATAGAGCAAGCCCAAAGGATGATTTCCCACTACCACATATTGACATATTGGTAGATAACACCGCCCAATTCTCAGTTTTCTCCTTCATGGACGGTTTCTCAGGATATAACCAAATTAAAATGGCTCCAGAATACATGGAGAAAACCACATTCATCACCCCATGGGGAACTTTCTACTATAAGGTAATGCCCTTCGGATTGACAAATGCCGGGGCAACATATCAAAGGGCAATGGTAACTCTTTTCCATGACATGATTCATAAGGAAATAGAGGTCTACGTCGATGATATGATTGCCAAATCCCAGACGAAGGAGGATCACCTGGTCCATTTGCAAAAGCTATTCGAACGCCTAAGAAAGTTCAAGCTGCACTTAAATCCTAACAAGTGCACATTTGGTGTTAGGTCCAGGAAGTTATTGGGTTTCATCGTTAGCCAAAGGGGTATTGAAGTGGATCCTGACAAGGTAAAGGCCATACAAGATATGCCAGCGCCAAATACCGAGAAGGAGGTTCGTGGATTCTTAGGAAGATTGAACTACATTGCTAGATTCATCTCGCACATGACAGCCACCTGCGAACCAATCTTCAAACTGTTGAGGAAAAATCAAGCTGTTCAATGGAATGAGGACTGCCAAGAGGCGTTTGACAAGATCAAACAATACCTGCAAGAACCACCAATTTTAATACCTCCGGTCCCGGGTAAACCCCTCATCTTATACTTGACAGTACTTGAGGGATCAATGGGTTGTGTACTAGGGCAGCAAAACGAAATGGGAAGAAAGGAGCACGCAATCTACTATCTAAGCAAGAAGTTCGCTGACCGTGAATCGAGGAATACCTCGCTTGAAAAGACTTGATGTGCCTTGGCATGGACTGCCCGACGTTTAAGACAGTACATGTTGACCCACACCACTTGGTTGATATCAAAGATGGATCCCATCAAATACATCTTTGAAAAACCTGCCCTCACGGGAAAGATAGCCCGTTGGCAAATGCTGTTGTCAAAATACGACATCCAGTATGTCACTCAAAAGGCTATAAAAAGGAGTGTTTTATCCGAGCACCTTGCTCACCAACCATTGGAGGATTATCAACCCATACAATTTGACTTTCCCGATGAAGACGTTGTAGCCGTAAATGACGAAAGGGTCACAAGTGATGATGAAGGGCCAGAACTAAGAGCTCGATGGAAGCTCGCTTTCGATGGTGCCTCAAATGCCATGGGGCATGGGATCGGGGCAGTCCTGATATCACCAAGAAATTTCACAGCAAGGTTATGCTTTGACTGCACCAATAACATGGCAGAGTATAAAGCGTGCATCTTGGGCCTCGAAGCAGCAATTGACCTACGGATCAAAAATCTTGAAGTATACGGGGACTCAACGCTCGTCATCTATCAAGTCAAAGGAGAATGGGAAACAAAACATCCCAATTTGATCCCCTACCGAGCCCGGGTTGTAGAGTTGATTGAGCATTTCGATGAGATCACCTTTCATCACATACCTCGAGAAGAAAATCATGTAGCGGATGCTTTAGCTACATTATCATCAATGTACCAAGTAAATTTCCACAACGAGGCGCCAATCATAAAGATGGATCGTAGGGATAAATCAGTTGTGTGTGCAGTAGTCGAAGAAGGACTTGACAACAAACCTTGGTTCTACGATATCAAGCGATACCTCGAAGAGCAAGAGTATCCAGAGAATGTCTCACAAACTGACAAGAGAACCCTCAGGAGATTGGCATCCCAGTTCTTCCTCAGCGGGAACACCCTCTACAAAAGAAATTATGACATGGTCTTGCTCAGATGTGTGGATAAACACGAAGCAAACATGCTCATCAAAGAAATCCACGAGGGATCCTTTGGAACCCATGCCAATGGGCATGCAATGGCAAAGAAAATCCTAAGGGCGGGCTATTACTGGCTAACTATGGAAGCTGATTGTTTCCGCTATGCCAAGACATGTCACAAGTGTCAAATTTACGCCGACAAGGTGCATGTGCCACCAACTCCTTTGAACGTCTTGACGGCACCCTGACCATTCTCTATGTGGGGCATAGACATGATTGGAATGATCGAACCAAAAGCTTCAAATGGACATCGATTCATCCTGGTTGCCATCGACTATTTCACCAAGTGGGTCGAAGCGGCTTCGTATGCAAACGTAACGAAACAAGTGGTAGCCCGATTCATCAAAAAGGAAATCATTTGCCGTTACGGCACTCCCCACAAAATCATCACGGATAATGGGGCAAACCTAAACAACAACACGATGAAGGAGTTGTGCAAAGACTTCAAGATCGAGCACCATAATTCCTCACCCTATCGGCCAAAGATGAACAGTGCGGTAGAAGCAGCCAATAAGAACATCAAGAAAATCATCCAAAAGATGGTAAAGACCTACAAGGATTGGCATGAGATGCTTCCCTTTGCACTACATGGCTACAGAACAGCCGTTCGCACTTCCACTGGGGCAACTCCTTTCTCCTTAGTATACGGTATGGAGGCAGTACTTCCCATTGAGGTTGAAATCCCCTCGTTAAGGGTCTTGATGGAAACCAAGTTAGAAGAAGTCGAATGGGTCCAAACAAGGTTCGACCAACTGAACCTCATAGAAGAGAAGCGTCTGACAGCATTATGTCATGGACAACTGTACCAAAGGAGGCTTAAGAGGGCATTTGACAAAAAGGTCCGTCCTCGAGAATTCAAAGAAGGAGACCTAGTGCTGAAAAAGATATTACCCATCCACAAGGATCCTCGCGGGAAATGGACTCCTAGCTATGAAGGACCATACGTGGTAAAGAAAGCCTTCTCTGGCGGAGCTTTAATCATCACCACTATGGATGGAGAAGAGTTTCCCCTTTCAATAAACTCCGACGCAGTCAAAAAATATTATGCCTAAGAAAAAGAGCTCGCTAAATCGAAAACCCGAAAGGGCGGTTTAGGCAATAGAGAGCGTCCTGGTAGATCGAAAACCTGAAAAGGCGGTCTAGGCAAAAATTAAGGACATCAAAAAAGGAAATACACCCCAGTGGACTGAAAACTCGAAAGAGCGGTCTAGGTAAAAATTAGGGGTTTCAAAACTAATGAGAAAGGCAAAAGGCTGCAACATTCAAGATCCGAACAGGATTCAAGAAGGGAAGAATCGGTCTCGTCGTCATCTTTCAAAGGCAAAGGGATTTCGAAGTCATAGGGAAAATAGCACGTGTTGTATTGAAACAACACTCAAACAAATTTCCTTTTGTTTTTTGTTTTTTCTTGTCTTTCTCTATATTTTCCTCAGCGGAGTAATCACTTTTTACAAGGATTACATCTTCATGTGTTGTTACCCATTCAAGGGATCAAATTTTCATTGAATAAATTCATCTTTAAACCTTTTCATTGCTTTGTGTTCTCAATAATGCATAAAATGTTATTTTTATTCATGATAAATAACGCATTGAAATATGGGAAATAAAAACTTGCAAAAACAAATGTGTGTTTTACATGGATTTCTTAAATGTCGAAAGAATTTTGTTGGTCTCCGGTGTTGCGTCAAAGGACTCAAAGCCTGAAACTGTTGGTCAGTCATTTTAAGACTCATGCTCTTCAGCAGAAACAAGTGCGTAGCTCACGATATGTGAAACGCAAAGATCCCGGGTGTCGGAGGGACATAATTCCCCAAATAAAGCACACCCCATGCATTTCTTTCATCCACTAAGGCTGGATATCGATCATGCTTCCAAAATGATCCTTATATCCCCAGTAAATCACAAATAAAGCCCAACCATGCTTGGCACCTAAATCACAAACAAAGCCCAATCATCATTGGCATTTCCAATCACAAATAAAGCCAAATCGTCATTGGCATCTTATTACAAGTAAAGCCCAATCGTCATTGGCATAATCACAACCAAAGCCCGACCTTGCTCGGCATCCAATCATAATCCCCAGCGTTTAACAGAATGTCTGTTTATCCAGCATATACACGCATCATATCAAACTCATTCATTAGCAGCATCTCATATTCATATCATGCTATCCCTCATAATTTATCATGCTCCCCAACAAGCATTCTCCTGTGAGTATCACATATTCACCGACATCCATCAACAGTTAAGCAACTGTTCCCCAGTGAACCTCCTTCACTAACTTCCCCAGTAGGTTTCTTCAAAAGGAAAACCAGCGGATCCTTTCACGAACTTACCTGCATCCACCATGTTTCCCCAGCAGAAACTCCTGATTGAGTCTACCTCGTACCCTATCATATTGCATAGCATACTACATAAGACAACATGAAGCATATCATGCATCAACAATCATGTTTTCCTTTTCAACAATCTAAGTACTAGCCACGTCTAGAGACGATTACATTCATCCCCACAGCAGTATATTTTGTTTCCCCAGAGAAGTCTAAGCACCCACCGAGGCGATGACTTGTCAGATCTAAGCACCCACCGAGGCGACGATCTTTTACCCTTTCAGTCTAAGCACCCACCGAGGCGTCGACTTGTCAGATCTAAGCACCCACCGAGGCGACGATCTTTTACCTTTTCAGTCTAAGCACCCACCGAGGCGACGACTTGTCAGATCTAAACACCCACCGAGGCGACGATCTTTTACCCTTTCAGTCTAAGCACCCACCGAGGCGACGACTTGTCAGATCTAAGCACCCACCGAGGCGACGATCTTTTACCTTTTCAGTCTAAGCACCCACCGAGGTGACGACTTGTTAGATCTAAGCACCCACCGAGGCGACGATCTTTTACCTTTTCAGTCTAAGCACCCACCGAGGCGACGGCTTGTCAGATCTAAACACCCACCGAGGCGACGATCTTTTACCTTTTCAGTCTAAGCACCCACGAGGCGACGACTTGTCAGATCTAAGCACCCACCGAGGCGACGATCTTTTACCTTTTCAATCTAAGCACCCACCGAGGCGACGACTTGGCAGATCTAAACACCCACCGAGGCGAAGATCTTTTACCTTTTCAGTCTAAGCACCCCCCGAGGCGACGACTTGTCTATTTCATTCCTAGTTTATGCACCAGTAACCAACTCAGAGGTGACCCTGCATTTACTTCTGCATCCATTGCTTTCACATTTCAATATTTTCATTATTTACTATAGTTTTTTCTCACCTTGAAGGACAAAATTTGGATCCTTCTTTTACTTAATTGCTCTTCACAAAGAGTCTACGTGATGCCTTTGGCGCTCACATTCTCTAAGCAAAGACACAATTAAGTAGGGGCAGCTGTTGTACCCTAATTTTGTCCTAACCTTTTTCAGAAAAAGAGAGAGGTCAACAAAAAAAAAGAGGGAGTCAAACTTTATTTTCCCTTTTAATAATTAATAAATAATAATAAAGAGTCTTATTATTATTTATTATGTTTTTACTTTTTCCCTTTTAAATAAAGGGTAAATAATAATAATAAAGTTTTATTATTATTTATCTTTATTTTATTACTATTTCTTTCATTATTATTTTTTACTTTTGTTATTTATTAAGTTTTATTTTAAAAAAAAAAGAAACAAAACAAAACAAAAAGAGAAAACAAAAGAGGAAGCAAAAGCAAAAGAGAGGGGAAACAAAAAGAAAAAAGAAGAAGAGAAAGAAGCAACCCGGGCCCAGCCCATTTGCTTCAGAAAAAGAAAGAAAGAAAAAAAGAACCACGTGCCCAGCACGCTAGTTCAGAAGCAAAGGAAAGAAGAGAAGAGAAAGGAAAGAGCATGTGCTGGGTGTGCGCTCTCGTTAAAAAAAACGCAAACTTCTGAGCGTATGCGAACGCTCGAAAAGTTGGTGAAGTCGCCACCAAAGTTTTTGTTTAATGGGAACGTTGATAAACCCTTAAGTTTTTTGTTTTGAAGGGAAACGATAATAAAACCCTTGACGATGAGGAAAGGATTGGTCATCGCAACCATTATCGGGTTCGGGAGTCGATTACGCAAGGGGAAGGTATTAGCACCCCTCACGTCCGTTGTACTCAACAGGAACCTCCTAGTTAGCTAAGGCTAGAATGTTTTTAAATGTTTTGCTTGCATGCTTGAAGATATAAAAGGGAAAAAGAAAATATGATGAAAGGGGAAAAAGTTTGTTTTTTATTATTGTGCTTGACAAGATGACGATCTTGCTCCTACGTATCCCCTGGTGCGATGGGGAATTCAAAGCTACGTAGTTCTTTGGTAGAAAAACGTTTTTGTTGGTTGTTTTTAATGAACAATGTTTTGATCGAATTCTTACGATTAAACGTAGCTTGTATGCTCGCGCATGGGAGGCTTAAGAGTTTGTTTGAAATCGCGCTAGAATTGATAAAAAAAACATGTCCGTTGGGGAAAAAGGTTTGATTGATCCGACGGGATCAAGAAAAGGTACAATGGACTCAACCGAGTCGAACATTGACCAAAGTGACTCAACCGAGTCGAAAAAGGGTTCGATTGATCCAACGGGATCAAGAAAGGGTGCAATGGACTCAACCGAGTCGAACATTGACCAAAGTGACTCAACCGAGTCGAAAAAGAGTTCGATTGATCCAACGGGATCAAGAAAGGGTGCAATGGACTCAACTGAGTCGAACATTGACCAAAGTGACTCAACCGAGTCAAAAAAGGGTTCGATTGATCCAACGGGATCAAGAAAGGGTGCAATGGACTCAACCGAGTCAAACATTGACCAAAGCGACTCAAACGAGTCGAGAACATGAATCAAATGGTCACGGGGGACCAAAAAGTTCAAATTGACCATAAAGGGCCAAGAATTGTGATGGCGATTTTCGCAAGTGTACGAAATCGTTCAAGTAGTAAAGTTAAAACAGTAAACCGAGTGTCGAACACAAGGACTGCATTAACGATTAGAATGTAATTTTGAAAACTCAATTGAACAAAAGGGTACGAGGTTTGTTCGATTGTTAATAAAAGAAAAGTGCGTAAAGTAAAATGGGTTTGAATTTCAAAGATAAAATCTTGTCAGGGATGAGCTTCACTAGACTCCGAACTCAAGTTAATCACTTAACAACGATCTCTGAACATGTTTAATGAATCACGACCTAATTCTCTGAAATACTCTTGCCCTAATTCCTTAGCGACAGAATCTTTAATTCTAAAGTAAACCCTAATTTCTTAGCAAGTTTTACAATTTAGAATTAAGCATGAACGAACTCGAATTACTAAATGGTTTCAAGGGTTTGCATCTATTCCTAGATTACAAAGGCGAGAATTTCTTATCTTAAGCATTCATACATTCCACTTCCATTTCACAATATGAATCATACATCAATTTAAAGGTGATCAATCAATAAAAGCATTAAGCACAAAGATAAGAAAACATGATTCAATAAATTCATTCAAAGATCAGATTAAGGTTACAAAACAAGAGTCATCATCTAGCTAATCTCATCCCTAACAATGGAGAATTTAGCTACTCATAATTGGATTACAAAATAGCTTAATCAATAAGAACATAAGAACATACGTAAACTGACTGTGAGTTGGATGGAGTGGCCACCGCTTCAGTTCCTTGCTCTCAAAATCGTGCTTCTATCTTCCAATTTTCGAACCCTCAATCTGAAAACGCATCTGGCTTTTATAATCCTTGGTTCTGAAACTGACCCATCGTGCCACGACACAGGTCCATCGTGGCACGATGGCCTCATTAAAACCCAGGTCAATGCTATTAAAGTTCCATCGTGGCACGAGGTCTGCTCCCATCGTGGCACGAAAACTCCAGTGACAAAATCAATTTCCAACCTCTTCTCATCGTGGCACGAGGTCTGCTCCCACCGTGGCACAAAAACTCCAGTGACAAAATCAATTTCCAATCTCTTCTCATTGTGCCACGACACAGGTCCATCGTGGCATGATGCTTGAGCTTCTAAACATCTTCAACTTCTGAACATTTTCCAGCTTCTGATGACCTTCTTCACATCGTGCCACGACATAGGTCCATCGTGGCACGATGGCCTTCAGACGCTGGTTCCAGTTTTGGTTTCAGACTCAGACTCTGAAACTTCTTAAAATCTTTCAAAATCCTCATGTTCCATAATTGCTATTTCCTTCCAACCAAGATTACTTTTAGCAAAAGAAACCAATGTAAAGACTTTCTAAAACGTACAAAATAACATCAAAAGGGGGATAAAACTAAGACATGACTCAAGGTCATCACAACCCCAAACTTACATCGTTCTTTGTCCTCAAGGAACCTACTTGTGCATGATAAAATAGCAGTAATGCGACAGCTTACCAACCAATGATATTGTCAAAATCTTCACTCCTTGCTGGTGTATTGATGTACCGGATGCCTTACCTCGACCACCAATTCCGCAACTCCTCGCATAAATTTGATTTAAGGTACTCATAGTCGACATACAAACCGCCATATTACCATAGGCTTGAAGCACTTCTAAACTGTCAATCAAAGTCATAGTCACATACACACTTTTAAGGTCTTTTGGTTATAACGGGGCTAGGGTGAAGGGTGGATAATTTTTGGAAAGTAGTGTTACAACAAACATGGAGTTAAGTTCAACTACTTGGTAAACAGATTAAACAATCATCAAGTCCCCCCCTCTCATTTTTCATCATTTGAGTACTAGAGAACTTTACTTTTGAACAGGATCGTCTCTTAGAAATTTTCTGAATTTTTTTTGGCACCATTACGAGTGCTTTTTCTGAGCCATCACATGAGACATCACATTTTTTTTTCTTATTCTTTCTTTGGTTCTCTAGTACCCCCACCCCAAACTGAAAATGTTGCTAGTTCCAACAGCAACCCCAAACTTAAACTTTGATAACACCTACCACTTAACTCCAAACTCAAGGGTCATACAACCTATAGGTTTGCTAGGTATTGTGGTTTGTTACAGAACAAAAAAAAGGGTCTAATCCTAAAGGCTCAAAATGGTTGTACAAAGGATAATTGAAATGAATTTCAAGGTAAGCTGAAAAAGGCCCTAGGTACAAGCACTTTGCCTTAATGTGTATATGACAAGACCAAATGACAAATAAAGAAATACCGCAAGTTCTAGAAATGACAGTAGTATGGAATCACTCAAATATGTAAAATTGAAAAATTAAAATGTGGTTGTGGCCTTACAGATTGAGATTTCTGGGAGTTGCGGTTCTCTACTTATCCACTTGACGTGCACTTTGTATTGAAACCATAGGCATCATCCTCCTCTGAACATTTTGACATATCATTGGATTGACAGCTGGTACAAAACTGGTACTTTTCCACACAAACAAGTAAATTCATTAATATTAAACAAAGACGAGTAGTACAAGATAGGGGGATTACACAGAAAAACACTAGAGCCATCAAAGGTCTTAACAAAACAAAAGAAACAACAGAAGTAGAAACAACCGAAATAAAAAGAACAGGAAACTGAAAAAATGGAGAAACGGCTGCTGATCACATGTTGTCATCTTCACCACCCTGCTGACTGGCCAGGTCTCGGAATAACTCCTCTGCACCCTCCTGACTGGCCTCCCTGCCTCTGTAGTAGTCAGCTCGCACCCGCTGCTCTCGAGCCTGAGTCCTCTCTCGCTGGTCCACGAAGTACTGCTCCATACTGGCCTCTGAGTCAAACCTCTGAAAGGAATTGCTGAAGCGTGGTTCTTGTTGGTGCTGAGCTAGGGCCTGAGAGAACTCCGCTCCAAAAAATGGACCGTCTACATAGTGCTCCGAGGATGTCTCTTGGGCCCAGCTGGCCATCCCGCACATGTAATCCAGCATCATCGGATGGAGTGGTGCGTGCTGTGGTGGAGGCAGAGATGGCTGGGCAGCGTCCTCCTGCATCGGCTGAGGAGCCTCCCCGTGCTGGCGCGGTGCTGCTGGTCCCCTCTGGTTGTCTTCAAATTTTACCATAGCTTGATCGTTGATCAGCCCCTTGGATTTCAGCATGATATCAGTGTATTCGATGGGGACATTCTCCTTCTTGCACAGAGCAGTGATTAAGCAGCAATGTCCAAGTGCCAAAGGATGCTTGTGATCTGCCATCTCCTTGAGTCGGCGAGCCAGCAGGCGCCCCAAATTTATTTCGTAACCAAAAATCAGGGCTTCAAAAATAAACAGCCTGGACATGGGTAACTCTGAGGTGGAAGAAACAATCTCCACAGATGAATGAATGAATGAGGCCCATGCCTTGTACTACGGTTTCAGGTCCACTACATTCAACCGGGTCGGGAAGCCAGACGCTTGTGAGCGCACGTAATTCACTCCCGGTTTCCCAACCTCCTGCAGTAGCTGAGTGAGCACATCATCATTGGGGAAATTCATCCTGCTATCCCTCCTCATCTCAACGTGACATTCTTGTGGTGCAGTCAAACCCAACAGATCATTGATCGCTTCAGGGCTGTAGTCAACTTGCTTCCCCCGGACGTAAGAGATGTAGTAATGGTCCTGGTGATAAGCGTTGGCAAAAAACTCCAGCGCGATAGTCCGGTTGCTCTCGGCCTCAATCATACTATTGAATTTTTTCCATCTCAACCTATCGAAAGCTGCCTCAAAACCAGTGTACCGTTGCAAATGGATGAAATCAAACCTTCTTTCTCCAGAAAACTTGTAACCCTTAATTTTC